>ML677472.1:124741-248319 GCA_007922305.1 Dermatemys mawii | reverse complement strand
CTATCTATCTATCTATCTATCTATCTATCTATCTATCTATCTATCTAGTACTGTCTCTTAATTTCTTCCACCCCCACTGCTCTCCTTTCTTTGTTCTCTCTTTGAATAAGGCTCTATAAACACAAGGAGCGGCGAGGAGCCACAGGAGAAGTGCATAGAGCTGAGACATACTTCTCTTTGCATAAAGCACTTAACTTGACTCACCAGAGAAATGTGCTACTTGTAGAGTAGAGGCAGGAAGTGACATCAGGGGGATCCGGAAAATGCTTACCCATCTTGTACCAGGCCATAACTCTTCTCCTGCATGAGGGGAGGGGTACAAAAGCCAAGGCAGAATTGAACAATATAAAAAGAAGACCTTAGTATAGAATGGTCTAATGAGAGCTAGGCATCTCTCCCCTACATAAGATTAAGTGGACAATTTTCCTCAGAGTGAAATTATATCAGTGAATCCCAGCCACAGGTGAAAATAAAACACCTGTTCATTATGATTATTGAATTCTACCCTTGAGAAAGCTGATACAAGAACAGAAAAAAAATCATGATTGAGGGAATCATCAGAGCTGTATGGGGACCAAGGACTGGTCTAGCAGGGGGGCTGCAGGGAAGGATTGAGGGGCATTGTCAGAGCTGTGTGGAGATACCAGGACTAGAATAGCAGGGGGCTGCACAGCAGGAATGAGAGATATTGGTGGTTTGAATAGATCATAACAGGAATGGCACTTATTTAATCAGAATTCCAAAAAAAAATCCTGATCTCATCTTGACATTGTTTCTGAGTCAGATCATCTCAACTGTGCAAATAAAGGCTTTGCAAATAGGGTTTCTTATGTGCACTGTCTTATACTCTTTGCTGACATCTGCTGGCACACTGAGTCTACACACACGTTACCTAAACTAACAAAAATTGACATCTTTTGCCCAGTTGATCCTTGCACCAGACTGAGTTTGGTTTTGGGAAGGGGCTCAAAGAACTCTTTATGTCACCTCTGGACCTTACATATTCTAGACTTTCTTCAGGTATGTTAGCAACAAGAAGAAAGTCAAGGAAAGCGTGGGCCCCTTACTGAATGAGGGAGGCAATCTAGTGACAGAGGATGTGGAAAAAGCAAATGTACCAATGCTTTTTTAGCTTCTGTCTTCATGAACAAGGTCAGCTCCCAGACTACTGCACTTGGCAGCACAGCATGGGGAAGAAGTGTCCAGCCCTCTGTGGAGAAGGAAATGGTTCAGAACTATTTAGAAAAGTTGGATGAACACAAGTCCATGGGGCCGAATGCGCTGCATCCGAGGGTGCTAAAGGAGTTGGCCGATGTGATTGCAGAGCCATTGGCCATTATCTTTGAAAACTCACAGCGACCGGAGGAGGTCCCAGATAACTGAAAAAAGGTTAATGTAGTGCCCATCTTTAAAAAAGGAAAGAAGGAGGATCTAGAGACCTACAGGCCAGTCAGCCTCACCTCAGTCCCTGGGAAAATCATGGAGCAGGTTCTCAAGGAATCAGTTCTGAAGCACTTAGAGGAGAGGAAAGTGATCAGGAACAGTAAGCATGGATTCACCAAGGGCACGTCATGCCTGACTAACCTAAGTGCCTTCTATGATGAGATAACTGGTTCTGTGGATGAGAGGAAAGCAGTAGATGTGTTATTCCTTGACTTTAGCAAAGCTTTTGATATGGTCTCTCACAGTATTCTTGCCAGCAAGTTAAAGAAGTATGGGCTGGATGAATGGACCATAAAGTGGATAGAAAGCTCGCTGGATCGTCGGGCTCAACGGGTAGTGATCAATGACTCCATGTCTAGTTGGCAGCCGGTATCAAGCGGAGTGCCCCAAGGGTCGGTCCTGGCGCTGGTTTTGTTCAATATCTTTATCAACGATCTGGAGGATGGCATGGACTGCACCCTCAGCAAGTTTGCAGATGACACTAAACTGGGAGGAGTGGTAGATACACTGGAGGGTAGGGATAGGATACAGAGAGGCTAGACAAATTGGAGGATTGGGCCAACTGAAGTCTGATGAGGTTCAACAAGGACAAGTGCAGAGTCCTGCACTTAGGATGGAAGAATCCTATGCACTGCTACAGACTAGGGACCGAATGGCTAGGCAGCAGTTCTGTAGAAAAGAACCTAAGGGTTACAGTGGATGAGAAGCTGGACATTAGCCAACAGTGTGCCCTTGTTGCCAAGAAGGCTAACAGCATTTGGGCTTTATAAGTAGGGGCATTGCCAGCAGATCGAGAGATGTGATCGTTCCCCTCTATTTGACATTGGTGAGGCCTCATCTGGAGTACTGTGTCCAGTTTTGGGGCCCACACTGCAAGAAGGATGTGGAAAAATTGGAAAAAATCCAGAGGAGGGGAATAAAAATGTTTAGGGGCCTGGAACACATGATTTATGAGGAGAGGCTGAGGGAACTGGGATTGTTTCATCTACAGAAGAGAAGAATGAGGGGGGATTTGATAGCTGCTTTTGACTACCTGAAAGTGAATCAGAGAGGTAGCCATATTGGTCTGGAATAGCAGAAGTGACAAAGAGTCCTGTGGCACCTTAAAGACTAACTAAAGTTTTAGAGCATAAGCTTTCGTGGGCTAATACCCACTTCGTCGGATGCAAGCAGTGGAAGTGTCCAGGGGCAGGGATAAATAAGAGGCAAGGGCCAGGTTGGAGATAACAAGGTTAGTCCAGTTAGGCTGAACCAGCTTGTTATCTCTAATCAGGGAGGTTGAGGTACTCCTCTAGCAGCTGGTCTGGAGGTGTGAACACCGAGAGAAGAGAAGCTGCTTTTGTAGTTAGCTAGCCACTCGTAATCTTTGTTCAATCCTTGATTGATGGTATCAAATTTGCAAATGAATTACAGCTCTGCAGTTTCTCTTTGCAGTCTGGTTTTGAAGTTTTTTTGTTGAAGGATGGTGACCCTTAGGTCTGTAATTTTGTGTCCAGCGAGATTGAAATGTTCTCCCACAGGTTTTTGTATATTGCCTTTCCTGATATCTGATTTGTGTCCATTTATCCTTTTTTGTAGGGACTGTCCAGTTTGGCCGATGTACATAGCAAAGGGGCAGTGTGGGCACATTATTACATTGGTAGATGTGCAGGTGAATGAACCAGTGATGGTGTGGCTGACCTGGTTGGGTCCTCTGATGGTGTTGCTGGTGTAGATATGTGGGCAGAGTTGGCATCAAGGTTTGTTGCATGGATTGGTTCCTGAGTTAGAGTTAGTATGATGCAGTGTGCTGTTGCTGGTGAGAATATGCTTGAAGTTGACGGGTTGTCTGTGGGCGAGGACTGGCCTGCCTCCCAAGGCCTGTGAAAGTGAGGGATCATTGTCCAGGATGGGTTGTAAATCACTGATGATGTGTTGGAGAGGTTTTAACTGAGGACTGTAGGTGATGGCCAGTGGTGTTCTGTTGTTTTCTTTCTTGGGCTTGTCTTGCAGCAGGAGGCTTCTGGGTACACGTCTGGCTCTGTTGATCTGTTTCCTTATTTCCTTGTGCGGGTATTGTAGTTTTGAGAATGCTTGGTGAAGATCTTGTAGGTGTTTACGAGTGGCTAGCTAACTGCAAAAGCAGCTTCTCTTCTCTCGGTGTTCACACCTCCAGACCAGCTGCTAGAGGAGTACCTCAACCTCCCTAATTAGAGATAACAAGCTGGTTCAGTCTGATTGGACTAAACTTGTTATCTCCAACCTGGCCCTTGCCTCTTATTTATCCCTGCCCCTGGACACTTCCACTGCCTGCATCCGACAAAGTGGGTATTAGCCCATGAAAGCATATGCTCTAAAACTTTAGTTAGTCTTTAAGGTGCAACAGGACTCTTTGTCACTTCTACCTGAAAGGGGGTTCAAAAGACGATGGATCTAGACTGTTCTCAGTGGTACCAGATGACAGAACAAGGAGTAATGGTCTCAAGTTGCAGTGCGGGAGATCTAGGTTGGATATTAGGAAACACTATTTCACTAGGAAGTTGGTGAAGCACTGGAATGGGTTACCTAGGGAGGTGATGGAATCTCCTTCCTTAGAGGTTTTTAAGGTCAGGCTTGACAAAGCTCTGGCTGGGATGATTTAGCTGGGGATTTGTCCTGCTTTGAGCAGGGGGTTGGACTATATGACCTCCTGAGGTCCCTTCCAACCCTGATATTCTATGATTCTATGACTGAGCAAGGCCTGCTTCAGTATCCCGAGGATTGTGCTAACTTGTGCCCAATGCATACACAGCCTCTAAGGGGCCATTGCAGCAGCTGGGAATAGACAGAGTACACAGTGCTCCATCCCTGCTCCTGTAGTGCTCCAGAATGTCCCTGGCATGACACCATACATCGGGGGAATTCTGTGCGGGGCCAGATCCGTCAGTGCAGCAGTACATTTATTCTGATAGAGTATTAAGATGGTACAGCATAGCAATGAACTGAGCCTCTTGATGCTTCTCTGCTCTTTTGGGGTGTGAGTTGTGGACATGTATTTTGTCCTTACTTTTTGAATTTTCCTTAGTGGCAGCAATAATCTGTTTCCTTGAAAATTCTCTCTTCGAGGATTATAGTATCTTCTGTATTCTTTGCCAGTTCTTCCAGATCCAGCTTCCATTTTCATTTCCTTCCAGCCTTTCTCAGAAGGGTCAGTTACCACAATTTCTAGGACTTTTTATGACCCCTCAGCCCAATAAACAGCCTTGCCAGGCATAGCAGAACTGTGAGTGTATTCCCTAGTTAACTAGGAACAAAATATCACCTCCTTCTTTCCAATCACAGATGATGACTGAAGTGGTTTCGTGAGTCCACTAATTGGTTTTAAAGCTACAGCGAATTTGGTGCTGGGAACAGATGCTGAATTGATATTCTTTGGAGCCTGAAGCCTACCAAACAGAGACAGCCTGGGCAGTGATTTGTACAGGCTTCTCCACACATTGCTCTGTCAGTATGTCCCATCCCTGACTTGCAGTGACCACCTCCATGAGTGAAAAGGGTGTTAAGTCTCCATGACCCATTTACTCCACAGCTTCTCTGCTGAGAATGGCAGCAAGGAGGCCAAATAATAGCACCTGTAGGGGGTGGGGTTTGTGACGCATGCCTAGTATATAGGTTGAAGGGTTTTGCATGATCAGGGTGAGAGCGATGCTGCTTCACGTGACACCCTGTTTATTATCTGTAAACCACAGACAGAACAATGCTCGGAACCAAGGCCCACAGAACAGTCCCACCTGCACTGTGACCTCTTGGAAATGCTTTGCAGCATTGTCATCTCAGTGTTGCATGTGGTTTTGAGAATGAGCCCTACATTGGCTCACAGGTGGAATGGAATGGTGACTCACCAATCACTTGCGACTCTGAGCATTTAACCACATGCAGACACCAACCCCCCAGGGCCTTGTTATTGAAACTTCTGCTGTCTTTTCAATTCTGCACTGACACAATATGAACACCTCCTCCCCACATCCGCTGTGCTCTCTGCCTTCACCACATCCTCCCAGCTCTCTGCTGCTCCACGCTATACATCTTCTTGGCTCCCTTCCCCTTTCTTTAAGTTAACTGACTTGGGCTAAGATTGTGTCAGGTTTCTTGTGATAGGAAGGGTCAGTACATAGGTGGAAGACTTTCAAGGAGAAAGCAATTGGTACAGGGAGTGGTTTGGGTGACTCAGTAAGGGGCTCTTTCTCCTGTAAGTCAGCATTGACCCAAAGGCTGCTGCATGGTGCTAAGGGGGTGCAGGGTTGCAAGAAAGGGTGTGGATGATTTAGGAGGTGACTTTTTCTCATTTAAGTCAATACTGACCCCAGTGTTCCACCGTACTGATGGGTGAAACAGCGTGGCTAGAGCTGAGTGGTAAAGCCAAGATCCTAATTATTTCTAATAATTGGAGATCCCATGCTGTGGCAACTTTAGGCTATGTAATCTGTGCAGTTGCATTGACCCATGTAATTCTGGGTCCCACGCCACATTCACACACCAGACAGCGTCACTCCAAGTTTCATGTGTGTTTCTGTGGCACCCACAGGCCAGCGTACAGGTGCATTTCCATCCCTATTCTCTCCTTCGTTAGTTGCCCTTCCTCTCCACCTCTTGGCTTGTACACACCATAAGGTTTTGAGGAATAGCCATGGGCTTCCTAGTACAGGGCCCCATCCCTGCTCGCTAGCACTGGAGGTGGAGTACCCTGTCCCAGTTGGCTCCTTAGGCAGAGATTTATTCTATAGTAACAATCCAAAACACTGAATATAGCCAAACATATTCATGTGCTACTTGGTGGATGATGACAAAACTGCACATATAAGAAGGCTTACTAAACATTGGCTGTTAAGTAGTTAGCCTGTACACAGCCACCCCTGGCCTAGTGATGCATCCTGGAGAGATTACATCAAATAATTGCACAAGGGATGTCCAGTCCCAACAGAACAAGGAGAGCACTGTCTGTCTGTCTATCTGCCCTTCATGGCCTTAAAGGCTGCTTGGGTGAGGTGTCATGTTTTTGCAGGAGGCTCAGATGCTGGCTACTTTCACTACTTGGAAATTTGCTTCAGATCCCTTTGGTTGGCTTGTGCTGGCTAGACAGCTGGAAATCAGGCATCTTGTGTGGGTCTTACTAGAGCACCGAATGGAGATTAAAATACAGTAACTCTTCGCTTAACGTTGTAGTTCTGTTCCTGAAAAATGCTACTTTAAGCAAAACGATGTTAAGTAAATCCAATTTCCTCATAATAATTAATGTAAATAGAGGGGGTTAGGTTCCAGGGAATTTTTTTTTGCCAAACAAAAGACTATATTTTATATAGTGTAAGTATAGGTTTTAAACAATTTAATATTGTACACAGCAACGATGATTGTGAAGCTTGGTTGAGGTGGTGAAGTCAGAGGGTGGATAGCTCTGGCTGGGATGATTTAGTTGGGGATTGGTCCTGCTTGAGCAGGGGGAGTTGGACAAAATGACCTCCTGAAGTCCCTCCCAACCCTGATATTCTATGATTCTATGATATTTCCCAGGGAATGCCTTACTGCTAAATGATAAACTAGCACTTGGCTGAGCCCTCAAGGGTTAACACATTGTTAATGTAGCCTCACATACTGCAAGGCAGAAGGAGTGGTGGGAGGGGGGACACCATGGCAGAGAGAGACATAGACACACACGATACAGTGTATGTGAGAGAGATGTGCATTGCCCCTTTAAGTATGCTGACCGCACTCTAAGTACATTCACTTTTTAAGTAGATCAGCAAGTAAATCAACCATCAGCTGCTATCAGATCCTGACCTCTATTGTGTTCTTCTCCCCTCCCCTCCACTCTGTGGATGGGGTAAAAGAGCAGGGGGCAGGAGTGCAGGGAGGAGATGCCCTGACATTAGCACCCCTCTTCCATCTCCCTATCCGAGGAGCAGCACAGGGCAGTGGGGGTAGGGACAGCTGAACTGCCTGGCAATTGATAGCCTGCTAGGCAGCATTTCAGAGTATACCCTGAAGCATGAGAACACGAAGACCCCTGTATTATCCTAACTGCAGATGAGACACTTTTCTAATCCCTGTCAATGAATGCAGATTAATGTGGGCTACGTGTGGTGATGTGTGTCATTCCATGCTGCTGTGTGTGAATTCCAGCACTGTAGTTTATCAGAAAAAAGACACAAACAGGTTTTTCAAATGAAAAGAAACCAAGACTTTATTATGGCTTCAGGGGCAGCCCCCTCAGTCCCTCACAATGAGTAGCTATCTAGCTTTTAAAGCTCTGATAGTAGGGGGAACCATCTGTGACTACTGAGAGAGATGGACAGAGAACTACTCCACCCTTCAAACCCCGCCATGGTATGGAATATAGGCAGGGAACAGGCAGAAGCAAAATCCTTCTCCTTGGAGGATTCGGGGCAGTAGATAAATTTAGCTGTGTTCCTCCTGAAGTGCTGGAGATGAGTCCCAATTTATTCTCTGCTTAGCTTGTCACCAGCCTAAACAGAAGAAAGAAAAACACAAACAAAAGTGACCACCATATAAAAACAATGGTCCAGACTCACAAGGTACTGTGCACCCCAGAGCAATGCAAAACAGTCAGTGCAACATCTGGCCCACTGAACTTCCCCTCTTTGTTGCCAGTAGAGTCTCCACTGCCTTAAATCTGGTGTCACTGCCATTCTAATTTGGTAGAGTTCTACACCCAACTTGTCATGGTTCCACAGGTCCGGTGCTCTCAAACAGCTCTGGAACAGTCCCCGGGAGGACCCCTTCAGTGTGTCAACCCCCTTAGGGTCTCACTCTCTCACTGGGATAAGCTACCCAGCTTCACCACCTCCTGGGACACAACCTCAGAGCCTTCAGCTCCCCTGCTTCATGCCATGAGCTCCCTTCAGTGAGTCCACCTGAGTTGGACACATGAGGGAGATTTACACACCGAAAGGGAGCAATGCAACTTCCTGACTCTGCAGTGACTCTCAGCCAGCATAGAAAGTCCTTAGCTAGCATGGAGAATGAAAAGTTACAGCAAAGTCCATCTGGGTCACTCTAGAACCCACAGCCCTCTGAACCCTTTTTAGTCGTAGTCTAGAAGCTTCCTTCTGACCCCAGTAGTCCACACAATACAACCCCCTGGTCCCTCCCTAGTCCTTTGTTCTCCAGTTGGTCACACCCAGCTGGCTTCCTAAGGAGGGTGGCCAATCCAAGGTCATTTGTTGCAAGGTGACAAATGTCCGGGCGATTGGAGTGGCCTGTGTCTTCTGGGATAATTCACGAGCATTGGGACGGGGGACCCAGGCAGCTAGACATCAGTCACACCTATACCTCTGGGTCTCTGCAACAAGTAAATGCCCTTTTCCTCTCACCTATTTAAACATGCCCCAGAGAGGGGAAACTGAGCCACATACAAAAGTCTTCCACAATGTTATGAAACAGTCCATTGCCATCACACAAGTGTATTATTATTTTTTATTGTTTGTATTGCCATTATGCCTCAGAGCCCCAGTCATGAACCGGGACCCCACTGTGCTAGGCACTGTACAAACACAGAACATAGAGATGGGAAAGACTTAATGCAGTAGGCAGCATCATGCCCATCTGTCCATAACTCCGTGGATCAGTCCATAAGGTCTATGTTCTAGTGCTTTGTCTGATCCAAGATTTAAATGAGTCATGTAATGGCGCTTCAACCACACCCCCCAGGGAGATGATTCCACCAAACATCATTCAACAGTCAAAACTCCTCTCTGTATTCAAATTTATCCCATTAACCCCAGGATCTCCTCAGAAATTATGTAGCTATTCCTCTCCCTCCATGTCACGTGCACTCTTTCCAATACACAGAGAATGTTTAACATAGCCACCTTAGTTGTACTCTGGAGAAGCTATAGTTAACTCTTTTGAGCTTTTCTCAAGTGCTAACAAGTGCCCTGAAAAGGAATATTTGTGTTGGGTATCAAGAAACCTTTCCTAAAAGTGAGTTTCTATTAGACTGTGAAAGGAAAGTGGTGGAAACCTCATCGTTTGGGACATTATACTAGACTGGACAAATCCCCAGCAGAATATTTGGAAAACAACCTTGCAATGGCTGGAAGAAGGATGGACAAGATTGTAGGTCTTTGCCCATTGCTAGCGTTCTCTGCACCCGATGTCCCTGTTGCATCCTTGAACCTTCGATTTTGTCAACCCAAACAAAAACCAACTGGCTAGCTTACCTTGACTCTCCACACCAGAGCGCTCACCAGCAAAGCATAGAGCATGGCTTTCCACAAGAGCACCAGGTAGGTGAGCTTTGTAGAGTTGCCAGATCGCATGTAGGATTCTGTAAACCAAACACTGATTATTTATGGAATTATATAATGTGGGGAATCTGCATCTAGAGTGTCAATAGTCAAACAAGAAATTCACAGTGAGGAATGTAAGGTCTTACTATACATCATTGAAAAACTGGGCTGGATATCTGATTACACCAGGCACACAAATAAAGCTGAATAGCATGGCATTTGTATTTATATTCCTGATATTCACTGGCTCTTTAATACGTTTAATGCCACAGGGAGCCATTTGGAGAATACCTGTTTCATAAATGGGCCTTCTATAAGTAATAACTAAGCTGGTCACTTTCCTGTCGGAAGACATCTGCCATTTATAATTATACTGAAGGAGAGGGAAGATGGAGGGAGCAAATGTGATTGGATGAAGTAGGTCCTGTGATCCCCTTTGTGTAATTTACAAAGGGAGCCCCCTGCAGGAGGTATTCTCAGTGCACTATCTCTCACATACAGGTTTTTTTTTTCTCTCCTCTTTTCAGTTATCTTTTCTTCAAATACTATACTGGACATTTTAGGCTGGAAGTTCTTGCTTTCTCTCTTAGTGCAGGGAAACATAACACATTTCCTCTGCATACTAGTCTAATCTCCTGTGGGCTGTAGTACTTTGGTCTAATTTTGTTGTTCACGTTAGTGTGGGGATGTTGGGTTGTGTTAGTGGCCTGTGATATTCATATATAGATGATCTGGAGGTCCCTTGTGGCCTTAAACTCTTCCTGACACATCTTGTACATAGTGTCTGCTAGTAAGGGAGTTTAATTTCTTGGAGAGATAGAGGCAGCAAGAGGAAATACCTACCTTCAGTGATGCTACATCCTGAAAGGCAAAAAAAGGATTGTAAGTCACAGCTTTCCTCAGAGCTAACAGAATACAGGCTTCAGAATTTCTTGATGTTACATACTGATGTATTAGTGCTACTTACTCATATTATTTAGATTATTTAGACTATGTTTCTTAGCTAAATTCTATAGAGAGTTATGAAAATGTACTTCATATATACATGTATAAAAAAGACAAGGCACACGCCAATATGTATCCCTGTGAATATGCACATATAATCCTGGCACATACTTATACACATATATGTATCTATGAATCTGCACATTTGCAGATGAACACTGTTTTTTTCTTTGTATTTCTGTGGGGATTATTTTCTCTCTCTTTCATCTCCTTTTGCTTTTGTTTCCACTTTGATTGTTTTCTATTTCATATGATAATGTAATGCTCAGTCTCTACTCACCCTCTTCACCTCTGATCACGCTGTACTGGATCTCCTCCAGGTGGAACTTCACAGCACACTGGAAACTGTTCTTGGAGTTGAACCACTCTTGGATTGAGATCCTCAGGCGGCTGGTCAGCGAGTATGATTTTGATTTTTCATCCCAGGTGGAAAAATCATCTGTCCTCACCCCGTCTTCCCTCTCAGCATTATTCACCTGCCAGACCATGTTGATGTGGTCGGGGTAGAAATCTGTGGCCAAGCACACCAGAGTGGCCTTCCCCTTCTCTTTGATCTCCTGCTTTGATGGGGGAAAGATGGCCACTTTTGGGGGGGTGATACTGAGCCCATCCTCTGGAACAGAAAACAACAATGGCACAGATAGCCCTGCACAAACCCTCTCCTGCCTTGTGCCAACAACCCCTCAGGATACTGATTGCATCTTTGCTCTCTATACAACATTGATAATGCAAGGAAACCACACAGACACAGCTGGACCGCAAGGCACCCTGTTTACTAACTAGATTGGGACATAGCAGGCCTAGCTACATACAAACTATGGCTGCAACAGAGTTCTGGTGCCTTCTGCAACAGAAGACTGAGAGGCACACTAGGGGACTCCAAATTCCCAAATTATTTAAAAGGATACTACCAAACTCATGCCTCCATACTGACAGGGAAAAGTATGCATGGGTGTTATCAGACAAAACATGCAGTGTGTTCCTTGTGTACAGTGTGCTATGTCGTAAGACACAAGAATCAATATGTTCGTAGCAATCACAGTGTATTTGGGGAGGTGTAATAAGATGCAATAGTGTATTACTCAGAATTATACTACAGTGTGATCGGTTCACAGGCCCAATTCAGGCATTGGCAAGGAAGGGGTTAACCTTCCCCCCCTCTGGCTGAAGGAAGGCTCTCCAGGAAGAGGCCTGGAGCTGAACTGAGAGATGGACCATCACCAAAATGAGCAACTCCAGATCACTGCTTTGGCCTTAACTGGCACAGCTTTACAGCTTGACTTTCAGTTTTGGCTGTTGGTATCTGCTTGGCCCTTAAAGGGGAATTGCGTTCCTTACAAAAGCTTCTCTGTTTTATTACAAAGGTGCCAAACTCCTGCAAGAGACGTAGAATCTTTTCCTGCCTGGGCTGGCCTGTCATGGCAAAAAGTTGAGGAATAAAGAGTAGAGACATGGAAACAGATGGGGCATACAGACAGAGAACACCTTTTTGAGAACATGGCATTCTGAGATGCAACGTGCCCTGACTTACCGATGATAAAGTCACATCATCTTATTCTCCCCTTAAAATGCTAGCATTAGTTTTGAAGCCACAGTATCTAGTATTTTCTTCTTCCTTGTAGGGTACCTCTCTGCCATATGAGAAAACCCATAAGATGAGAAATTCCATGTTGCCCAAGGAGCGAGAGAAATTGTTCAAGGACACGTGAGGTGAATAGCTAGGAGCAACGGGATGAAAATGAGCAAAATGAAACATTGCCTGAATGGCAGGAAACATGAGCTGATAACAGGGTTCTGGACTAGCATGAAATAGTCCACCCCAGGGAAGAGGTGCTGGAAGCCTCATTACTTAAATTATGTAAAACCGGGATTGGACAAACCCCAAGGAAACAACTCTGCATTGGCCACAATGTGGGGGAAAGGAACTAGGGGATGGACAAGATCTGACCTAGATATGATTTCCATCACTCCTTTTTTAAATTCTTCACCCTAAATTAGCTTTATCCTCCCCTTTATGCCCTCTCTGAAATAAGAATATCCTTCCTGTAGATTTGGGGACAAGAGTGATAAGAGCATTCAACTCTGTCCTTGGTCTACTTGCTCAATAATATTTAGTCTATAGGATAGGAGACTTCAGAAGAAGTCCACTGAGATTTTATGTATTTTATTTGGGACACAGAAGTTGCCAAATCAATGGTCTTTGCAGCCTGGCCTCCAACACTGGCCAAATCAGGCATCAGAGGAAGACTTAACAACTTCATCATGCATAAACACACATATACATTGGCACAAGCATGCATAGGCACAATTTGTGTTCAGTACTTTACCCTAACTTAAGATTTGTGTATTGTTTTGAAAATATTGTATACGTGACAAATGTAGGCAGGGAGCATTTCTAAAGCACCCATTATTATAGCAATAAGTTTTGCCCTGGTGGAACCGTTGCAATAAAGAATTGTGTTGCAAAATCAAACAAAACACTGATCTTTTTGCAGATCCACTATAATTATTGGAATCCCCTAATGAAATGGGTTCCATTATGGATGCTTTACAAGATCCCTGGAAACACCATACAGAATGAAAGGCTAGATTAAACATATCCTACAAAGGTGATTTTCACTGTCCATTTCAGAGAGCCAGCATACCACGCAGCTCACTAGGTCAGATTGGCTCCTGTAGAGGAACCATTTCTAGAGTGCGTGGAAGTCAGTGGAGGTTTTTATCTGACATGGAACCTTGGCAGTTTTAATTGGGATTCCAAATCCTGGTGCTTTCTTTCAGTTCTTAAATATTAACCACGATAGTCAGTGCTTACCTAGTACAGTGAGATGGGTCCCCTCCACAAAATATAGTGTGCTGGCTGCAGAGCACAATAGTAGGGGTCTGGTAGGAAACTGAGCAGCTGCCTCCCCCTCCTCATAAGCAATACTGTGACTATGGGGGAGCTATGATCCCTTTTATTGTTCCCACCCTCATAATTAGTGTTTTGTTTTACAAACTGTTTTCTGTTGTCTTCAAAGCCTCTCTGGCATATGTAAATGCTCAGTGTGCTTATCAGATCCTTCCCTTGAGGAATAAAGAGTGGAGACATGGAAACAGAGAAACAAAGACAGACAGAGAAGAAAAAGGAGGAAAAAGAGAGAGAGAGAGAGAGAGAGACAAAGAAAGAGACAGACATAGAAAAGGACAAAACACAAAAAGACAAGGTAGGTGAGATAATATCTTTTATTGGAACAACTTCTGTTGGTGAGTGAGACAAGCTTTCAGGCTCCACAGAGCTCTTCTTCAGGCCTGGAACCAGACTTCTCTCACCAACAAAAGTTGGTCCAATAAACGATATTACATCTCCCCTCTAATATCCTGGGACCAACACAGCTGCAACAACACTGCAAAATACACAGAAAACGTAGAAGGCCAGAGAAATGGGCAGACTAGGAATGAAACAGAGAGATTGAGACATACAGGCAGACACATAGAAAGAGAGAATATGAAAGAAATCTATTGATACAGTAGCCTTGGAATAGTTTATTTTATATACCCACTTGCCAAGGTCAATGTTTTTTGATGGGTGAGTACACTATCATTGTTTTCCCCCACCACTTATCTTCATGGCAAGGCCAACTGGGTAAAGATTGTGCCTTGAATATTTGTCTTGCCAGTTTTCCCACACCTCCACTTGTGTGAATGCTACATGTCACTAGCATAAGGGGAACTTTTAAGTGTCCTTCACGGGGGTAGGGAGATAAATCACAATCCCTTACCTGTAACAGTGAGGACAGTGCCAGCTCCGAAGATAAGGGGATAGGTATTAGAACACAGCTGTAAACTGTCAGAATAAAACCCACAACTGCTAAAGCCTGTCCCAGCCCCCACTGCTCCTCAACTCAGGAAACTTTATAGCGATCATGGCCAGATTGTATCACTAGAGACTGCAGTCAAACTAATCTCTCGCATTCAACAGCAAAAGACAGGAGGCAAAGAGGAGGGTATGATTCTGCAATGTCCTTCCTACATTATCTATTTCAAAACAGCCCCAAGAGAGGGTGAAAGAGAGGGACAAGAGAGAGGAACTGTATGCGGGAGACACAGAGAGACAACGAGAGAGAGAGGGAATGAGAACATTACAGAGAGAGGAAAATCAAGAAAACAGTCCCAGAGATGCCATCAGGCTTCGCTCGCTCTAGTCACCCCCGCACCCCAGCCCACAACCCAGGAGCCAGTAGCTCATTCCTTACCCAACACTGTGAGCCTAGTCCCATCTCCGAAGTACTGTTCTCGGTTGTTACACAGTGAGGCAGGAGAGTTGCAAAAACCACATGGACTGGGGAAGAGTCCCCTACCCTCAACCTCCTTACTCCCTTCAGGAATGGCTGGAGAGAGCTGTTACTTCTTCTTTTCTCCTGTCATAGGACTCCCAGTGAGTGTTCATGTTATAATACATCTCAGACCATGGAGGACACGAGAAGTCACTTCCACCCCCCACCATTTCATTTCATCTCTTTTAGTCCTAGGTAATTGCTCTGTAGAGTGAGGAGATTGACCTAGTCCCATGGCTGAATCCAAAATGAATTAGCTCAGAATACAACATGCAATAACACCAGCTAGGGTAAAAACACCAGGGCTATTAATCCACAGGCTCCAGAGCTTGTGTTGGCCATTGCTTGGTGTCAGGCCTGCCACTATGATACTAGATGGCCCTAGCAGCTACTTCACGGATAGGGCAGGGGTCACACATGCCTCTGAAGCATCTGGTATTAGCTGTGAGTCACTGGACTAGATGGACCAGAGACCTGTTCTAGTAAGTGGGACACAGGATTAGGTGAAGCATTGGTCAGATCTTGTATGGCAATACCTCAACAATATCACAAACAGCACAGTACGTGGGCTTTTCTCTTACCTAGGACAGTGAGTTTGGTGCCATCGCCGAAGTATTGTCTTTCAGAATTCACACCATTATGCAGCTGCAGGAAAACCTCCCTCTTAACTTACTCTGCTGAACTCACCCTGAAATCTATTTCCCTCCTCACCATGCACCAAGAGAAAGAGAAACCAAAGGCACAGCAAATTATAATATCATTGAAATAGCAGATGGAAACCATCCAGAATCCTTCCCTTTGCTCATGGTCATCCTAGTATCTTTCACCCTGCTCCAGCCCCATCTAAGTCTTATCTCACTTGATGTTTACACTCTGTTAAAACAAATATTGATTCATTTAAGGTTGGGGGGGGGGGGAGAGCTTCCAGTCCATTCCACTCCCTCATGGCAGGACTGAGTTCACTGTCCCTAAACCATCCCTAATAGATGGGCTTCTAGTCTCTGCCTTGATCTCCAGAGGTAGTGATTCCACATCATTCCTTAGCAGCTTGTCCCATCCCCCAGGCTATTCAGAGTTTCCTGAACACAGTAAGGATAAAGGCTCCTCAGCAAGCACTGAGGGGAGACCCTCTCTGCTCCATTAGTTTTCCTTCCCTGTCTTCACCAGAAACTTCGAAGTGCACTTTGCAACATTGTTGGATGCAGTCAATCTGCATCCTATACCTTGAATTGCTTCAGGCCAGGTACCTGAGACTTACTCACATCTCATAAAGATTTATTAACCACTGAAAAATTACTATAAGCCTCTTGGTGACAGTCCCTGTTGTGGAAATCACCATCAATAACCCGTAATCCTTCTACATCCTCATTACAAGGGGACCAGTGCAATCAAAAGACTGTTGTTAGCAAGTACATTGACCCTGGGGAGAACTGTGTGCCAATGGCAACTCTATGGTCATTTTTTCAGAATTATAAAAGCAGCCTTGTTTTGGCCATCCAAGTTGGGGATGTCCAAATCCAAATGCGGGGGCCTACATGGGAGTATCCCCCAAAAGCATTTAATTGGGTTTGAACCACATGCATTAGACCTGGCTTTCTATTGCCAGTAAGCAGCATCTTCTCCTGGGATTTTTGGATTCTCAGTGCAATAAGCTTTCCCATTGGCTAAATGATCCCTTTTCCCGGATAACTGTGCCAAGAAGTTAGCCCCATTTGGTCTGTTGTTAGGGGCTTTGTCTCCCAGTGGCAACTGGGAATTAGAGCACAAGAGATCAAGGAGCACGGCTTGTTATAAAGCGGATCATTTGTTTGTGGTTTTATTTTGTCTGTTAACAATATCAT
The DNA here is from genome assembly GCA_007922305.1 of Dermatemys mawii. Lineage (NCBI taxonomy): Eukaryota > Metazoa > Chordata > Testudines > Dermatemydidae > Dermatemys > Dermatemys mawii. Next base: position 231,450 of record ML677472.1, on the reverse strand, counting down.
GCATATTTGTTTGTCTTACCCTGTCATCTCAGACAAAACATGTGTATGTTCAATCCCAAAGGGATCAGAGTTACTGAAGCTAATGGACTCTGGTTTGATCCCGATACACTATTGTTTGTGCTGTCTAAAACGTGATTGTAACTCAGTCCCCGCTCGACAGATGTGCTGATTTATGTTGTTTTTTAATGCTCCATAGCCCCAGAATAACTAGCCCTCTAGGGGAATACCTTTGTGGATCAGAGAGATTTTTCAGAGGCTGTTATATTAATACAAATTTAGTATACACAAATATATCACAGCCCCTCACCCTTCCTAATTCTTTGCCAGGGCAGCCCCATTGTCCACATACATGACATTCATTCAGCGACCCCCACAAGTAATTTTATGTCCTTACCTAGAACAGTGAGTCTAGTCCCTTCTCCGAAGTAGGCTTGGTAATTGACACACTGGGAAAACAGCAGCTCAATAACCAAAAGGGGATGCGGATCGGGGCTGTAAGGGGCGGGGGGGGAGGAAGGAGGGATTCCAAAAGGGGAAGATCTGGGATTTCAAGGGATTATAAAGAAAAATGGGATTTTCTTACCTAACACAGTGAGTTTTGTGCCTGCGCCAAAGTAGACTATATCGTTGGTCACAGTGACAAGGGGCTGCATCATAAGCAGAAGAAAGGGACATGCTCCAGGTAATGTGGACAGACATTTACTCCATCTAAAATCCCAGATATGTGAGGGCCACTCAGCCCTGGTTTAGTGATCATTGGCTGCATTGCTTCTGTGCAATACTCAGCATTCACTAGAGTACTATTCATTATTTATTGATCCTATTATTGTTTTATTTTATTGTTTTATTTAACACTTTTATTTATTTATTGTTTTATTTTATTGTTTTATTTTATTGTTTTATTTAACACTCCAGTTGCTTTATACACATTATCTAAACCAGTAGTTCTCTAACTTCTGTACTGGTGCCCTCTTTCACATAGCAACCCCCCTAATAAATTAAAAACACTTTTTAATATATTTAACACCATTATAAATGATGGATACAAAGCATGGTTTGGGTGGAGGCTGACAGCTCGTGACTCCCCCCCATATAATAACCTTGCTACTCCATGAGGGGTCCAGACCCCCAGTTTGAGAACTCCTGATCTAAACAGTCCTTACCTACCCCTGTGAGATCAATACATATTGTCCTCATTTTACAGATGTGGAAACTGATGTGCCCAAGGCTATCAGTCAAGTCAATGACAGTGCTAAGAATAGAACCTCTTGGTGACTAGTAGCTCCAGATTCCCAATTCTGTACTCCAAGGAGTAGGCAGCCATTCGCTCTGTAACTAGTGGGTGTACAATGGTGAATGAAATAGTTACTTAAGTGGACCTAGGAATAACTATAAACAGGTGCTTGCAAAGAGTGCGATGTTCTCACCTTTTTATCCCTGAATTAAAGCAAAGAGCTCCTGATTTCATCTCCTCTGCTGTCAGAGTGCCAAAGTCCTAGGAAGACCCTGATAGAACACTATGGGGTTTCCTAGCAGAGTAAAGAAATCAATCCAAAGCCTCAAAGATAGTCCAGGAGGTTCGGTCACTGAGAGTCTAACCTCTGCCATCCCTGAGTTAATAATGAGGAGGGTCAAAGGGAAGCCTTGAGGCTGTCACTATGATCAGCCAAGCCCAAAGGATACAGGAAGCTGAACTGAAGAGTGAAAGATCCAATGGAGTTTTACGCTAAAATCACCACTGCCTCTGTGTTTTGCATCTGACACAGCAAGTCACGTTTCTATCAAGTCTCTGTTATGTTTTGGATTGTCTTTTTATGGGAGGGTTTTCACATGAATACAGGGCCACTTATTGCAAGATGTTACCACACCAGCAAAATATGAAGTCTCTCCCTCTTGCACTGGCATGCGTTTTAGGTATATCCCAGCTGAATCTGTTGTGTTCACAAATGTTTTAGCTCCAGCTCAGGACTGGCTGTCCTACCAAACATAAATACTTCCCATGTAGAATATGCAGGCAGAGCTGCTGATCTTTCTGTTACATCCCGATGGAGTGGAGCCAAATGCTTGAGGTACATCCCAGAATGAACACTTGCCATGCTGCAGTCTTCTAGATAGGTCAGACCCAGGTGGAAAATGCCTGCTGTGCTGTAGAACGGCCTAAGTAAGTCCCAGATGCAATCCACATGCCTCGCTTCGGCCCATTCTAGGCACAGCCCAGGCAGAATATGCCTGCTGTGCTGCTGACTGCGCTACATCTGTCCTGGCACACGCCCAAACAGGCTACCCACTAGGGAGGTTTTTGTAAAGGCCTCCCTAGGGAATGTATCACCGTGGGCCCCCTGTCCCCACAACGTTACAATCTCATACAAAAACGATCCCACCCAAGGCTCCACCCCTCCATGACGTTAGCCAATCACCAGCAGAGAGCTTATCAGAAACCACAATCCATTTTCTCAGCTGCTCTGTTACTGAGTTGGTGGAGGAAATGTGTGTGTGTGTGTGTGTGTGTGTAAAGGTACCCATCTCTTCATAACATATATTTTTAGCAGAAGCCTTATTCCATGGCTAGAATAACTCAGTGGCAAGCTTTTTTATTAGTGAGCTGTTTTCAGAGACAGCTATTTAATACGTCCACAGAATTCTGCATGTACCTTTTGCACCCCTCTCTCCCTCTGCCTTTCCCATTTCCTGTGAGATTAGGAACCCATGTTCAAATCCACTGTGGACCTGTTAGCACTGAGCCAGGAGGCCCTGTGTGCACCAGCCAGATTGGAGCCTTTGTTCACAGCTTTTCATGAGCCTTGGGCTGTGTTGTCCTTGTTCATTCCCAGAGCGTGAGCACAATGCTAGAGAGATGAGCTAGATTGACAGTCCCTGGAGTCTGAGGCTTCTGTTTATCCTCAGAATGGCAAGCCTCTGAGTGGCATACCATAGGCAGTGGCAATGCAGGTTTCTTTCACGCCGTACGTTGCAATCTCTACCCTGAGGAGATCTCATCTGGGAGCCTGAAGAGCGCTGAGCCACCATGGCCTATTCACATCCTTCACTTCTTTCCTGAGACTGTTTTAATGGGTTGAAGCAACGGAGATGATGTTCAATTCTGTGAAGCACCACCATTATATAGACGTTCTGAGTGGGCATGAGGTCAGGTCACATGACATCCTGTTCACCTACATCACACATAAAATAGCCCTCGGAAGTGAGCCCTTCCCCAGAGGCTTTTTTACAGGGCTGTTGTGGTACATTCCAGGAAGGAAGGTGCTAAGTCTAAAACCTGCACACATTGAGCCAGCCAAGGGAAGGGCTCTAACAGAATCACCCAGTAGGGGGCATATCACCCTGCAGCCAGCCCAGCCCTCTTACCTATAGGACCAGCCCTTCTTGAGTAGTCAGCATTAGGAAGCGATACACACACAAGAAACCCTGACATAGACTATTCATCAGGAAGCAGTTGGTAAGGCTTCAGCAGGCTTTGCAGAGGAGAGAGGGGCTAGTAGCAGAGTAGGGGGGTCCATCTGGGCATTTGAGATGCTGGCAAAATGCAGTGCTTAAAGAGTGTGTGTGTGTGTGTGTGTGTGTGTGTGTGTGTGTATGTGCGTGCAGGGGAGGCTGTAAAAAGGGGGGGTCACAGATTTGCCCCCCCTAAATAAAGTTGGGCTGCTAAGGGGCACACCTTAACAGTCTTACCAAACCTGCCATTCCACATTGTGAGAGACACACATGTTTTTCAGACCACTTTAAACACTGGCTGGATGACCGCTACGTCTCTGTAGTAACAAACGGTTTTCAGCACTAGTGAAATGTAAATACCTCTGCAGCAGCAAATGTTTTGCACCACTACAGCTACCTGCTTCTGCAGACGTGGGGCCACTAACCTGTGGGAACAATTGTGTGTGTGTTTGCCTTTTCAAAGTGGATTACATTAAAAAACTATTATTTTGGGACATTAGCTAGCTGCCCATTTGTCGCTGTCTCATCTGTGGACAGTGTGTAATTCCTCTGTCTTCGCCTTTCTGTGTCTCTATTATCACAATAGCTAAGTCTCTATAAAATTATGCTTTGATTTTTCCTTTTTGGACTACTACTATTTTATTATTATTAATGATATTAGGTATTATTCTTATTATTAGATAAAGAGGCATTTGCATGATTTGTATTCAGAGCCCCAGTCATGCTCTAGCACTGCATTGTGCCAGGTGCTGTACAAACACAGAACAAAAAGACAGTGCCTGCCCCAGGAGCTTACAATCTATGTGAAACAGAAAACACATGGTTACAGTAAGTACAAGGAAACTATGAAACAACATTGGTCAGCATGACAGGCTGTGGTTTCTGTATGGCAGCAGCCTAACGGTTGTCAAGTTTTTTGTAGTCAGGGCAAAGAAGAGTTTTCAGAATAATAATGAAGTGACTTTGTGGCTGTTAATGTCCTTAATGTCACTGATGAGCCCCAGCCCACAAGCTACCTGTGAGATGGAGATCCTTTGGCCAATCACTTTGCTCCCTTTGTTGTCATTTAACTTTGTATCATGATTCCTGTGGATGATGCTGGCGCCTCACTTGGATGTTAACTTTAAGAGGTAATTCTCCAGAGCGCCAGCAGAGGGAAACCTTTCTCCACTTTGGGTTTGAAATCATCAAGGTTTCAGATTGTATGTGTGACAGTCAGAGGAACCTGAGTGCATGTGTATCCATAGGCGTGGGAGCTAGGGTTGCGGGCTGCTGCAGGATCCTCAGGTTTTGTACGGGGTTCCAGCCACCGGCCCCATGCCCAGGGTCCTGGTGCTGCCAGCCCTGCACCAGGGCCTCTGTTCCTGGCCCCGCACCTGGGGTCCCGCTGCTGGCCCCTCACCTAGCCTCACCCTCCTTACCCCTGTTCATGCCTCCTCACCCCTCCCAGAGCCACGGCCCAGTTCTGGTCCTAGCTTTGAGGAGAGGAGGCAGGGACAGGGGCAAGGGGATGCAACATAAAAAGTTTGGGGACCACTGGCTTTCAGCACCCCCCACTGTAAAAAGTGTTCCAGTACCACTGAGTGTTTCCTTCATGAATTCAAAGAGGAGACAGGGAGAGAGACAGAAAAGGATGAAGAGGAAGAGAGGGCTTCAGTTATGTTTCATGTACCTTCAGGGGAGCTGCTGCCGGCAAGACATTTTAAATGTATTTCGATGAGGAAAAAGGACCAGACGTACACAAATAAATGGGAGAAAACTGAGCAAATGAGAAACATTTCTGGAAATGTTTTCTATCACATCTCTTAGATTGTGGAATGGTCTCCCAGGGAAGTGGTGGCCCCATGACCAAGGTCATTTAGAACAGCACTGGACTCAGCACTAGAATATGTACTATAGAACAATCCTGCATTGTCCGGAGGGAGGGGGGAAAGAAAGGGGACGGGCTGTTCTGTTGCTGACTGTATTTTGCCTCCTATTGTGGATCACTCTTCAGGGCTAACAGTTACTACTTTGCACGACTACTAAATCTCATTTTAAAAGACCCATGAACCATTTTGTGTTTAGAGAAGTACTGGCCATAATCCATCTTGAATAAACTCAGCCTCCCTAAATTTCCTCCAGCAGGTACAACTGGATCCACTATCCTGCCTCACTTCCTGAGCTAGTTTGTCATGCAGAGTATTGCTGTGTGCTATGCTTCACTTCAAGATGGATCACTTCAGTGCTGGGGCAGTGAGCCCATTATGTACCATCTATACGGCACTTTAAGAATGAGAGGTCCTAGGGAACAGTAAGGTATTGTTATGAAAAACCCTGAGAAAAAACACTAGCACTAAGAAAGCACTTGCTACAGCTAAATATCTTTTTATTTGGGTTATGTTCTCTTCAAAGATGAATTAAAGGGGAAGGGAAGGAAATGTCACCAGGAAACCTGCAGCAGATGGATGTCTCAGTTGGCAGCAATGGTCTCTGTGATCCAGTCAACATAGTTGCAGACCTTGGTGTAGACTCCAGGGTAACCCTGCAGAGCACACCCGATCCCCCAGGACACAACTCCTTGGAGCTCACCGCCACACACAACTGGGCCACCAGAATCACCCTGTGTGTGAGGGAAAGGATTTGTGTGTTATAGACACGAACTAATTCAGGCAGAGAAATCTATTCAGCTAATCAGGAAAGGTTTCAACTAGCTGCACGTGCATCTTGAAAGCACTAGGTAAGGAGCAGCAGAGTCCATATGCTCTGATATGTTTGATGGACAGGGAATAGGGGATAGCTCAAAATTCCCAGTTTCCTCTGTTGACCATCTTGCACCTAACACCCATCAGCAGTACCTGGAACCACAATGCTAACTGCTAAAAAAACCTAATATATCCAGATCTGCTGATCTGAGACTGGATTGGAAGCAGACACCTGCCTCTGTCCTTGTTTTGTCCATCCCGTTCATCCCCAACCCCAATCAGAGACTTAATGGCATTTATAACCCAGAGGTGAAATGCCCTGCAGTTCACAGCTTGATCCCTTGAGCCATCCAGTTCACACCCCAAAACATGCCCTCTATAATCCTGAGCACATTCTTTTCCTCATCACATCTTGTGGTTAATTCTTTGCAGGTTTTCAGAGTTCTGGCACTAAGGCTGGAACAGGAGGAACAAGAGCAGCTGAGCCCTGTCTCTGCAGAACGAGAGAAAATGAAAGACGGCTCACCTGGCAGGAGTCTTTGCCACCCTCCAGGAACCCCACACAGATCATGTTTGTAGTGATGTCTCCTGGGTAAGCACCATTGCACTCAGCATCAGTCAGGACTGGAGCATCCACACACTGGAGAAGGTCGGGGTAGTTAGCTGCCAACAGAGAGGGGAGAACACTGAGGTTCATCTAAAAGCAGAGAGGCCAATTAATACAAAGACTGGTAGATTTCTGGGCTTGAGAATCCAATACAGAAAAGGGCAGTAAGAAATACTTCACCATCTGTGAGGAGGACCTCAGTGACTAGAATAGAATAACAGGGTTTTATTTCAGGGAAAGACTGAGGGGGCATTGGCAGAGCTGTGTGAGGGGCCTAGGACTGGAATAGCAGATGGGCTGTAGGGCAGGACTGAGGGGCTTTGGGAGAGCTGTGTGGGGAGGATAGGACTGGAATAGCAGGGTGGGCTGCTAGTAAGGTGTGAGGGTAATTGGCAGAGCTGAGCGTGTGGACCCAGACTGCAAGAGCAAAAAAAGCTGCAGGTCAAGACAGATGTATCTGGGTCCCATAACTATAATAATAGGATAAGGGGGCTGTGTGTCATGTGTGAGGCACATTGATACTCACAGCCACTGCTGAGGGTGTTTCCCCACCCAGAAATCAGGCACTGAGTCCCAGCAGCTACACAGGCAGAAGGAAGAGAGATGGTTGCGACACGGGAGTTCAAGGCAGCTGGGGTTGCCAGCTTGATCAGCATAATGTCATTATCCAGGAGCCACGAATTGTAGTTGGGGTGGCGAATTACTTTAGCAGAGTAGATGAACTGCTCATCCCCTTCCAGCACTTCGATGTTGTATTCCCCAAGCCTCACTTGGATGCGGCTGCAAAATCAACCAAGCAACATGGAGGGCAGTTAACCACTAATAACATAAAATGTGACCACTAGGTGGCATTACATAGTTCAGTGCATTGTGTAGTCATGACATTCAAATTCTGTCATAGATCACAAGTGAAATAATTGTGACTGGCTTTCATAATAGTCTTCCTAGTGAAATCAAACCCATTGGACCATCGAGTTTGGTATCCCATATGCAACAGGAGCACAAGCCAGATGCTTCAGAGTAAGGTCTTAAATCCTCCAAGTGAGCCTTCTTGTGTAAGAGCATACCGGGAAGAGGAATTTTGATGCTTAATCCCAAATGGTGAATGACAGATGTCAAGAAGCAGGAGGACTGATTCTTGCTCCTGTTGAATATTTGTTTACATGACACAGTAACAGTGAAACTCACGAATTCTGTCAGTTCTAATCATAAAAGATAGAGACTGGAAATCCTTACCTGTCAGGTAGATCTCCAGCTGTGGCCCAGGGTGAAAAGAATGAAGGGTTCTGAGAACCCATTGGTGGGGTGTGTACAGGAGAGAACCCTTCACTTGTGAAATGCTCTGCAGAATGAGTATGCTGGAGAACCTGGGATCTAGACCATCCCCCAGGATGGTCCTTACAGCAATCAACCAGCTAACCTCTCCAGATCCTTCCTGAACCCAGGAATGGTGACTGGTTTAGTTTCTTTAGTGTTATGGGAGTAGCAATTTCACATTACACTTCACTAGCAAGCTTTTATCCCAAGGTCAGTTACATCCCTGAAGGTGGATCCAGTTCTGTCCTCAGCCAGGATGAACTGCAATGGCAATTGCATCTAGATACTGAAGGGCAGAACTAGGCTCTGGATAGAAAGTACATATAAGGATCACGTCACCCCATCCACAGATATGTAACCACTTCTAGAGAAGCATGGGGCAGCTGTCTAGCAATACCTAGCAGCATTACTTATCACGTTAGGTCCGGAAATAAAGAAGAAGAATGGATCCAGCTGAAAATTATGGGGAAATTAAAGGCGAATAGAAAGTAATTAACAATTTTGGAAATTGGCCTGGACAGATAGGCTGTCAACCCTACTACAGAGAAAAGTGTCATGGAAACTTTCATAGTGGTCAGAAACACCTCTTGACACCATGCTTGGGCACTGGGAGGTCACCCTCCAACACGGATTTTCCTTTATTGCTCTACTATCCATGTATTGGGCAGATCTGATTAGATCTGACAAGATCTCAGTCAGAGACTGCATGGCCACAGGCAATATGTAATGTATTAACCTTCACTCACGATTGGTAGCAGTGAGCAGCTGACACGACCCATTCGTTGCTGATGAGGGACCCCCCGCAGAAATGGTACCCAATGTTCAGGGACACCTGGTAGGGAACAGAGCAGGTGTAGCCCCCCACGATTTTGTCATCATCATCAACAGGGACAGCAACTGAAGGAAATGGGTAAATCAGGTGTTAAAAAAATAATTTGGAACCCAATGACTTGAAATGCAGCAGCAGCTAATGAGCAGCAAATTATGTAACCATATCCTTAAAAGCTTTGGTTTACAGGAGCCTTCTCCACATCTCTGAAGCCCTCTCCTCCTCAAATTTTCCATGTTTCATGCCCACCACCCTTTCATGCAGGAGTAGGCAAAATTTTTGGCCTGAGGGACACATCTGGGTGGGGAAACTGTATGCAGGGCCATGAATGTAGAGCTGGGGCAGGGGGTTGAGATATGGGAGGGGGTGCAGGAGGGGGATCAGGGAGGGGTGTGGGGTGTGGAAAGGGGCTCAGGGCAGGGGTTGGAAGCTCAGGGCAGAGGGTTGGGGTGCAGGAGAGGTTCGGGGTGTGGGCTCCGGCCTGGCACCACTTATCTTGAGCAGCTCTGGGGTGGCAGTGGTGCACTGCTGAGCTAAGGCAGGCTCCCTGCCAGCGCTGGCCCTGCGCTGCTCCCAGAAGTGGCCAGCATGTCCGACAGCGGCTCCTGAGGTTGCAGTGGGGCAGGTGGCTCTGCTGCGCGCTGCCATCACCTGTAGTACCACCTCCAGAGCTCCCATTGACCATGATTCCCTGTTCCAATAGGAGCTGAGGGGGGCAGTGCCTGCAGGCGAAGGCTGCGGGTGGAGCCCTCTGCTCCTCCTTCCCCCATGGGCTCCAGGGACATGGTGCCGGCTGCTTCCAGGAGTGTTGTGGGGACAGGGCAGGCAGGGAGCCTGCCTTAGCCCTGCTGTGTCCTGGAGCTGGCAATCCTGTGGGCCAGACTGAAAGTCCTCATGGGCCAGATCTGGCCCGCAGGCCATAGTTTACCCTTCCCTTGCTCTAAGGCACGAGGTTGTGACAACTATCCTGATTCTGGAAGAAAACAAGTTTGGTCTCACCAACTCTTCTCCTTCATTGCCCAGTAAAATAACGATGGGGATTTCTCTCATATCTCAAACCCTGAAAGACCTCACAGTGTTTTGAAACAATACACTTCAATTTAGGGCAAGACATGAAGAAGACAGCGAAGAACAATTGAAACTGCCAATGTATTTTGTTTCATTGCAAGGAGACAGAAGTAAACAGAGAAAAGACAGAGGGAAGACAGGAGAGAGAGAGAGAGAGAGAGAGAGAGAGAGAGAGAGAGAGAGTCTCAGGAAGGGAGCAGTAATTTAGAAGTCTGAAGGGGGCAGAAAAAGCGGGAGAAGCAGAAAGGGAGACAGAAGGGACAGACTTAAAGAGATACAGAGAGCTAGGGAAACCTAAAGAAAAGGGGAAAGCAGGTGTGTGGTAGAGCACCAACGATGCCTGGAGAGAATCAGAGGATTATGAGAATAAAACTGCTTTGGAAAACTCACCTGCTGTTCCTAGACAGGCAAGAATCAGGAGAAACTTCATGATGTCACTGTCAGTGAGCACTTTAGCTGTTATAAGATTTGCTGAAGAAATCATCCCACTTTATAACTCCCGGGGGTGTTATCTCCCCAATAAAAGGTTGCACCAGCTTCCCCCTTCCCAGGGTCTTACATCAGTTCATACAAATATAGTTATCTTATCAAGCTAAAAAGGTAGTAAAGTGACTGCAGGTGCCACAGAGACTGAAACAAGCATTTCCTGAAATTAAAAGAGCAAATGTCCATCTCTGTAAAGCCCTGCTGATGTGCCTTGCACACCCCTGCTATTCCAGCCCTGGGCTCCCCACACAGCTCTACCAATGCTCCTCAGTCTTGCCCTGTATTTCCCTCCTTCCCCCACCATTATGCCAGGTCTGGGCTCCAGTGATGAATGTGGAAATTGTTGGCAATATTTTTATGGTCCGTAGGTGTAGCTTGGTTTCCCTGTGAGCTTTGTATTGACGTACACTGAGTGTAAAGGGAAGCAATGGGTGTTTGAGTCACTTTAGCTGCATGGATGGAGACAAGAATCATTAACATGAACTACATATGACCTAAAAATGTAAAGAGGGGATCTGGAGGAGACAAAGGAAGAGCTGGTGACCAGAATTTTAGCATCTAGCAATTGAGAGTCCAAGGCTGGCTGGCCATGCAAACTCAGGGTGGCTTGAAGCAGGAGGACAATAGAAAAAAGATGTCAGGAGCCTGGTCTAAGAAGAGGGTTCACAGACAAACAGTGGGAAATTTGGGACAGGCGAAGAGACAAAGGGCTGGGGGAGAATGAAGATGGAACTCAGGAAGAAGGAGGGCACGGCAAAGCCCTGGCTTCCACTGCTATGAACTTTGTGCTAAGCCTGCCTCTCGCATGCTAACATGAAGAGTTTCGATGCTGTATTCCAGGTGACTGAAAAGGTTATGTTATTCTCAAAAGGGTGTCTGGTGTTGCTGCAGATACTTACTGAAGAGTATTGCAACTTGAAGGAGGGAAAAAGTCTCTCATTGGAGTCTGGCTCAGCTGGACTTGCTGCAGAGAGACACAGAGAGAGATAGGGTTTGCTGTTATCTGAAGACCCAAGAGATGGAGTCCTGAGGGGTATGGGCCTGCCCTGGTGGAACACTGTGGATCATTGAGATCCAGCTCACTAAAGGGGTTACTTCCACGAGACTGGTTAAAGACCATGGCGTAGTGCAGAACCTTTAAATACACTGCAGGTCCCCACAACATTCTGCTAATGCCCCTCAGTCCTACCCTGCAGGACCTCTTGCCATATAAGCCAGGGGGCTTGTAGCAACCTGCCTGGTACTTGGAGGGAAGAGCAATAGATTGTCAGGAAGTTAGTCTGTGTGCACATGACTGGAATGCTAGCTGCAGCTGCAGCATCTCTGTAAATAGTTCTCTTAATAAAGAGCCCATTTAGTTTTGCAAGCAGGGAGTCCTTTCATGTTTTTGACCAGCACATGGTACGTGAAACAAGGTCCCCCACAACTCCTTTTAAGCATCTGAATTCTGACCTGCAGCCCCCCCACTCTTTAAGTTAATTATCACTTGCAGTGTGTTTGGCTATTCCAATCATGTGAACTCTCCTCAGAACTCAGAGTTCTGCTAAAGCCACTCTGTGCTGACCCATAGCTTCTCCTGCTCTTTGAAACCCATCTTGGGCCTCTATTGCACAGTCACTGCAAAATCCTGTGATAGAGGTTTTGTGATGTTCACAAAGGAGAGACTCATATGAGACTAAACAAGCTCATTTAACTTGTAATCTCAGATACCATGTGAAGTTTCATCCCAACAGGCAAATATGCAGTGAATAGTTCCCACTTGTCTCCTCACCTCCATCTGGAAAGGACCTCAAGTCCACAGTGATTAGTTTTGCATGGGTCAAGCAATGTTACCTAGTTGGAGCCGGAGATTCAGAGTCAGTCACTATTCCCAGCTCTGTCACTGAATTGCTGTGTGTTATTGGTCAGATTTGTCTGTGTCTCAAATTTCCTCCCTTCTAGTAATGCCCATCTCAGAGGTTTGTTGTAAGGTTTAATTCATGCATGTAGAGCAGTTTGAGAAATGTGATTTGTAAATGAAAGAATTAACCTTGGATAAAGCCAGGTAGGGCAAATGAGGTGAGGGAAAATTTCCATATGCCAAACTTGCCCTTTCATATTAAAGTACAATCTAAACAGGAAGGTCAGAGATTAACTGACATTTTTCTGAAGAGCAGAAGGGGGAAGTGAACTTGAATAGCTATCTTTCCAGCACTTCCAGATTCCTCCTAGCTGGACTCCCCCCCCGCCCCTGCAACCTCCAATAGCACCATTATGCCCTTAGCGGTCAATGTGCAGTCATAGGAGCAAAAGCCAAGCCACCCTCCTCTTAAGTGACAGGTCTTCAGTATTCCCCAAGCCTGGTGAAATGGGGTCTGTACAGGGGCAGCCCACAACATTTTGGCACCTGAGATGGGGAGCTGAAATGATGCCCCTGTACCTCCTCACTTGAGCCAAAAATTTGAAAAGTCTCAATTCTGCCTTCATCCTGTTCTACTCCTCTCCTGGTACTACTCTGCTACCTACTTAGTTCAGGAGAACTAACAACTTGAAATGCCTTGTTTAAAATTGTAAGTTACACTTAACTTTCAAACACCTAAATAGCAAACATAACTTTTCTTTTCTGCGTAGTAAACACTGGCGTTTTTATATGTTTGAATAATCAAAGTGGTGCTTTCCGTGCCTTCTTGGTTGCAAGATTTGAACTGCTTCCTGAAAGTCCATAGTCTGGGCCAGCTCATGCACTATTGAGATGGTTACAAGGCCGACCAGCTCTTCTGTGTCATTGTGGAGTGTAGATGAGTTTTTAACTTCAGCTCGGAGAAGCTACATTCTCCACTGGCAGCTGTTACAGGAAGTGTTAGAAGTATGCGTAGAGCAACAAAAGCATTTGGAAAGATTTGTGCACGTATATTCCAGAAGAGCATGAAATGCTGAAATGTATTTTGAAAGGGCTTTCAGTTCATCACCTAAATCACTCACATCAATATTGCGCATGTCATCATGTGTCAACACTGTCTCTAGTGCCCTGCATTGCTGGTGTAGCTCTTCTTCAGGTATAGTGAGGAGTTTTTTAAATATCATACAATATCCCAAATATACTGCTTTGTTCCTTGTGCTGCATGAAGTGTTCTTCAACTGACTGTATTGCACAATCTAGCACCTGGTTAAAGAATTCAACTTTGAATTGTTGTTTGGGATCTCTTATGGGATTATCCCATGCCTCGTAATCAAAATGTCGTCTTCTTCGGTGACATGTATTCTTGAATGGGTGGGAAAAGAGCTTCAGTGTGAAGTTCCTCTGTCAACGTCTGTGCACTCTTCAGAACATTTTGAAATCCCTCTTCTGACCAGTAAGACTCTGCTTTGTCCAGTTGCTTCATTGCTACAGATATATCAAGGTCAACAGCTTAGAGTCTCTTGCTTACAACATTTATTTCAAACAGTATATCATGCCACAACACTAAGCCACCCAAAAATTTGAAATTATGTATGTTTCTGGTGATTCCATTTCCCTCTGCCACTGTTCTCCCACAAACAGTTCCTGTCATAGCATTATCCTCCATAATGGCAACTATGGCATCATCTATCTTCCCAATTTGGTGTTTGATAGGCTTTATCACCTCCACTCAACTTTCCCATCATGTGACACTCAGTGGTTTCAGTGTCAGAGAGGATGTTCCCAGATGTTGCTTCAAAATTTGCCATCAATGAGCTGATGCAGAGAAAAATACATAGATGCTTTGAATTACATTAAAAAATGCAGCAGCCTCACTAGAAGTTGATGCTGCATCACTGACCACCAAGTTCAATGAATGAGAACTGCATGGGACAAAAAAAGCTCAAGGGTTTAACTCTCAGATCCATGTCTGCACGCCTCTGTTCTTTCCTTTCATGTTGGCACCATTATCGTAGCCCTGACCTCTCATGTCAGCTATCCCAATTCCTATATCTTCCATTTTTTTAAGAAGCACATTTGTCATACCAGCTCCTGTAGTACCATCAATGTCAATAAATTCTACAAAGTGTTCTCTGAAAATCACCATGCAGGGACATTTTCACTAGGTTCTGCTGTTGTTACAAAACACACCATTAAAGTCATTTGTTCTGTATGGTTGATGCCAGGTGTGCAATCTAGAATAACAGAGTAATATCTTGCTGACTTCAGATCTGCCACAATCTTCTCCTTGACTTTTGTTGTCAGTAATGGTATGATCTCATTTTGAATTGTTTTTCCAAGGTAGTGGTGTGTGTACATTTCTTGGGTGGTGACTCTTCTTAGATGCTTCTGGAATATAGCATTAAACTCAGCCATCAGCTCCACAATTTTAAGGAAGTTTCCATTGTTTGGCACATACAGATGATCTGAAGTTCCACACAGTGCTAGGTTTTGGATAGCAAGCATTCTCACAATGGCAACGAGCCTTTTCAGAACATTTTGCCAGTAAAGAGACTCTGATGCGATCTTCTCTTGATGCTGATTATCTATGGTGGCTTTAACCTTAGTTTCATCTCAAGCTCTTTCCACCTATGGAATGCTCTCTGGTGATTTGCTGCCTTCTCATGGCATGCCAGTTTTCTAGCCAGATTTTTCCAGTCCGTTCTTCCAGTAAAACCCAATGTGGCTGGAACATTAGACTGGAAGAGTATGCACCACCCATCACCCCATTCTCCAGCAACCCTCCTCGCCCTAGTGACCAGTCAGCTGGGCGATGTTTTAAATGTAATGAGCTGGGGCATGTAAAGGCAACTGCCCTCCAAACCCCAACTGACTTCAATTCATTGCACCACAGTCCCCACATCTGTACCCTAGAGTTTAGAGTGGAGAGGCAACCAGAGGACCTTTGGACTACAGACTTTCCTGCCCAGACTGTGTCAGGAAATAGCCCAGGGTAACCAGACTGTAGTCCATTTTTGTTGCCAGAGCATGAGTTAGTGTATTTTGGCTGGATGCTCCCCGCTGACTCAGTAGCAGATCATTCTACCACTGTTAAGGCCCTGGGCTGGGACTTGTGGAGTCAGATGTACCTGTGTCCCCCATACCCTCTGCCACCTCACACAGGGGTAGCAGCCTCCCCACTATAGGCCAACCTGTGACTGTGGTCTGCCTGAACTAATTTGCCAGGTCTTTTGTAGCTCCACCTGTCTGCCCTTCCCACAGGACTAGAGCCCCAGACTGTATGTTTGCTAAAGACTGCTCAGTGTTTTGCCTCGCCAAAGAGGGGCGAGAGCATCAGACTTTTACGGCTTGTTTTGCCTCTGATAGGCAGCCACAGAACTATAGACTGCTTACAGCTTGGCCCCACCAGTGAGACTCAACCCTGAGTGCTGTTGCCTGATATAGCGAGGCAGGGTGGCCTCCCTTCCCACTTGGAAGCAGGGACCCCTACAAGGTGGTTAAGGGGAGACTCAAGCTGGGAGTAAAGGTTTGAGATGTCTGTTAGGAAGGCTGAGTACAGGTTAACCAGTTGGGGCTGTCTAGGGTGCTCCTTAGGGAAGATGAGAAAAGGACCTAGGGGTTACAGTGGACAAGAAGCTGGACATGAGTCAGCAATGTGCCCCTGTTGCCAAGAAGGCTAACGGCATTTTGGGCTGTATAAGTAGGGACATTGCCAGCAGATCAAGGGATGTGATCGTTCTGCTCTATTTGGCATTGGTGAGGCCTCAACTGGAGTACTGTATCCAGTTTTGGCCCCACATTATAAGAAGGATGTGTAAAAATTGGAAAGAGTCCAAAGGAGGGGAATAAAAATGATTAGGGGACTGGAGCACATGACTTACGAGGAGAGGCTAAGAGAACTGGGATTGTTTAGTCTACAGAAGAGAAGAATGAGGGGGGATTTGATAGCTGCTTTCAACTACCTGAAAGGGGGTTCCAAAGAAGATGGATCTAAACTGTTCTCAGTGGTACCAGATGACAGAGCAAGGGTTTCAAGTTGTAGTGGGGGAAGGTTTAGGTTGGATATTAGGAAAACCTTGTTCACTAGAAGGATGGTGAAGCACTGGAATGGGTTACCTAGGGAGGTGATGGAATCTCCTTCCTTAGAGGTTTTTAAGGTCAGGCTAGACTGGGATGATTTAGTTGGGGATTGGTCCTGCTTTGAGCAGGGGGTTGGACTAGATGACCTCCTGAGGTCCATTCCAACCCTGATATTCTATGATTCTATGAAATGAGGTCTTGTTTAGACCAGAAGTAAAAGGTGTGAACTGGTGTCCAGTTACCTAGCTCAGTCTAATTAATAAGGCCTGGTTGTTACTGAGGATTATTTAAGTGAGGATTCAGTGTCTGGAAGAAATGAAGACCAGAAGTAAAGAAGGCATTGTAAGCAGCTTTAGCACTTTGGAGCAGGGATTTGGGTGCTCAGCATTGAGAGGATGGTACAGCAGAAGTAAACAGCTCATAGGGGCTTACCAAGGAGTGCTTTGGGAGCTCTGTGTAAATGTAATCTACACAGGTCCTGAAGTCCCGAGTTCAATCCTGCCTTCCAATGACTGGGGTCCGTCAGTGTTATATATACTACTTGACTTATCTGCAGTTGCAACTTACCTGTTCTAAAGGTTAACCTAGAGCATAGCCAGTGTCGTTGTGTGGGGTGATGCCCCATCACTTCCAGCCCTGCTTCCTGTGCAGGGCTGGTGAGATAGAGCTGCCCTCTCAAAGGAGGGAGAAGAAGTTTTACTACACAGAAGGAAGCTCTTACGGTGCTATATGTCTAAATGTTGGTGCAGAAACACGCAGCTGAGTCATTCACATTGTTAGAGAGGGATTTCATAGAATATCATGGTTGGAAGGGACTCAGGAGGTCATCTAGTCCAACCCCCTGCTCAAAGCAGGACCAATCCCCAACTAAATCGTCCCAGCTGGGGCTTTGTCAAGCCTGACCTTAAAAACTTCTAAGGAAGGAGATTCTACCACCTCCCTAGGTAACACATTCCAATGCTTCACCACCCTCCTAGTGAAAAAGATTTTCCTAATATCCAAGTTAAACCTTCCCCACTGCAACTTGAGATCATTACTCCTTGTTCTGTCATCTGGTACCACTGGTACCAGATGACAGAACAAGGAGTAATGGTCTCAAGTTGCAGTGGGGAAGGTTTAGATCCATCTAGATCCATCCTCTTTGGAACCCTCTTTAGATCCAGTCTAGATCCATCGTCTTTGGAACCCCCTTTCAGGTTGTTGAAAGCAGCTATCAAATCCCCCCTCATTCTTCTCTTCTGTAGACTAAACAATCCCAGTTATCTTAGCCTCTCCTCATAAGTCATGTGCTCCAGGCCCCTAATCATTTTTGTTGCCCTTCTCTGGACGCTTTCCAATTTTTCCACATCCTTCTTGTAGTGTGGGCTCCAAAACTGGGCACAGTACTCCAGATGAGGCCTTTCCAATGTTGAGTAGAGGGGAACAATCACGTCCCTCGATCTGCTGGCAATGCCCCTACTTATACAGCCCAAAACGTCGTTAGCCTTCTTGGCAACAAGGGCACACTGTTGACTCATATCCAGCTTCTCATCCACTGTAACCCCTAGGTCCTTTTCTGCTAGCCATTCGGTCCCTAGTCTGTAGCAGAGCATGGGATTCTGCACTTGCCCTTGTTGAACCTCATCAAATTTCTTTTGGCCCAATCCTCTAATTTGTCTAGCTCCCTCTGTATCCTGTCCCTACCCTCCAACGTATCTACTGCTCCTCCCAGTTTAGTATCATTTGCAAACTTGCTGAGGGTGCAGTTCACGCCATCCTTCAGATAACTGATAAAGATATTGAATAAAACTGGCCCCAGGATCGACCCTTGGTGCACTTTGCTTGACACCGGCTGCCAACTAGACATGGAGTTGAGCCCGACGATCCAGCCAGCTTTCTATCCATCTTATGGTCCATTCATCCAGCCCATACTTCTTTAACTTGCTGGCAAGAATACTGTGGGAGACCGTATCAAAAGCTTTGCTAAAGTCAAGGAATAACACATTGTGACAGAGTCAGACCAGAAGGATATAGGAGAGTGCTGGAAGGCAGGTATATTAGCCTCAGGATGTGCAGGTCCTTGTTCCCTGGATAGCCAAACAAAGGCTACTCCAGACCAATCAAGACACCTGGGGCCAATTAAGAACCTTCTAGAAAGGAGGAGAAACAGCTAGCCTAATTGGGACACCTGAAGCCAATCAGGGACTGGCTGAATCCAGATAAAAACCTCCCAGTTAGTCAGGTGGGCTGTGGGTGTCAGGAGCTGTGGAAGGAGGTTGTGCTGTTGGTGAGACTGAGTGGTGGACAACATATCATCCAGATGGAAGGAGGCCCTGAGGTAAGGGTGAAGTGGAGTTTGAAGAAGCGGGGACTGCTGTCGGGAAGTAGCCCAGGGAATTGTATTGTGTTTTGTGGATAAAAGGTCAGCCATCTTAGCTGATACTATTAGGGTCCCTGGGCTGGAGCCCGGAGTGGAGGGCGGGCCCGGGCTCCCCCCTGCTCTTTCCACCTTCCATACTGTGATGAAGGTAACTCACTAGATGGTGACTCTTGCCAATTATACTGAGAAAGGGAGGTCACTCTGGGGCCTAGATGAGTTTTTGAGGCCCCTAAATCTGCCAGGAAGCGCAGGACCCACGAGTTCAAACTTGGAGCTTTGTCACAACATCCACTGCTTTCCCCTCATCCACAGAACCAGTTATCTCATCGTAGAAGGCTATTAGGTTAGTCAGCCATAATTTGCCCTTGGTAAATCCATGCTGACTGTTCCTGATCACTTTCCTCTCCTCTAAGTGCTTCAGAATTGATTCCTTGAGAACCTGCTCCATGATTTTTCCAGGGACTGAGGTGTGGCTGACTGGCCTGTAGTTCCCCAGATTCTCCTTCTTCCCTTTTTTAAAGATAGGCACTACATTAGCCTTTTTCCAGTCATCTGGGACCTACCCCGATCGCCATGAGTTTTCAAAGATAATGGCCAATGGCTCTGCAATCACATCGGCCAACTCCTTTAGCACCCTCGGATGCAGTGCATCTGGCCCCATGAACTTGTGCTCATTCAGTTTTTCTAAATAGTCCTGAACCACTTCTTTCTCCACAGAGGGCTGGTCACCTCCTCCCCATGCTGTGCTGCCCAGTGCAGTAGTCTGGGACAACTGACCTTGTTCGTGAAGACAGAGGCAAAAAAAAGCATTGAGTACACTTGCTTTTTCTACATCTTCTGTCACTAGATTGCCTCCCTCATTCAGTAAGGGGCCTACACTTTTTCCTTGATTTTCTTCTTGTTGCTAACATATCTGAAGAAACCCTTCTTGTTACATTTAACATCCCTTGCTAACTGCAACTCCAAGTGTGATTTAGCCTTCCTGATTTCACTCCTGCATGCCTGAGCAATATTTTTATATTCCTCCCTAGTCATTTGCCCAATCTTTCACTTCTTGTAAGCTTCTTTTTTGTATTTAAGATCAGCAAGGATTTCACTGTTATCCAAGCTGGTTGCCTGCCATATTTACTATTCTTTCTGCACATCAGGATAGTTTGTTCCTGCAACCTCAATAAGGATTCTTTAAAATACAGCCAGCTCTCCTGGACTCCTTTCCCCTTCATGTTATTCTCCCAAGGAATCCTGCCCATCAGTTCCCTGAGGGACTTAAAGTCTGCTTTTCTGAAGTCCAGGGTCCATATTCTGCTGCTCTGCTTTCTTCCCTTTGTCAGGATCCTGAACTCGACCATCTCGTGGTCACTGCCTCCCAGGTTCCCATCCACTTTTGCTTCCCCTACTAATTCTTCATAGTTTGTGAGCAGCAGGTTAAGAAAAGCTCTGCCCCTAGTTGGTTCCTCCAGCACTTGCACTAAGAAATTGTCCCCTACACTGTCCAAAAACTTCTTGGATTGTCTGTGCACCGCTGTATTCCTCTCCCAGCAGATAACAGGGTGATTGACATCTCCCATGAGAACTACAGCTTGTGATCTAGTAACTTCTCTTAGTTGCTGGAAGAAAGCCTCATCCATCTCCTCCCTCTGGTCTGATGGTCTATAGCAGACTCCCACCATGACATCAGCCTTGTTGCTCACACTTCTAAACTTAATCCAGAGGCTCTCAGGTTTTTCTGCAGTTTCATACCAGAGCTTTGAGCAGTCATACTGTTCTCTTACATACAATGCAACTCCCCTACCCTTCCTGCCCTGCCTGTCCTTCCTGAACAGTTTATATCCGTCCATGACAGTACTCCAGTCATGTGAGTTATCCCACCAAGTCTCTGTTATTCCAATCACATCATAGTTCCTTGACTGTGCCAGAACATCCAATTCTCCCTGCTTATTTCCCAGGCTTCTTGCATTTGTGTATAGGCACTTAAGATAACGTGCTGATTGTCTCCCTTGCACAGTATGAGACAGGAGTCCTCCCCTCTTGTGATCTCCTGGTTGTGCTATGTCCCGGTATCCCTTTAACCCGCTTACCTCAGGGCTTTGGTCTCCTTCCCCCGGCGTACCTCATTTAAAGCCCTTCTCACTAGGTTAGCCATCCTACTTGCAAAGATGCTCTTCCTTCTCCTCATTAGGTGGAGCCCATCTCTGCCTAGTACTCATCCTTCTTGGAATACCATCCCATGGTCAAAGAATCCAAAGCCTTCTCTCCAACACCACCTGCGTAGCCATTCGTTGACTTCTAAGATATGACTGTCCCTACCTGGGCATTTTCCTTCCACAGGGAGGATGGATGAGAACACCACTTGCGCCTCAAACTCCTTTGTCCTTCTTCCTAGAGCCACGTAGTGTGCAGTGATCTGCTCAAGGTCATTCTTGGCAGTATCATTGGTGTCCACGTGCAGAAGCAGGAAGGGGTAGGGATCTGAGGGCTTGAGGAGTCTTGGCAGTCTCTCCATCACATCGTGAATCCTAACTCCTGGCAAGCAGCAGACCTCTCAGTTTTCCTGGTCAGGGCAGCATATAGATGACTCAGTCCCCCTGAGGAGGGAGTCACCGACCACCACCACCTGCCTCCTTCTCTTGGGAGTGGTGGTCATGGAACCCACATCCCCAGGACTGTGCGCCTCATGCCTTCAAATCGGTGGAATCTCCTTGTGCTCCCTTCCCTCAGATACATCATCTAGTCCATTCTCCGCTTTGGTACCTGTGTGGAGAACATGAAAATGGTTGCTCACTTGACTGAAAGAACTGGGTCTCCCAGT
The DNA here is from genome assembly GCA_007922305.1 of Dermatemys mawii. NCBI lineage: Eukaryota > Metazoa > Chordata > Testudines > Dermatemydidae > Dermatemys > Dermatemys mawii. The sequence goes on along the minus strand of ML677472.1, from coordinate 209,882 downwards.
GAGCACCTGCAAATCCCCTTGAAACACCACATTTATCTACATATTCTATGCTATCAGACCAGGAGATCAATTACTGAGCCTTTCACAGAGGCTGCTAGTACCAGGTAGACTATCATATCTATCATTTAGTTTTCAAGACAGTTGATCTTACTGCTCTCTCTCCATTGCCAGACTCCCTATATGTCCTGAGGAGGGAAAAGGACAAAATACAAGAGATGGACCCAGTCAAGCAAATGGCTCGTGGCAATAGAGTTGTATCCTGCAGTCACAAAGATGTCTCAGCTGATGACATACGTGTTCCTAAGAGACAAATGACCATGTTTTAATTTCATAGCTTGGGTAGTTAAGATGCATCCGTGTGAGTTTCAGTATAAAGCTGCTCGGAACCCTGGGTAATTACTGGTGGAGCTATCCCACATCGAAGCTTGCACTACTCCATCTTAACTGCCCCAGGACCTAAACTACCTAGAATCAGGGGTCAGCAACCTTTCAGAAGTGGTGTTCTGAGTCTTCATTTATTCACTCTAATTTAGGGTTTTGCGCGCCAATAATACATTTTAATATTTTTAGAAGAGCTTTCTATAAGTTTATAATATATAACTAAACTATTGTTTATTTGTAAATAAATAAAGTTTTAAAAATGTTTAAGAAGCTTCATTTAAAATTAAAATAAAATGCCCCCCAGACCGGTGGCCAGGACCTGGGCAGTGTCAGTGCCATTGAAAATCAACTCGTGCCATAGGTTGCCTACCCCTGAGCTAGATTAAAGCTCATGCGAGTATGTCATCTTGAGCTGCAATCACATTTTGTGATTTAGGTTGAGACACACCCTGAGTGGTTATTCAGGGGAAAGATGGGGAGAAACTTTGACTACTGAGAATGAATGGAGGGGATCAGGATCACAGTGGGGCTAGGATGGACATAGTATTGTGTTTGGCAGTTTGTGTTGGGGCTTGTGGTGCTTGAAAAAGTAGAGGGCTGTCAGAATGGGAGCTGGAGATCTCTGGGGAATGCACCATGAGCTATTTTCCTTTGTGCGGCAGCTCACCACCCTCCTCTGTGGGAGATGGGGAGATGGTGTTCCTCCTCTGAAGTGGTGTTCAGGAAGGGGAGGTGGTTTTTGTAGTGGGAGGAGATGACTCTGAAGCACTGTGTCTAAACTGCTGGCACAGAAATACACAGCTGAGTCCTCAGGCTTCAAAGATGAGATATTCAACTGAAAGAGCCGAGTTTGTGGACGGAGGGCTGTGAATCTCTCAGAAACATTTCCTGGCTCTAATTGAGCTATATCATAGGAGTAATAGACCAGGTGCAATCCTTTGCCCCGATGCTGCTGGTACCAGTACATGTAATCATGATTAATATTTTGTTCACATTGTAGCTCTGCTGTTTTTCCTCTCTCCAGTACCAGACTTGGTGTCTGATTGAAGTGGACATCTGCACCTCCTGTGGGAAGGAGACAAAACACATGAGAGATACACAGTGAAATCAGTGGTTCATGGGGAATCCTCCACAGCTGCACCCTACAAATTCCAGGACAAGGATTTCATGACTTAGCCAAAAACTTACTTGCTCCCAAGAGGCAAATGGCCATGCACCAGACTATCTGCATTTCCATCTTTAGAGGTGTTTCCCAGCACTGACTTTTATATGGCTCTGCTTTCAGCACCCATAGGTGGGACCTGTTGTCACCACCACTGGCTCCTGCACAGGCAGACGCAAAGGAGACTTCTGAGGAGGTTCAGGCTTGTCCTGCTGGGCCCTCTTGAGAGGTGATCTCAATTCCCAGCTATGAGATGGAAACTGTTATTTGAATGAACTGACTGTGGAATCCACTCCATGCGTGTTCTAGTGCAGACACTGCGTAGACACGACAGAGCTCATTCTGCTGAGCGACAGCAGCCTCTTTACCTCAGAGTTTCTCCCGCTTGCCCGGGGGCCACTCCTCCTCTCAGGCTCCCTGGCCACTGCCGCTGCGGCCACCCAGGAGGGCGCAGATTGGGGGGTGCTGCCATGGAGAAGACGAAAGGGGCTGGGCTTGGCTGGGGCCTCACACCTGCCGGCCGAGAGCAGCAGGAACTGGGTGCGGCTCGGGGGGAACCAGGTGGCCTGAGCCCAAGGCGGCGGCTGCCTAGGCAGCGGCAGGGGCAGGCGGGGAGTGTAGCCCACCATGGGGCTGGAGAGGACACGCTGCTGCTGCTGTTTCCCAGCCTTGCTGCTTGGTGCAGGAGGACGGCTGCAGGCGGTCCTGCCCCTGCTCCTGCCCCATCCCAGCACTGCCTGCCCCCCAGCCCAGTGAGTGTTACCTGCCCCACCAGCCTCAGTGCCCTGCCCCATACTGTCAGCCACCCCCAGCTCACTGTGACACTAGCACCCCTTGGCAAAGGAACCCGATCTTCACAAATCACTGTCACCACTGGCCTGACAAACTGCACTGCACCCCACACGTGTCTTACAGGGCACTTATCCACAAAGAGGAACGTGGAAGGGATATGCACAAGGCTGGCAACTTGTCGAGTGAGAATCTTTGTGAGATGTGTACATGGGTAATATTGAAGGAATAATGTTTTTTACCTTAAAAGTCTGCTTTGTAGACTTGGAATAGAAATTAGTCACCGGGGATAATGGCCCTTTAGGGCAAGGGGGATTTGTCGCTCTGCCTAACCTGGCTGGTGATGCAATGCAAGGCTCAATTGTTTGTACAATAGTAAGAATTTGAATGGGACACCAGCAGAGGCAATGGCAAACAACTGAAATGCCATAAAGGTAAAAACAAAACATTACAACAGCCATTAACCATTCTGACAGGCTGTTTATAATGCTAAGTTTACTAGTTTTCGGAGGTTGGAGCAGGGAAGGGGGACACAAGGTGGAAGTTTTGCCTAGGGCGCAAAATATCCTTGCACCGGTCCTGGTCCCAAGTACCCCATTAACTTAATGTAGCTAATTATCTACCTACTGGATGAAGTTGATTATTATTATAAACTGGCATACAGATTTTTCTAAACACCCAGTGATAGATCTAATGTATATCTAACTTAAAACAGTATACAGAGATCTGATTTTCAGGAAGACTTAAGTACCTTTTCTTTGAAAACCAATCCTCTTTATGATGGCTAATGGTGGACACAGAGAAACTCAAACACACAGTCTAAGGTTATGTCTACACTATGCACCTTATAGTGGCATGGCTGTGGCGCTATAGCCATGCCACTGTAAAGTACGCAGTGTTGCCACTCTTTGTCAGCAAGAGAGAGCTCTCCACCCGAGCGACAAAAGTTTTACTGACGAAAGTACAATGTAGACATGGCCTTAGCCATTGTGTCCAAAAATGTGCTATGCACTTTACAGACAATTAAAACAGACACAGAACCTGTCCCAAGGAGCTTTCAATCTAAATTTTGACAAGTAAACTGTTGGTTACAACTCTTAGTTTACGAACTAAGGAACTAAGATACAGTTTTGGTTTTTTATTTGGAAGTGGTGGCATGGAAAGTAGGTGAGAGCTCTCAAGTAGGGTGACTAGACAGCAAGTGTAAAAAATCGGGACGGAGTCGGGGGTAATAGGCGCCTAGATAAGAAAAAGACCCAAAAATCTGGTCAGTCCCTATAAAATCAGGACATCTGGTCACCCTACTCTCAAGGTAGTGGGAGGGACCATGAGAACAGACAAGGATGGAAGGATGCTGACAAACATGGAGAGAACAAAGGAGATGGAGGTGTATTACTCCTCACAGAGAAAAATGTTCTTGTGCATTCAACACTGATGGAAAATCCAAGGGCAAAGGGCTCTTGAGCAAAAACCATGCAGCCATTCTTCTGCTCCCATTACTACTCTGCTATGAGAGTCTGCCTTCTAGTGTACTAAGGACTGTATACAGGATCACATGCCCCATGGTGCCGATTTTATCTGTATGTGCTGATGCCCCCTACTGGATGGGATATGCCAAACCTTCTGTTTGTATCAGTTCCCACTGAGGGCAGAGCAAGTGGTTCAACTCTGCCCACTCAGCAGACTGAGGCCTGCTCTTTTTGAGTGGGAGAGTGTGGGTTCTGCTTCCACATGCTGCACATCACTGGTTAGTTAAGGATTTGGGGGGCAGATGTTTCTATAGACACAGTGGCAGATTATATTAGTGCTGAGCCTGTGTGTCCTGCATGAATCTCCCGGGGGAGCTGTCCTATCCCATTTCCTCTTACCCAGAGGACTGGGCCTTAATCCCCTCCACATTTCTATAGGTACCCATAGAGTATTGACATAGATTGTGACTTCCTCTCCTCCCTCTTACTGCACTGGTTGTGGGCAGAGATGCTGAGGGAAGCCCCTCTCTGGGAAGTGAGCTGCAGTAGCAGGGGGAGGAGGTTTTTGCAGGGGAAGGAGGTGACTCTGAACCACTGTGTCTAGACTGCTGGCACAGAAATACACAGCCGAGTCCTCTGGCTTCACAGGCGAGATGTCCAAGTGAAGGAGATCAGTCTGCTGCCTTTTAGCTTGGAATCGATCAGTGACATTGCCTTTGTCTGTTAGTTCTTTATGAACAAAGAGAAAGAGCAGCTGCAAGCCCTGTCCTGGGTCCTGCCGGTACCAGAACATGTTGTTATGCCCATAGGTTTGTTTACATGTGAGTTGGGCTTGATGTCCCTTCTCCAGGACCAGACTCTGGATTTGGCTGATCTCAGCACCTGAGCATCCTGTGCGGGAAAGAGACAAAACATGTGAGACAGCGACAAAAGAAATATCACAGTGGGAAATGTTCAGAGCTGTGTCCTGCAAACACAGGGATGTGGATTCATTCACCTTTCAGCCAATGACTTACGTGCTGCCATGAAACAGATGGACACGTACCAGACTATTTCCATCCCCATCTCTGCCTCACGAGCAGAGATATTCCTCCAGCACTGCTCTTTATATACTTCTCCTCTGTAGGGCTGGTTCCTCTGCTACACCTGGAAACAACGGAAGGAATCTGTTTGTGGTTTGGCTCCAGGCTGTGACACTCACAGACACAAGAGATGTACCAGAGGGGCCTGTGCACGTTCCTCCCTGCCCAAAGTGGTGATCTGGATTCCAGCTGAGACACAGATCAGCTGCAAGTCAATGGGCCTATGTGGCATGACTACAGGGGTCATTTCACAATGACACCCTAAATGATCATCTGAGCAGAGAAATCAACCACTAAAAAGGGCTTTTTGAATGAGCTCTGACTCCACCCTCTTGAGTGAGGGTGGAGTCAGGCGCAGAGGGGTTGGTGGAAGTGTCAAGTGTAGGTGAAACCTGCACTAGTGATACCTGCTTCTTCATTCCTGTACTCTTCCACAATGTTACTTTTTGCCTGTGCATAGGGAATAATACAGAGAAATGATCTGACTGTCTCCATAGCCACACACTTTGCCACAGCCAAGATCACAGTAGATCACAGCTGCCATGATGTCTGTGATCCTGTTGTGACATTCGTCATTCAGCCATTGATTAACCCATTCCAGAATAACGGTGGGAGTCAAGGCTTATGTACTTGTTTGTGTGAGAATGAAATTCCTGAGACACATAATTTGTGCAAGGAATGTGTCTGTCTCCAAGCGCAGTCAGTGACCTTTCCCATACTAGTTATACACACAGCAGGGGAATATAAGAACATAAGAACATAAGAAAGGCCATACTGGTTCAGACCAAAGGTCCATCTAGCCCAGTATCCTGTCTACTGACAGTGGCAAATGCCAGGTGCCCAGGAGTGAGTGAACCTAACAGGTAAAGATCAAGCGATCTCTCTCCTGCCGTCCATCACCCCACTCTGACAAACAGAGGCTAGGGACACCATTCCTTACCCAGCCTGGCTAATAGCCATTAATGGACTTAACCTCCATGAATTTATCTAGTTCTCTTTTAAATCCTGTTATAGTCCTAACCTTCACAGTCTCCTCAGGCAAGGAGTTCCACAGGTTGACTATGCGCTGTATGAAGAAGAACTTTCTTTTATTTGTTTTAAACCTGCTGTCCACTAATTTCAATGGGTGGCTCCTAGTTCTTCTATTATGGGAACAAGTAAATAACTTTTCCTTGTTCACTTTCTCCATGCCTCTCATAATTTTATATACCTCTATCATATCCCCCCTTAGTCTTCTCTTTTCCAAGCTAAAAAGTCCTAGCCTCTTTAATCTCTCCTCATATGGGACCCGTTCCAATCCCCTAATCATTTTAGTTGCCCTTCTCTGAACCTTTTCTAATGCCAGTATATCCTTTTTGAGATGAGGAGACCACATTTGTACACAGTATTCAAGATGTGGGCGCACCATGGATTTGTATATGGGCAATAAGATACTCTCCGTCTTATTCTCTATCCCTCTTTGAATGATTCCTAACATCCTGTTTGCTTTTTTGACTGCTGCTGCACACTGCATGGACGTCTTCAGAGAACTATCCACGATGACTCCAAGATCTTTTTCCTGATTAGTTGTAGCTAAATTAGCCCCCATCATATTGTATGTATAGTTGGGGTTATTTTTTCCAAAGTGCATTACTTTACATTTATCCACATTAAATTTCATTTGCCATTTTGTTGCCCAATCATTTAGTTTCATGAGGTCTTTTTGAAGTTCTTCACAGTCTGCTTGGGTCTTAACTATTTTGAGCAGTTTACTATCATCTGCACACTTTGCCACTTCACTGTTTACTCCTTCCTCCAAATCACTGAAGAATAAGTTGAATAGGATTGGTCCTAGGACTGAACCTTGGGGAACACCACTAATTACCCCTTTCCATTCTGAAAATTTACCATTTATTCCTAGCCTTTGTTTTCTGTCTTTTAACCAGTTCTTAATCCATGAAAGGATCTTCCCTCTTATCTCATGGCAACTTAATTTACGAAAGAGCCTTTGGTGAGGGACCTTGTCAAAGGCTTTCTGGAAATCTAAGTACACTACGTCCACTGGATCCCCCTTGTCCACATGTTTGTTGACCCCTTCAAAGAACTCTAATAGATTAGTAAGACATGATTTCCCTTTACAGAAACCATGCTGACTTTTGCCCAACAATTTATGTTCTTCTCTGTGCCTGACAATTTTATTCTTTACTATTGTTTCAGCTATTTTGCCCGGTACAGACATTAGACTTACCGGTCTGTAATTGCTGGGCTCTAGAGCCCTTTTTAAATATTGGCGTTACATTAGCTATCTTCCAGTCATTGGGTACAGAAGCCGATTTAAAGGACAGTTTACAAACCCTAGTTAATAGTTCCACAACTTCACATTTGAGTTCTTTCAGAACTCTTGGCTGAATGCCATCTGGTCCCGGTGACTTGTTATAGTTAAGTTTATCAATTAGTTCCAAAACCTCCCCTAGCAACACTTCAGTCTGTGACAATTCCTCAGATTTGTCACCTACAAAAGACAGCTCAGGTTTGGGAATCTCCCTAACATCCTCAGCTGTGAAGACCAAAGCAAAGAATTCATTTAGTTTCTCCACAATGACTTTATCATCTTTAAGTGCTCCTTTTGTATCTCTATCATCCAGGGGCCCCACTGGTTGTTTAGCAGGCTTCCTGCTTCTGACGTATTTAAAAAACATTTTATTATTACCTTTTGAGTTTCTGGCTAGCTGTTCTTCAAATTCCATTTTGGCTTTTCTTATTACATTTTTACACTTAATTTGGCAGTGTTTATGCTCCTCTCTAGTTACCTCAGTAGGATTTGACTTCCACTTTTTAAAAGATGCCTTTTTATCTCTCACTGCTTCTTTTACATGGTTTTAAAGCCATGGTGGCTCTTTTTTAGTTCTTTGACTTTGTTTTTTTAATTTGGGGTATAAAAAAAAAGTCAAAGAACTAAAAAAGATAAAAATATCTGCACTGTGATTCCATCCACTGATTATCATGAACTATTTTAGGAGCTTTTCATTATATCTGCATCTCCATACTCACAAACTCTCCAGTCAGAAAAACAAACCACACTCTGTGAATCTCTCCATCTCTCCTTCGTTCAGCCATTTTCTTCCATACCCAGTCACTGGCAGTGTGTTAGGCCCCTCCTGTATTTACAAACACTCCCTGAAAGATTGTTCGAACCCCTTGGTTTGTTCTTTGCTGCTTTATTTTGTTGGTGCTACGTCGCCCTCGAGTGGTTCAGCCAAGAATGTTAATAGAAGGTAGTCCTGGAAATATAGGTCCTTTCTTCTTCTCCATTCGTGGGAATCCAAAGCACCGTAGGCACTGGGAAGTTAGTTAAATCCCATTATGCAGGTGAACATAGGGTGGTCAATGCAAAATGAAGGTATAAAGTCCCCCATAATGAGCCTCTTTGCATAACACAATACATGGAGTCTGGATGTGTGCTGAGGGGAGGAAAGGGCATTTCTTCATGTAGTAGTTTATGTCCTGAAGCAGGAGGATCAATGCCCCTGATAACTGTTCTAGGAAGAAGGACTGCTAAGCAGAGATAGGGTCCACCTATCAAAGAAGGGGAAGAGCATATTTGGATATAGACTGGCTAACCTAATGAGGTGGGCTTTAAACTAGGTTCAAAGGGGGCAGAAGACCAAAGCCCAAAGGTAAGTAAAAAACATGGAGACCTGGGAGAAGGGTTGGAGTTTGGGGGAAGCATGGGCTGTTATAGCAGGGATAAGGGAGAGACAAGACAGAACTGGAAATGCAAGAAAATAAACACCATTATGACATAGTTGGCATCACAGAGACTTGGTGAGATAATATGCATGACTGCAATATTGGTACAGAAGGTTATGGCTTGCTCAGGAAGGACAGGCAGGGAAAAAAGGGAGGAGGTGTTGTCTTATATATTAAAAATGTATACACTTGCACTGAGGTTGAGATGGAAATAGGAGACAGATACGTTGAAAGTCTCTGGTTAAGGATAAAAAGGGTAAAAATAAGGGTGGTGTCATAGTAGGGGGTCTACTACAGACCACTTAACCAGGAAGAAGAAGTAGGCTTTTTAAAAAAACTAACAAAATTATCCAAACTGGTGGTTATGGGGGACTTCAACTACTCAGATATCTGTTGAGAAAATAACACAGCAGGGCACAAATTATCCAGCAAGTACTTGGAATGTATTGGAGACAATTTTATAATTTCAGAACATGGAGAGAGATACTAAGAAACAGGTTGTTCTAGATTTGATTTTGACAAATTGGGAGGAACTGGTTGAGAATTTGAAAATGGAAGGCAGCTTGGGTGAAAGTGATCATGAAATGGTAGAGTTCATGATTCTAAGAAATGATAGGAGGGAGAACAGCAAAATAAAGACAACAGAGTTCAAGAAGGCAGAATTTAGCAATCTCAGGGAGTTGGTAAGATCCCATGGGAAGCAAGTCTAAGGGGAAAAACAACTGAAGACAGTTGGCAGTTTTTCAAAGTGAGATTATTAAGGGCCCAAAAGCAAACTATCCCACTACATAGGAAAGATCGGAAGTATGGTAAGAGACCACCCTGGCTTAACCAGAAGATCTTCAAAGATCTAAAAATCGAAAGAGTCCTTCAAAACATGGAAACTAGGTTAGATTACAAAGGATGAATATACACAAATAACACAAGGACAAAATTAGAAAGGCCAAGGCACAAAATGAGATCAAACTAGCTAAAGACATAAAGGGTAACAAGAAAACATTTTACAAACACATTAGAAGCAAGAGAAAGACCAAGGACAGGGTAGACCTATTACTCAATGAGAAGGGTGGGGCGAAAACAATAACAGAAAACGTGGAAATGGCAGAGGTGCTTAGTGACGTCTTTGTTTTGGTTTTTACCAAGGTTGGTGGTGATTGGATGTTTAACACAGTGAATGCTGATGAAAATGAGGTAGGACCAGAAGTGGCTGAAATAGGGAAAGAACAAGTTAAAATTATTTAGACAAGTTAGGTGTCTTCAGGTCACCAGGACCTGATGAAATGCACCCTAGAATACTCAAGGAGCTGATTGAGGAGATATATGAGCCGTTAGCAATTATCTTTGAAAAGTCATGGGAGACAGGAGAGATTCCAGAAGGCTAGGAAAGGGAAAATATAGTGCCAATTGTGACAAAGCTCTGTCCTTATCTTCATGGATCCTGCATTTCCTGGCGGATTTTTACTAGCCTCAGCGGCTCACTGTGACCCTCCACGGTGCCCTTCTCTCTCTGGAGACAAGGTCACAGCCTATTGAGCCATTTTCATCACAAACCAGTGAGGAGAAGCTATCCTTCCTGGCACAGTCTCTATTGTCTCCCAATCTCAGAGACTAGTTAGGGGAGGCAGAAAGGGGGGAGCCCAGGCCCGCCCTCTACTCTGGGCTCCAGCCCAGGGACCCTAATAGTATCAGCTAAGATGGCTGACCTTTTATCCACAAAACACAATACAATTCCCTGGGCTACTTCCCCACAGCAGTCCCCGCCTCTTCAAACTCCACTTCACCCCTACCTCAGGGCCTCCTTCCTTCTGTATGATACGTTGTCCACCACTCAGTCTCACCAACAGCACAACTTCCTTCCACAGCTCCTGACACCCACAGCCCACCTGACTAACTGGGAGGTTTTTATCTGGATTCAGCCAGTCCCTGATTGGCTTCAGGTGTCCCAATTAGGCTAGCTGTTTCTACTCCTTTCTAGAAGGTTCTTAATTGGCCCCAGGTGTCTTGATTGGCCTGGAGTAGCCTTTGTTTGGCTATCCAGGGAACAGGGACCTGCCCACCCTGAGACTAATGTACCTGCCTTCCAGCACTCTCCTATATCCTTCTGGTCTGACTCCGTCACACAATCTACAAAAGGGGAAGTAAGGATAACCTGGGGAATTACAGACCAGTCAGTTTAACTTCTGCACCCAGAAAGATAATGGAGCAAATAATTAAGCAATCAAATTGCAAACATCTGGAAGATAATAAGGTGATAAATAACAGTCAGAACAGATTTGTCAAGAACGAATAGTGTCAAACCAACCTGATAGCTTTCTTTGACAGGGTAACAAGCCATGTTGACTGTGCAGGAAGCGGTAGAGGTGGTATATCTTGATTTTAGTAAAGCTTTTGATACTGTTTCTCATGACCTTCTCTTAAACAAACTAGAGAAATAGAATGTAGATGGAGCTACTATATGGTGGGTGCATAACTGTCTAAAAAACTGTTCCCAGAGAGTAGTTATCACTGGTTCAGTCATGCTAGAGTGGTGTCCCCCAGGGATTAGTTCTGGCTCCAGTTCTGTTCAATATCTTCATCAATGATTTAGATAATGGCATAGAGAATACACTTATAAAGTTTGCAGATAATACCAAGCTGGGAGGGGTTGCAGGTGCTTTGGAGGATAGGATTAAAATTCAAAATGATGTGGACAAACTGGAGAAATGGTCTGAAGTAAATAGGATGAAGTTCAATAAGGACAAGGGCAAAATACTCCACTTAGGAAGGGGCATTCAGTTGCACACCTACAAAATGGGAAATGACTGCCTAGGAAGGAATACTAAGGAAAGAGACCTGGGGGTCATAATGGACCCCAAGCTAAATATGAGTCACAGTGCAACACTATTGCAAGGAACGAGGACATCATTCTGGGATGTATTAGCAGGAGTGATGTAGGCAAGGCACGACAAATGATTCTTCCGTTCTACTCCGCACTGGTTAGAAGTCAGGTGGAGTGTTGTGTCCAGTTATGGGCGCCACATTCTGGGAAAGATGTGGACAAATTGGAGAAAGTCCAGAGAAGAGCAACAAAAATTATTAAAGGTCTAGAAAACATGACCTGTGAGGGAAAATTGAAAAAAACTGGGTTTGTTTAGTCTGGGAAAGAGAAGACTGAGAGGAGACATGATAACAGTTTTCAAGTACATAAAAGGTCGTTACAAAAAGGAGGGAGAAGAATTGTTCTTCTTAACTTCTGAGGACAGGACAAAAAGCAATGAACTTAAATTGCAGCAAGGGAGGTTTAGGTTGGACATTAGGAAAAAACTTCCTGTCAGGGTGGTTAAGCACTGGAATAAATTGCCCAGGCTCATAGTAGAATTTCCATTACTGGAGTTTCTTAAGAGCAGATTAAACAAATAGCTGTCAAGAATGGTCTAGACCAGGGTTTGGCAACACTGGCATGTGGCCCTGCAGGTAAGGACCCTTGGAAGGCCCGGCTGGTTTGTTTACCTGCTGCATCAACAGGTTCGGCTGATCGTGGCTCCCACTGGCCACTCCTGTCCAATGGGGGCTGCAGGAAGTGGCAGCCAGCACTGCACCGCTTCCCACAGCCCGCATTGGACCGGAGCGGCGAACCGCAGCCTGTGGGAGCCGCTATCGGCCGAACCTGCAAATGCAGCAGGTAAACAAACCGGCCGGGCCCGCCAAGGGTCCTTACCCTGCGGGGCCACGTGCCAAGGTTGCCAATCCCTGGTCTAGATAATAGTTAGACCTGCCAGGTGTGCAGGGGACTGGACTAGATGACCTCTCGAGGTCCCTTCCAGTCCTGTGATTCTATGCAGATCCATAGCTAATGCCATTGTTAAGGCTGCTATGATTCATAGTTTTGAAGATTATGAGTCTTTGATGCCAGGTGCTATTGCAGCTCTCAGCATTCTCTCTTTCTTCCTCCCCTCCTCCTCTCCTCAGTTACTCTTTCTCTCTCAGGGGAGGGCAGGTCTGTGTTTGAGTTCTGGATTCCCTCACCACACTGTGTGCTCACAGGCAGCACAAAAATAGGTGGCTGCATCCTGAGATGCAATCTTCTTTTTGGTTATAGCAGACAGCCCTTCTTGTTCTCTTCTCTTCAGAAACTTGCTCTCCTTGTAGCCCTTCATACAGAAGGGTGGTGATGCAATGATAGCAGCAGCTACTTACTTCAGGCCTTCTCCCTGGGTTTTCTGGTACCATACATGTTTGTGTGGGCAGTGTCGTTCCAGTAACAACGCATGGTCATAACCTCCCCAGGTTTCTGGATTGCTGCGCTTGGCCACTGCAAGATGTGGCCTCCGATCCCAGCACCCGTGAGAGCAAGAGATAAAGGAACAGAAATATATTAGACAGACACCAAAGGGTCCACCACCTCCTCTCTCCATACTCAGGGTCATGGGTGAGGGGTATCATAGGTTAGGGGTAGGCTGTGCCTTACCAAACAGACTAGTGTGCCCTGCCCACATTATGACCCAAGGCCAGGCCCACTCCTGTGGTTCTTAGCTCTTTGCCTTGGCTGGCCCTGGCTGGCTAGAGCTGGCTGACCTAACTCCTGCAGGTCTTCAGGGGGATTGGGACTGCACTGGCCAGAAAGCCTCTCGGACAGATCCCAGGCAAACTCCCGCTGTTAACCTCTGCTGTTTGCCGCTCAGCTGGTTTGCTACTGACTGCCTTTTTATAACAGTCAGGCCCACTCCAGGCCCACCTGGAACAAAGCCTTCCTAATTCACCCTGGTAAAACAAACAATCAAGCAATCAAGCACACGGTCCAACTGCCAAACTGTCCCCGCAACAGACACTCAGATACTCACCAACACAGCCCCCCAATTCAGCTCTTAGCGTACCTCCTCTCAGACAGATCCCAGGCAAACTCCTGCTGTTAGCCTCTGCTGTTCACTGCTCAGCTGGTTTGCCGCTCAGCTGGTTCGCTACTAGCATAAACACTCTTTAAAAAAACGTATCTGGATAACTAACCATCAAAAAAAAAACCCTCTTGCTTAACCTTTAAAAACTGTGTGCTTAGCAAGTTTTCTTTAAGTAATATGTCATTGTATTACTAATTATAAATAAGGGGGGAAGTTTAAGGTGGCTGGACTCTCTAGGAGGGTTTCTTCAGGAACTCTCCCTCTGGCCGCATCTTGGGGTCTCCACCAGTAGATGGAAGTTTGGCTGACAAAAGCCTGTCACTGTGCCACTCAAAAACCACACTCGACTTTGGTAATTATCTACGGTTGGAGGTGTTTTACTAGCCTGTTGTGGACATGTGTAAGTGCTTAAGAGTAAGTAAAGTTTAGCTTTCAGTAAAAGCATTCTTGTATTGTATCTCCCTTAATATATTTCCTAACAGCATCTTGCACAAAGTAAAAGTTACCAAGAGCTTTGGGTTAAAAAAAACCCTAGGTAACACTCATCTAACCCTTCACTCCCCTCCTGTGCTCCCTTCTCCCCTAATGCTACCCTCCCCTCCATTGCCTTCTCCCCTAACCCTGCACTTCCCTCCTACACCCTTCTCTCTAACCCTGCATTCCCCTCCTGTGCTCCTTCTCCCCTAACCCTGCACCCCCTCCTACTTCCCTCCTGCACCCTCTTCTCCCCTAACCTGCATTCCCCTCCTCCACTCCCTTCTCTCCTAACCCTGCACCTGTGCCCCCCAGGCACTCTATGTAGCTGGTCTCCTACTATGGTTGCCCATAGCTTGCTTGGAACCAGCCTTCTGCCCTTCCCACCAGATGGGACTCAAAGACCTGCCTGCCTATCTGTCCTATTGCTGGGGAGAGCCTGTTTCACTCTGGTAAATGGACCCGCAAGCTTGCAGGGTGCAGAGCACTGAGAACCTTAGGCTCTGGCTGATACCACTGGGCCTGATTCTGCATTGCCCCCATTTTTACACCCCCAATGGCTTTGCACCCTGGGCATCTGTCCCCTCCCCCTGTCCTGGTCATTCTGCATGACTAAAACTAGCAGTGCAGATGTTGGATGTTGGGCTGGAGACCAGGCTTCGAGACGCTCCTGGATCATGGGGTTTCAGACCCTAATGTCTACACTGAGTTCCCCCGCGGGGTTGTTTTTTTTTTTTTTTTTTTTTGCTGTGGTGACATACCCTAAGTGATATCTCTGTCACACCATTTCTCTGTGTGGCTGCACCTGAGATATGTGTGTTGCAAGGAACATAAGGTAAACAGCACGGGTGGGTTTTTGCACAGGTGTGAGGCATGAAGTTCTCACTGTGCTTTACTTGCTGCACAGAAATACACTGCAGTGTCTTCAACCTGCCCCGGGTTGATTGTCAGGGAGGTGTTCAGAGTTGCTGGCCGTGCCACAGTGTATCTGGTTTTGAATTCATCTTCTATTACTGCTGGATTCCCATCTACAGAGGTGGCTACTAACTGCAGCTGCCTTTCTGCACCCTTCTGTTGATACCACAGGACAGTATAGTAATTGATGTCATCATGTTCACATGGGATACTTCCCTTGCTCCCATTTGGGATGGCTATAAACTTCTCCTTCTGCGTCACTGTCACCCCACTGCAAAGACCTGCAGGGTAGAGTGGAGGGGACAGGGTGAATGAAGGCCATGGAGGATGGTCTATGTGCATTTCAGGATTCACCTCCAGAACTCCTGCCTTTATTTTCAGCCCCTCCATGGACTTGTCTAACCACATCACTGACCTTGTGTTTGTTCTGCTTCCTCTTCACTTCTATCAATGGTCTCTCTCCACACAACCTTACCACAGTCAGTACATAAGCCCTCTCCCATGCACCTCCTGCCATCTGGAAATGGTCCTTTCTAGTTTCCTCCACTCATCTAGCAAAGGCCCCCTCACTTTGTCCTATGCATTCTTGCCAATTTGGTAATAGAGCCTTCTCCTCTGTGATTTCTCTTATATTCAGCAAACATCTTCCCACTAATGCTACATCTGATTTCAGATGCTAAACAATGTAAAACTGCACCACTTTGGAGTCAGCAAAGTATACCAGAGAAAGTTTCTTACCGGCCAGCAGCTGGAAGCCAAGGGAGACACCCAATGCCCGCCACATAGCATCTGCAGCAAAGACAAGTCAGAGTGATGATTCTCAATAATTGAACAATGTGCTGCATGCCATTTAGGAGGCGGAGCTCTGTAAAATCACTCAAGGGGGAGGAATTGGTGGTCATGAGGCAGAGCACATATTGGAGGGGGGTGAAGCATCCAGAACAAGTTGGCAACCATGTTGTGTTCCATTTAGGATAGAACTCAAAACCAGATCCACACCCCCACAGAATTGTGGTATTTAAACATTTATATGTAAAGTGTGCACTTTGAGCCCATCTCCCACTACAGAAAGCCTGCTGATGCTTCAAATTGAAAAGTGTCAATATTTTGGCATTAGGGTTTCATAGTCTTGACAGTCAGCATTATGGAAAATGTCAGTTTTCTGCACAGTCAGTGTGCTAGCCAAGAGGTGATATCTTTCTGCTTCTCTAAATCCTCTTTGCAATTCCAGTGGGAGAAGTCACGTGATTTTGTTTGTAGCATTACTGGCAAAGGACAGCTGCCATGTTCCATCCCCGTATCGAATCATAGAATCATAGAATATCAGGGTTGGAAGGGACCTCAGGAGGTCCTCTAGTCCAACCCTCTGCTCAAAGCAGGACCAACCCCAACTAAATCATCCGAGCCAGGGCTTTGTCAAGCCTGACCTTAAAAACCTCTTAGGAAGAAGAGTCCACCACCTCCTTCGGTAACTCATTCCAGTGCTTCAGCACCCTCCTAGTCAAAAAGTTTTTCCTAATATCCAACCTAAACCTCCCTCACTGCAACTTGAGACTATTACTCCTTGTTCTGTCATCTAGTACCACTAAGAACAGTCTAGATCCATCTTCTTTCGAACCCCCTTTCCGGTAGTTGAAAGAAGCTATCAAATCCCCCCTCAGTCTTCTCATCTGTAGACTAAACAATCCAGGTTCCCTCAGCCTCTCCTCATAAGTCATGTGCGCCAGCTCCATAAACATTTTTGTTGCCCTCCGCTGGACTCTTTCCAATTTTTCCACATCTTTCTTGCAGTGTGCGGCCCAAACCTGGACACAGTACTCCAGAACAGGCCTCATCAATGCCGATTAGAGGGTAATAATCACGTTCCTTGATCTGCTGGCAATGCCCCTGCTTATACAACCCAAAATGCCATTAGCCTTCTTGGCAACAAGGGCACACAGTTGACTCATATCCAACTTCTCATTCACTGTAAGCCGTAGGTCCTTTTATGCAGAATTGCTGCCTAGCCATTTGTTCCCTAGTCTGTAGCAGTGCTTGGGATTTTTCTGACCTAAGTGCAGGACTCTGCACTTGTCTTTGTTGAACCAAATCAAATTTCTTTTGGCTCAATCCTCCAATTTGTCTAGGTCCCTCTGTATCCTATCCCTACCCTCCAGCATATCTACCACTCCTCCCAGTTTACTGTCATTTGCAGACTTGCTGAGGGTGCAGTCTAGAACATCTTCCAGATCATTAATGAAGGTACTGAACAAGACCGCCCCCCAGGACCGACCCTTGGGCCACTCCACTTGATACCGGCTGCCAACTAGACATGGAGCCATTGATCACTACCCATTGAGCCTGATGATGTAGCCAGCTTTCTATCCACCTTATAGTTCATTCATCCAGATCATCCTTTTTTAACTTGCTGGCAAGTATACTGTGGGGTATACCATATCAAAAGCTTTGCTAAAGTCAAGGAATTACACATCCACTGCTTTCCCCTCATCCACAGAGCCAGTTATCTCATCATAGAAGGTAATTAGGTTAGTCAGGCATGACTTGCCCTTGGTGAATCCATGCTGACTGTTCCTGATCACTTTCCTCTCCTCTAAGTGCTTCAGAATTGATGCTTTGAGGACCTGCTCCATGATTTTTCCAGGGACTGAGGTGAGGCTGGTTGGCCTGTACTTCCCTGGAACCTCCTTCTTCCCTTTTTTAAAGACGGTCACTACATTAGCCATTTTCCAGTCATCCGGGACCTCGCCTGATTGCCATGAGTTTTCAAAGATAATGGCCAATGGCTCTGCAATCACATTCGTCAACTCTTTTAGCACCCTTGGATGCAGCGCATCCGGCCCCATGAACTTGTGCTCGTCCAGTTTTTCTAAATAGTCCTGAACCACTTCTTTATCCATAGAGGGCTGATCACTCCCTCCCTATAGTGTTATGGCAACATTTAGATGATAGGTGACAGTTTCCCAGTTAGAATGCACCATGCTTTTGAAAGATGCTAGAGCAATATGGGAGTTTTTAGCAATTTGCATCTGCAAATACTTGGGGTTTACAATAAATCAAGGACACTCTACTCTATGATCCTCCTGTGTTCAGACATTCTCATCCAAACCTGGTTTTTGGCTGTGTGTTATAGGGGTGAACCTAGAGACAAAACAAGCAGAGCCAGGAAGATTGTTGACTCTTTCTCTGGTTTTGCGCTTTGCTGCTTTGTTTTGTTAGCACTATGTTGCTCTCTGGTGGCCATGTCCAAGAAGGCTAATAGAAGATTGTTCTCGTAGTCTAGCATCTTTCTTCTTCTCCTTTCCTGGAAATCCAAAGCATTGTACCCACTGGTGAGTTATTTAAATTCCAGCAGCACAGGTGAAGACAGGGTGCACTGTCTGTGAAAGTGGCTAGTGCTTAAGGGAAGATGTTAGGCTGCCATAACTAACCTCTTTGCACAATACTATATGTGAAAAGGAGATGTGTTTGCGTGGAGGGACAATCATTCATTAAATATTAAATATTATTTCAGTATCCAGGTCCTGAACAGCTTATGGCCTGAGTAGAAGCATCAGTGGTCCTGATAATTGTTATTCTCTCTCTGTCTAGCACCAATCTCAGGGCTATCTGAGTGCTTAGATGTAGATCCATAGCTAGCGTCGCTATCGAGGCTGTTATAGTTCCTAGTTTTGAAGGCTGTGAGTCTTTGATCTCAGCTGTAAGTTGATCTCTCATACATTCTTCCCCATCACCCCACCCCCATGGGCGCTCTCATTAAGGGGAGGGCAAGTTTTTGCTTGAGTCACTGATCTGCTCACAGCAGTGTGTGCTCACTGGCAGCACAGAAATAGGTGGCTGCATCAGTGGGTGTCACTTTCTTCACAGACATGACAGACAGTTTCTGTTCTCTGCTGATCACGAACTTGCTCTCATCGAAGTCTTTCTCATAAGAGGGAGATGACTCAGTATAAATAAAGGCTATCAACTTCAGACCTTCTCCCTGGGGTTGCTGGTACCAGAGCATGTTTGTGTAGTCAGTGTCATTCTGATAACAGCTTATGTTCACAGCCTCCCCGGGTTTCTGGATTGCTGCTCTTGGCCATTGCGAGATGAGGACTCCAACCCCAGCACCTGTGTGAGGAAGGGGAAAAGGAGCAGAGATTCATTAGCCCAGCACCAAAGGGTCCTCTGCTGAACACCATCTCTGTCTGTGCACAGCCACGCCGCAGTACACCCATTGCAGGTTGGCAGTTCCGGGTTCTTACCTGGCATCAGAAGGACAAGAATTTTCAGCATCTCTAGCAACAAATGTTACAGGATTGGTTCTTGTAGCACTTGCATTTTGCTAAGGCAACAGGAAGTGAGAGGAGTGCAATACCCCTCCCATTGCTGCCAGTTTGTCTCTGAGACGTGTGTCGGAAGAAAGAAAGGACACTTTGTGTCAGATATTTACCTCTATATTACAGACTTCCCAATGAGCCTTTAAA
This sequence comes from Dermatemys mawii, assembly GCA_007922305.1. Taxonomy (NCBI): domain Eukaryota; kingdom Metazoa; phylum Chordata; order Testudines; family Dermatemydidae; genus Dermatemys; species Dermatemys mawii. Next base: position 190,541 of record ML677472.1, on the reverse strand, counting down.
CCCAAGGGCTGAGCATGCATGGCGGTTAAAGATCCCAGAGTATTCTATCTACTGCTGTGTTTGCCTCCAACAGACCCCTGGACAATTCCAACAGGGTTAAAGGTTTTTGTGTGTTCTCAAAATCACCCCTGCAATTTCATTGCTATACAGTATTCAACTTGATTTCCCATCCTGTGCCAATGTCATGTACTGTACTGGCCAGAATGGCAGGCCTGTTCCTCCCCAGGAGTGAATGTTCCCTGTGTTCAGAGCCTGTAGAATTCCATGAGATCCTTACAGATAGGAATTCATATTGGAATGTCATTGATACTCACTCATTCACTTACTCTATCTGTCTATGAATGAGCTGGCCAAATACAGCCAAAACAATATTCATAAATATTTATTCATCCAGTATTCTGAATGACTCATTGGTTAAACCATCCTTATGCAACCTATTTGCTATCAGTGAACATTCGGCCAAAGAGTTTTAGTCTGTATCAGAGGTTCTGGACAGATGGAAAACACGTTGTGAATGCACACTGACTCACAGACCTGTTGCTGACTGTCTAGAACTATGTGACCTGGCGAACCACGGAGTTGCAGACCCAGGGATGAACATTAATCCTCTGTCACTCGAGGAATTATGAAAGGTCATCCAAAAATTACAGAATGGACATGTTGCTGGACTTGATGGTATTCCACCTGAACTGCTCATAGGTGCCTTGGAAACAATGAACATCAGCCTGCGTCAACTGTTCAAAAAGTGTGGGCATCAGGCAAAGTACAGCAGAGTGGAAAGATGGCATCATAGTGTCCCTGTGCAAGGGCAAAGCATCTCACATCACGTGTGGCAACTAGAGGTCAGTCTCATTGTTCTCCATCCCTGGAAATGTCTTTGCTCACATTTCTGCTTGGTAGGATGCAGCTGCTCCTTAACAGACACTGTTGTCCACAGCAATCAGGTTTCACTGCAGGGCAGTCAACAATGGATGCTGCCCTTACCCTTCAGCTTCTGGCTGAGCTGCACTGAGAATTTAACCACCCACTTCATATAGTATATATCAGGGGTCGGCAACCTTTCAGAAAAGGTGTGCTGAGTCTTCACTTATTCACTCTAATTCAAGGTTTCAAGTTGGGAGTGGGGATGTAGGGGCTTCAAGAGTGAGGGCAGGAGTCTGGGGAGAGTGTGTGTGGGGGGGGTGCCAAAGTTAGGGCAGAGGGCTGGGTGTGTGTGAGGGTGCTGCAGAGGTCAGCACAGGAGCCTGGGGGGTGTGCTGGGTGCCAAAATCAGGGCAAAGGGCTGGGTGTGTGTGAGGGGGCTGCAAGAATTAGGGCAGGGGTCTGGGGAGTGTGTGTGGGGGGGTGCCAAAGTCAGGGCAAAGGGCTGGGTGTGTGTGAGGGGACTGCAAGTGTCAGGGCAGGGAGCTGGGAGGTGTTAGGGGTGCCAAAGTCAGGGCAGAGGGGTGTGTGTGTGTGTGAGGGGGCTGCAGGGGTCAGGTCAGGGGCCTGGGGGTGTGAGCTGGGATCCTGGGGGTGCTCACAGCAGAGGGATGGAAGGGATGTGCCCCAATTCCACCCCCTTCCCCAGGGCCCGGTCTCCATCTTACCCGGAGCAGTGCTGCAGCTCCTTTGGTTTCTCCCTCTCCCCCTCCTCTTCCCTCACAAGGGCCACCAATTGATTGGCCGACAGGCAGGAAGAGGGGGAGGGGCAGAACCCAGCACGCTATGGAAGTCCTGGGAACTTACAGCAGCAGCTGGCTGGACATGCTTCTTCCCCCGCAGGGGGTGGTTGGCAGGGGCAGAGAAGAGCGGTGCAGGATTTTTAACTGCAGGCTGCCTGCCTGCCAGGCAGCCTCCCGTGCCATTAAAAATCGGCTCGCGTGCCATAGGTTGCTGACCGCTGGTATATATCGACATCAAAGCTGCTTTCAGTTTGGTAGACAGGTCAGCACTTTGGCTTGCACTGAAAGGAGCTGGTATCCAAATGCACTGCTAAATCTGATGCATGATCTTCCCATCAGTACTGGTGTGAGTGAGGACATTTGTTCACAGCTTTCACCATGTTGCTACACAACTTCAAGCGTGCGGCAGTGATGAAATCTTGCCCTTGCACTATTCTGTTGAGCTATTGACTAGATATTAGGACTTGCTGCTCCACATGTTGCAGTCAAGGTTGGTCAAGAAAAGTTTGCTAACCAAGACTTCATTAATGGTGCTGCCTTGCTTACAGAGAAACGTGTTTTGCTTTATTTTGCTTGGTAACTTACTTTGCTCTGTATGTTATTACTTGAAACCACTTAAATCCTACTTTTTATATTTAATAAAATCACTTTTGTTTATTAATTAACCCAGAGGAAATGATTAATACCTGGGGAAGCAAACATCTGTGCATATCTGTCCATCAGTGTTATAGAGGGAGGAATGTTTATGAGTTTACCCTATCTAAGCTTTGTACAGAATAAAATGGATTTATTTGGGGTTTGGATCCCATTGGGAACTGGGGGTCTGGGTGCTGGGGACAGGAGCACTTACTGAGGTATTTTCAGTTAAGTCTGCAACTTTGGGGGTGTGGTTCAGACCCTGGGACTGTGTTGCAGCAGACTAGCATGTCTGCCTCAACAAGGCAGGGTTCTGGAGTCCCAAGCTGGCAAGGAAAAGGCGCTTAAAGGTGGTTTCAGCATATCAGGCGACAGTCCCAAGGGGGTCTCTGTGACCAAGCCCATCACACTGGGGACTTCATCAGATGATGTCTGGTGTGATGACATCAACTGTGGTCACTCTGGCTATGATCACCAAATGAACAGCCTACAAATGAACTATCTCCTATTGGCTGTGGGGTTTTTGTGGCTGGGAGTATCTATAGTGTAGCAGGAGCACTCTTACCCATGGGGAGGTCATTTTAGTGCTGATGGCTAAATATGGGTGTTTGTACAAATTCTGCTGCAGGCATCAATATCAGCAGGTGTTACTGGCATAACATTCTCTAGGAACCAGAGAGACTCATCTGTGTTGGGAAATAAAAGCCAATTTCACACTCACATAGAGGGGCAGAGCATGAAAGCAGAGGAGAGGAGCCCAGTGAAGTCAATCCATGGCCTCTAGTGCTTCTCCTTGGCATTGCATCTTGAAATATTGTTTTGATATAAATGACACTTTGAAACTGATCTAAAATGTTTCTGTGAGAGACTATAAAGGGCCAAGGAATCTGCAGAATGGGATCTGGAGCCTTTCATCTCTAGGACCTAGTGTGCCACTGTATGGTATCTGGGGGGACATTTGAGGATATTATGAATGTTAATACAGTAAAATTGAAATGAGTTAGGTCAGATATGCCATGTAAGGTATCTGCAAAAATGTTATAATTTACCAGATCTGATCATCTAATTTATGTGTTTGTGTAAGCAGTGTCAGGAATGAGATATATTCTGACATCTGGTGGCGAACTATGGGAATTGCAGTGAGTCTTAGAAAATAATTCTGGGGCTGATCAATTTGCATAGACACACCCACTGCGCCTAGCCTGAGCCCACAGCAGCCCACATGGCCACTTCGGCTGATGAGGGAGCCCCAGTTTCTATGTTATTGGGGCAGGAATGATAAAGTGATGTTACTGTGATTATGTGAATGAAGGACTATGGACATGTACTTGGCCCTTGTTATGATGGAGGGACTCGCCATCATCTAGGTAGCACTCAGTGGGCAAGGGCCATGCGTTTCAGAACACTGTGACATTGAGAGAGGTGGTGGACAAGCACCTATACCTTTTGGTGAGGGCTGTGTCTGAGGGCCTCCCAGGCCTATTGCACCCTGCCTCTCTCCACTGTGGAATGTCAGAGTTGAATTTTTGCTTCTATTAGGAGCCTGGCTTCAAGCTGCTGAGCTGAAAATTGCTTTGGGCTCACTGGTGCACCTGCACTAAGGCTCCCCTACTGTGAGCTGAAATCACTTAAGAGCTAAAGAAATCACTGAGCACTGTCTTAAGTAGGGGGGCCTGAGAAAAGTGCAGAGTGGCTGGTGCAGCAGAGCAGTTTGTGTGTCGGCTAGCAGGACGGCTAGCGGAGTTGTTGGTGCTGCGGGCAGAGTGACTGGCGCGGCACAGCAGTCTGTCGACTAGCGGAGGCGTTGGTGCTGCGGGCAGAGTGACCGGCGTGGCACAGCAGTCTGTCGACTAGCGGAGGCGTTGGTGCTGCGGGCAGAGTGACCGGTGCGGCACAGCTGTCTGTGTGTCGGCTAGCAGAGCAGCTAGCGGATCAACGGGCAGAGCGGTTCGTGGGACGGCCAGCGGAGCAGAGCCGATTGCGGTGAGAGCTGCAGCGGAACCTCACGGAGAGGCGGCGCAGTTGGCTTCGGACCATGTAAGGTGCCCCGTGCCCTACCCTCCAATTCCACCCAGGCTGGAGGTAAGATTCTGCCAATTGACTTTTGAACTCTGCACTGACCAAGAACAGAGACTCTTGGGCTGTTGGACTTTTGGGGCTATTGAGTGACTTTTGGGGTTGTGGAACTCAAGAGCCAAAGGGAAGGCCACGGCCTAGTTGCTGGGAGGGGGGCTTCTGGTTCATGGTTTGGTTTATTAACCTTGTTTGTGGTGTTTCCCCAATATAATGCCACATTGTTTCTCCCTGTTATTAAAAGGCTTTGGTACACTCAGACTCTGTGCTTGCGAGAGGGGAAGTATTGTCTCTTACAGACGCCCAGAGGAGTGGTATATGGTTGTCCCAGGTCACTGGGTGGGGGCTCGAGCCGGTTTTTGTATTGTGCTATTGGAATGGAACCCCTGGATACTGAACCCGGCCCTTGTTGCTGCCAACTCTGATGGGCAGAAGGGTTACATTTGTATCACCTTTGAATTATGCGTTATAGATATGTATGTCTGTATTTCAAACTTGTGCTATGCTTTTGGGTGTCAGCCCCAGATAGTGTGGCATCAGCACTGCCTGGCCCATTGAGAACCATCAACTATACATCTGACCCATTGAGAGAAGGCAGATACACCTTATGACTCAGCAAGGCATGCAGGGGCCTGCCTATGGAGAGGACTCTAAGGCTTTCAGGCCATGTGCTGGGCAGCCTGTGTTTGAAACAAAGGAAGTGCAAGCCACGTGGCGAGAGACTATAAAAGGCAGCTGCATCTTCTCCATTTTGTCTTCAATCCTGCTTCTTATCTCTGGAGGAACTTTGCTACAAACTGATGCTCTGAACAAAGCACTGAATGACCCATCCAAGCTGTGCATATATTCCAAAGGGACTTTCAAGCCAGCAGACTCACTAGTATTGCTAGGAACCTGATACATGGATTTTGAAGTCTTTGTATGTATGTACTGCTTTACAACTTAACACCTCTATTGTTCTTTCTTTTTTCTTTATAATATACCTTTAGATACTAAAGGATTGGCTGGCAGCATGGTATTTTGAGTAAGATCCAAACCTATACTGACCTGGTGACTTGGCTGACCCTCGGGGGTCAGAAGAACATTTTCTATCTGTGAGCAGAGTTTAAAATAACTTCTCACTGTACTGGACATAGGTGCTGATTGGGAGCCAGAGACTGGAATGCAATAAAAGAGGCTGTGTAATTTCTTTTTTGTTGTTTGTTTCTTGATAACCAGTGCGGGGGAATCAGAAGCACAGTCTGTGACTGGTTTGGAGGTTTAACTTCAGTGTTACCCACCAGTCTTGGGAGTATCTGCTCTCCCTTTTGCAGCCTGTCATGACCTTGACATCTCCAGTGAGGGCTGCCCCGGGTACCCATGGTCACAGCTAGGTTCTGATCCATTTATGGTTTTAGGGAATTTTAGTGCTCCTGAAAGTTACTGCATTGACAGTCCTTTCCAGTTCATAAAATCCAGTCCAATGCTCTTGCAATCTAAGTGATTATTTTACCTTAGACTAAGGAAAAGGAAAACAAAGAAAGATCAAATATAAAGTGACTTTCCTGATTCAGATCTCAGAAGGAAACATGAAGGCATTTTTTGAATCAGTACATTCTTCTGTAAAAACCAGAAGTTAAAACACAAGTAGGAAGACCAGATGTCCCGATTTTATAGGGACAGCCCTGATTTTTGGGTCTTTTTCTTATATAGGCTCCTATTACCCCCTGACCCACTCCCATCCCGATTTTTCACACTTGCTGTCTGATCACCCTAAACACAAGGGACAAGAAAGAAAAGTGATGCCCTTGGGAGTTCATAAAGACAATATAAGGGGTTATCAAGGCAGACTAACCTGAAGGAGTATTTAGCTGATTCCAAACCTTTATCAGGTAGTGTTTTAAGCACAAAGGCCTGGACCCACAAAGGTATATATATATAAGCACCCTAATTTAGGTCAAAACTCTTTATTGGCTGTTGCCTATCCCTAAATTCAGTTGGCACCTAAGTTTTCAGAGTAAACCTCCCTAGGTGCCTATGTTTCTCTGCCTCTGGGCATACCCACTGCCACCTTACTTTAGGTGCCTAAACACCTAAGGCCCAGAATGATCCAGGGTAAGGGAGGTGCTTTGCTGCCTGTCATTCCTGCATGTTCTGAGGCTGCCTAGTTTCACCCAAAATGACGGATGGAAGGAGAAGAATGACAACCTCCTTCATAACCTTTGGCCAGCGGTTAAGCTGCTCACCTGGGATTTCAGAGACACACCCAGGTCAAGTCTCCCCTCTTCCAGATGGGGAGAAGGAATCTGAACAGGGATCTTTAACCCCACCAGGTGAGTGCCTAAACACTGGACAACGGATCAATTCTCATTGTTTTGTCTCTTCTTCCCTTTTTCCTGGCTAGCTGGTCACATGTTGCTGGATCAGTCTTTTCCAAGTTCGCCCATCTGGTGCTCGCCCTATGCCCACTCCATATTCCCATATATAGTCTATCCACCATTTTCTTGGCCATTCTCTTGTACTCCACCCATGCCCTCTAGTCTATAGTGCCTCCTCAACATGCCCATACCATTGCAGCCTCCTTTTCTGCAACTTGTCTCTAATACTGCAGGTCTCACTCATGATGACATCTTTGAGCATGTGGTCAAGCATTGTCACCCTCTTTAACTGGCCTCAGACATTCCATTTAAAATGAATTCAAGTCTTCTCAAGTGCTTCTCTTTGATTTCCCATGTCTCTGATCCCCTTCCAGTGATCATCAACAGGAAGGCTAATAGAAGATATTTACATAAGAACGTAAGGATGGCCGTACTGGGTCAGATCAAAGGTCCATCTATCCCAGTATTTTGTCTTCTGACAGTGGTCAATGTCAGGTGTCCTAGGGGGAATGAACATTCCTGACAGTCGAGATCTGCAGTTCTCAAACTGTGGGTCGAGACCTCAAAGTGGGTCGTGACTGCATTTTAATGGGGCCACCAAGACTGACATTACACTTGTGGTGCCCGGGGCTGAAGCCAAACCTCAAACCCCACTGCCCAAGGTCAAAGCCCAAGGCCCACTGCCAACGGCTAAAACTGACTCCCGAGCCCCACAACCCAGGGCCGAAGCTGAAGGCCAAGGTCTTTAGCCCTGGGTTGCAGGGCTCAAGTTACAGACCCCACCTGAACCTGGGGACAAAGCCCTTGGGCTTTGGCTTTGTCCCCTTCTCCCCCACCTAGTCCTCAAGAAATCAATTCTGAAGCACTTAGAGGAGGGGAAAGTGATCAGGAACAGTCAGCATGGATTCCCCAAGGGCAAATCATGGCTGACTAACCTAATTACCTTCCATGACAAGATAACTGGCTCTGTGGATGAGAGGAAAGCAGTGGATGTGTTATTCCTTGACTTTAGCAAAGCTTTTGATATGGTTTCCCACAGTATTCTTGACAGCAAGTTAAAGAAGTATGGGCTGGATAAAGGGACCATAAGTTGGATAGAAAGCTGGGTGGATCGTCGGGCTCAACGGGTAGCGATCGATGGCTCCATGTCTAATTGGCAGCCGGTATCAAGTGGAGTGCCCCAAGGGTCGGTCCTGGGGCCGGTTTTGTTCAATATCTTTATCAGTGATCTGGAGGATGGCGTGGACTGCACCTTCAGCAAGTTTGCAGATGACACTAAATTGGGAGGAGTGGTAGGTACGCTGGAGGGTAGGGATAGGATACAGAGTGACCTAGACAAATTGGAGGATTGGGCCAAAAGAAATTTGATGCAGTTCAACAAGGACAAATGCAAAATCCTGCACTTAGAATGGAAGAATCCCATGCACTGCTACAGATTAGAGACCTAATGGCTAGGCAGCAGTTCTGCATAAAAGGACCTAGGGGTTACAGTGGACGAGAAGCTGGATATGAGTCAACAGTGTGCCCTTATTGCCAAGATGGCTAACGGCATTTTGGTCTGTATAATTAGGGGCATTGCCAGCAGATCGAGGGACGTGATTATTCCTCTCTATTCAGCATTGTTGAGGCCTCATCTGGAGTACTGTGTCCAGTTTTGGGCCCCACACTACAAGAAGGATGTGGAAAAACTGGAAAGAGTCCAGCGGAGGGCAACAAAAATGATTAGGAAGCTGGAGCACATGTCTTATGAGGAGAAGCTGAGGGAACTGGGATTGTTTAGACTACAGAAGAGGAGACTGAGGGGGGCATTTGATAGCTGCTTTCAACTACCTGAAAGGGGTTTCCAAAGAGCATGGATCTAGACTGTTCTCAGTGGTACCAGATGATAGAATAAGGAGTAATGGTCTCAAGTTGCAGTGCAGGAGGTTTAGGTTGGATATTAGGAAAAAACATTTTTACTAGGAGGGTGCTGAAGCACTGGAATGGGTTACCTAGGGAGGTGGTGGACTCTCCTTCCTAAAAGGTTTTTAAGGTCAGGCTTGACAAAGCCCTGGCTCGGATGATTTAGTTGGGGTTGGTCCTGCTTTAAGCATGGGGTTGGACTACATGACCTCCTGAGGTCCCTTCCAACCCTGATATTCTATGATTCTGTATTTCTATGGGGCTATGGGATGTGAATGGGTTCAGGCTTCAGTTCCCCCTCCTGGGGTCGTGGGGTAAGTTTTGTTGTCAGAAGGGGGCCATGGAGCAATGAAGTTTAAGGACCCCTCTGACACTGTAATTCAGTGAGTACACATATGTGCCACTGACTGGAGGTGCTATGGCTGCGCCATGATGCTTAGTTGGCAGGTCACTTGGCCACTGGAAGATGTCCTTCCTCGTTGGCTGTTTTTTCCCGTGAGCTTACATGCAAGCTGAGATCCAAGCATATATGGACTCCTGTGAATGCTGTACATGTACCAAGACACTCTGAAGCAGATCCCTTGGCACATTAGTACCTCTGAAGACTCTGGCTAGGCCTTGTTCTGCCATCAGAACAGACTTTATTGTAGAACTCACAACAGGAAGTTTGTGTTTTCTCAGTGTCTCTCCCAGGGCAGCACTCCTATCCCATTTTCTCTTACCCAGAGATCTGGGCCTCAATCTTCCTCGTTCTCATTGGTGAAATTCAGAGTGGAAATAGACTATGACTTTCTCGTGTACTCTTCCCTTTTCCTGCATCGGTTGTGGGCAGAGATGCATGGGGAAGCTCCCCTCTGGGAAGGGAGCTGCAGTAGCAGGAGGAGGAGGTTTGGTTGATTTGAGCCCCTGAGCATCTTGCGAGAAAAAGAGACAAAACACACACTACAGAGACAGTGAAACACATGGCTCTGTGAGAAACGTCCAGAGACGTGTCTTGTAAACACAGGGATGGAGATTCATGTCCCAATCAATGCCTTACTTGCTATCATGAGACAAATGACCATGTACCAAAGTATGTGCATCCCCATCTCTGTCTCACTGAGCGGAGACACTCCTCTTGCACTGCATTTTTACATAGCTCTGCTCTGTTGGGCTGGTTGCTCTCCTACACCTGGAGACAATAGACAGGATCCCTTTTTTTGGTTTGTCTCCAGGCTCCGACACTCAAAGATGCAGTGTCTGTGCCAGAGGGGCCTGCACACGTTCCTCCCTGCCCTTGGGAGCAGTGATCTGGTTTCCCTGCGAAGGGACAGATCCCCTGTAAGTCAATGGTTCCCCTGCTTCAGGGCCTTCTTAAAATAAGTCCACACCCTGAGTCCTAAGGTAATTTAAAACATTCCCCTCTCGGTCCAATTTATTCAGTCCTCTGGGTACACACTGGCTCTGCAGGCCCCAAGCCCTGTTCAGTGTCTCTGTGCTTGGAAGGAAGTCCCCAGAACTGGGAAATCACCAAATCAATCACCACTCCACCCTGTCTAGACCTCAGACTTCTCCAGTCTGCCCAGGTTTTAGGGTCTTCCTCCTGTCATAGCAGGCTACTGCCAGCTCTCTTAGCTGGGGCAACTGTCCTGATCTCAGTCTCCCCTGCAAGAGCTTTGCCTCAGTCTCTGCCACAGCTTCCTGAGCATGCTCAGCATCCTGCTGCTCTTTAGAGGGAAGTCACCTGATCTCCCAGGTATGGATCATTCAGTAGCCAGTGATGGCTAGCTCCAGGCTCTCTAGCACTTATGGGTCAAGCGACCCAGTTACCTTGTTCTTGACGTTATTGATTTCCTGGAATCTACACAAGTCAGTCCATTGGTGTTTCCCTGTGGAGGAGCTACCGGTGGATGCTATGGCGGGCACATATTGGGGCAAGAATCGTTGAGGTCAGAGAGCTTGAAAATGGTTTACAGAATCTTTCACCTCTAGCTCAACAGTTACTACCTCTACCCACTCAAGTCATTACAGTCTGTCAGACTGTGTGAAACCATTTGATGGCTCTCAGCCCAGTTCCAGCTGGAACAGATGTCCACAAAGCAGAGTCCCATCGACTGAAGTTACTCCTAATGTCATTGCTAATGAAGACTTGTCAGATTTCATCTCCAAGCACTTTCCAAAGGTAGGTGAGCATCATTCATTCTGTTTTACAAGGAGAATTGGAGGCACAGGGAGACTAAGTGACCAGCCCAAGGTCATAGGGAAATTGAGTGGTAGATGTGAGAGCACAGCCCAGGTGTTTGGAGTCCCTGTTCATTGGACTACACTGACTCCCTGGTGAATGACACTCTCCCTTATATCTGTGGTGCTGTCAGTGCAGCACCTGAGCAGCATGTTAATATTGGGGTATGTGTGTGGGGAAAGGAAGTTTGCACTGCTCTGCCTCTGGCTAACTAAAGGGTTTGGCTTCCACGGCTGGTGACTAGCACCCTTTACCATTGTTAAGTCCTATGAGAAATCTCTGCCCCCAGTCAGACCATTTCTCTGTGTGGCTGGCTCTGATGTGTGTGTGTTGCGAGGGACGAACAGCATTTGTGGGTAATTGCACAGCTGTGAGGCATAAGCTCTCACTGTGCTTTACTAGCTGCACAGAAATATATTGCAGTGTCTTCAACTATTCCCGGGTTGATTGTCAGGGAGCTGTTCAGAAATGTTGGCCGTAACACAGTGTATCTGGTTTTGAACTTATCTTCCATTTCTGCTGAATTCAGACCTATAGAGATGGCTACTAACTGCAGCTGCCTTTCTGCAGCCTTTTGCTGATACCACAGGACAGTAATATAAGTTTGGTCATCATGTTCACATGGAATTATTGCCTTGCTCCCATTTGGGATGGCTATAAACTTCTCCTTCTGCGTCACCGTCACCCCACTGCAAAGGAGAGTGGAGAGGGACAGGGTGAATGAGGTCCATAAAGAAAGGAACACATGTCAACTGGTCAATGTGCATTTCAGGATCCAGTTTCAAAACTCCTTCTTTGATTTTAAATGCCTCCATGCACAGTGAGGTCTAATCACCTCACAGACCTTATGTTTGTACTGCTCTCGCCTCACTTCTATCACTGGCCTGACCTCAGTCTCTTCACACAACTGGTATATAAGCCCACTCCTGCCCAGTTCCTGCCATCTGGAAGCAACTCCTCTGTATCCCTCCCTGCTTCTGCCACTCATCTAGCAAAGGTTTCCTCCCTTTGTCCTAGTACCATTCTTGTCAGTTTGGTACGGGAGCCTTCTCCTGTAAAGCTTCCATCATGTGTAGCAAACACCCTCCTCCCCATGTTCTGCTTCTCATTTCAGCTGTTAGTGTAAACCTGTACCATCCAGGAGTCAAAACATTTATCAGAGACAGTTTTTTACCTGACAGCAGCTAGAAGCCAAGGAGAACACCCAAATCCCTCCACATGGTGTCTGCTGCAAATACAAGCCAGAGTGATCATTTCCATTGAACAATGTTCTGTGTGCCTTTAGCAGGCGGAGCTCTGTAAAACCACAGAAGAGGGAAGAACTGATAGTCATGAGGCAGAGCAAATATGGGAGGTAGTAAAGCTGGGCTCAGATGTGGATCTGAAATGTGCAGCTGCCTCTCTTTCATTAGGGTTAAAACTCCAAGCCCAGATCTGCACACGTTGGAATTGTGATGGTTAGACATTCTGATGCAAAATGTGTGACTTCGGCTCCTCTCCCTCTACACGAAGCCTGCTGCTATTTCACATTGATCAGTGAAAATATTTTTACATTAGGGTTGTGTGATCCTGATAGTGAGCATTCCGAGATATGTCTGCTTCACGTCTGTCTGTATCCTGGCTAAAGCTTGATCTCCTTCTGCCTTTCTAGATTCCCCCTTGCAGTTCCAAAAGCAATAGTCACATGACTCTGTTTGTAGCAGTACTGGCAAAGGACAGCTGCTATGTTCCACCCCTGTATTAGCTACAATTCAGTGGTGGGTGAGAATTTCATAGTGCTAGAATGCAACATGCTTTAGAATCTGTCAGGAAGATGGAAGGTGCTAGAGAAATGTGGATGCTTTTAATAATTTCTGCATCTGCAGTCAGAATTTCCAGAAGACAAGGACCCCCTACTCTATGACTCTCCTCCTATCTCCCATGTACTGTTATCAGGAAGAAAGGGGTTGCTCAGTCATTTGGGTATTGGCCTCCTAAACCCAAGGTTGTGAGTTCAATTCTTGAGGGGCCCATTTAGGGATATAGGGCAAAAATCTGTTGGTTGATTTAGTTGGGGATTGGTCCTGCTTTGAGCAGAGGGTTGGGCTAGGTGATCTCCTGAGGTCCCATCCAGCCATGATATTCTATATTCTCTTCCACACTTGGTAATTGGTTGTATCTTACAGGGGTGAAGCTATAGACTCAGCCAGAAAAACCGTTGACTCCTTCACTGGTTTTGCTCTTGGATGCTTTGTTTTGTTAGCACTACACTGCCCTCAAGTGGCCAGAGTGGGGAAGGCTAATATTAGACCATTCTGATAGTCTACGTACTTTCTTCTTCTTTCCCAGGACTTCAACGCACTGTAGGCAATGGGGAGTTAGTTAAATTTTCAGCAGCACAGGCAGAAGTAGAGTGCACTAATGTCATGGGTCAGTGCTTAAAGGAAGATGTTAAGTCTCATAGACTCTAAGGTCAGAAGGGACCATTATGACCATCTAGTCTGACCTCCTGCACAATACAGGCCGCAGAATCTCACCCATTCCTCTAATAAATATAATATAATAAATATTCCTCTAATAAACCTCTAACCTATGTATGAGCTATTGAAGTCCTTAAATCATGATTCAAGGTGCAGAGAATCCTCCAGCAAGTGACCAGTGTCTCAGACTGCAGCGGAAGACAAAAAAAACCCCAGAGCCTCTGCCAAACTGCCCTGGAGGAAAATTCCTTCCCGACCCCAAATATGGTGATCAGCTGAACCCTGAGCATATGGGCAAGACTCACCAGCCAGACACCCAAGAAATAATTCTCTGTAGTAACTCAGATCCCACCCCATCTAATATCTCCCCACTAGACAAATGTCCCTGTGCAATCAGCACAGATGGAAGGTTCACATTGCTCCTGAGACAAAGGCATGTGGCTGCTCTTTGCTTCCCCTTGCTACTCTGCAGTGAGAGTCTCTTCTTCTGGAGTACTAGAAACAGTGCCTGGGAAGTGATGCAGGAGCACCTGAATCCTCACTTTGCCCAGGAGAGGGAGATTTGCTGTTGGGGAGCATGTGCCTCTGTGTGGGCTGTTTAATCTGTATGAGACACCCCCCTATTGGGTGGGATATACCAGCTGTTTCCTATCAGGTCTCTCTAGGCCAGAGTAGGGTGGGCAGGTCTGCTTGCTCCCTTGTCTGAAGCCAGAGTTTTGAAACCGGAGGTCATAGGTTCTAATCCCTCATGCTGTCAGTGTTTCCTGCTCTCATGATTTCTTCACTGCTGATGGAGTTCGGACCAGGGCTGCAGCCAGTGTGTGATGATGGGGAAGCTGCAGCTCTCTGCAAATTTCATCCATACCCGGGGGGAAATCTCTCTCTGATTCACTGCCTTGCCCACTGCCCCGACTTCTGGAGAAGGGCAGAGAATCAGAACTTCAGTGGGAAGAAGGTATAGCTCTCTCCAGTCCCCTCAGGCCCCGACAACCTTCTCGATAGAGGGGAGGAAGAGGAAGGGAGCAGAAAGATTCCACAAATCAGGGTGTCTCCGCCCTCCTGCTCTCCAGTGCACAATGGTGCGGCTCCCATGTTACTTTTCCCCACCCCTCTCTTCCCTTCAGCACTCAGATGGGAAAGTGGGAGAGTGGACTCTGCTGCAGGCCCCATCCCCAATGCCTGGGAGATGAGAAGGAAGAACCCAGGAGAGGCAGAAGTTACATAGTGTGGGGAGGGGAGCGGGAGGAGAAGATCTGATGTGGAGACAAAGTCAATGGGGTGTTGGGGGCCAGAACTAATTGCTGGTAAGGGAAGAGGCAGATGTGGGGTGGGAGCTCTTGCAGCCAGGGCAAAAAATCACTGTATTGAATTTGGGAACTTTTGTGATATTAACATCGACAGATATGCTGGGGGGAGGGATGGAAGGAGAGGCAGAGAAAGGTGAATAATCAAACAGACCAAAATATAATAAAACATATGTTAAAATATATGTCATGATCATTTGGGTTCTCACTGATGATGTTCGAATGTGTGGGTTTGGCAAAACTGGGAGTTTGTGTTTTCTCGGTAGCTCTCCCAGTGGACCACTCCTATCCCATTTCCTCTTACCCAGAGGTGTGGGCCTCAATCCCCCTAGTTCCCATAGGTGAAATTCAGAGTGGAAATAGACTATGACTTTCTCGTGTGCTCTTCCCTCTTCCTGCATCGGTTGTGGGCAGAGATGCAGGGGGAAGCCCCTCTCTGGGAAGGGAAATACACTAACAGGAGGAGGAGGTTTTTGCAAGGGGAGATGGTAACTCTGAACACAGGGATGGAGATTCATCTCTCAATCGATGCCTTACTTGCTATCATGAGACAAATGACCATGTACCAAAGCATGTGTATCCCCATCTCTGTTTCACTGAGCGGAGACACTCCCCTTGCATTGGGTTTTACATAGCTCTTCTTTGTTGGGCTGGTTGCACCCCTACATCTGGAGACAATAGACAGGATCCCTTTTTTTGGTTTGTCTCCAGGCTCCGACACTCAAAGATGCAGCGTCTGTGCCAGAGGGGCCTGTGCATGTTCCTCCCCACCCTCAGGAGCAGTGATCTGGTTTCCCTGCGAAGGGACAGATCCCCTGCAAGTCAATAGGTCTATGTGACATAAATACAGGGGTGACTTCACAGTGACAAGCCTGTGATCATCTGAGTAGGGAGCATAAGGACTGAATTGGGCACCTGGCCCTCATTCCCCTGCTTCGGGGGCTTCTTAAAATAAAGTCCACACCCTGAGTCCTAAGGTAATTTAAAACATTCCCCTCTCGGTCCAATTTATTCAGTTCTCTGGGCACACACTGGCCCTGCAGGCTCCAAGCCCTGTTCAGTGTCTCTGTGTTTGGAAGGAAGTCCCCACAAGTGGGAAATCAACAAATCAATCACCACTTCAGCCTGTCTGGACCTCAGACTTCTCCAATCTGCCCAGGTTTCAGGGTCTTCCTCCTACCATGGCAGGTTCCTGCCAACTCAACTCAAGCCCAGAATTGTGCATGTTGGAATTGTGATGGTTAGACATTCTGATGTAAAATGTGTAACTTTAGCCCCTCTGCCTGTACACAAAGCCGGCTGCTGTTTCACATTGATCGGTGAAAATATTTTTACATTAGGGTTGTGTGATTCTGACAGTGAGCATTCCGAGATATGTCTGTTTTCTGCTCTGTCTGTATCCTGGCCAAATCTTGATCTTTTCTGCTTCTCTAGATCCCCCTTGCATTCCAAAGGGAAAAGTCACATGACACTGTTTGTAGCAGTACTGGCAAATGATAGCTGCTATGTTCCACCCCTGTATTAGCTACAATTCAGAGGTGGGTGAGAATTTCCTAGTGTTAAAATGCAGCGTGATTTAGAAGCTGTCAGAAAGATGGAAGATGCTAGAGAAACGTGTGTGATTTTAATAATTTCTGCATCTGCAAAATCAGAACTTCCAGTAACAGAAGGACACTCTCCTCTCTGAGTCTCCCCATCTCTCTCATAGCCACCTACTGGGGGTGAGGGGGAGGAAGTGCTGTGGTTTAATCATTGGCATGCTAAGCCCAGTGTTGTGAGTTCAATTCTTAATGGTGCCATTTAGGGATATGAGGCAAAAATCTATTAAGTGCTTTAACTGGGGATTGGTCCTGCTGTAAGCAGGGGGTTAGACTAGATGACCTCCTGAGGTCCCTTCCAACCCTTACATTCTGTAATCTCCTCCACACTTTGTAATTTTTTGTATGTTATAGGGGTGAAGCTATAGACTCAGCCAGGAAAATTGTTGACTCTTCTGCTGGTTTTGCTCTTGGATGCTTTGATTTGTTAGCACTGCACTGCCCTCAAGTGGCCAGAGCAGGGAAGGCTAATATTAGACCATTCTGATAGTCTAGGCTGCGGTCTCCAAACTACCGTCCAGGGGCCAGATCCAGACCACAGCTTTAATTTGTCCAGCCCCCACATCTGAGCGGGCACGCTGAGCAGGCAGGTGGAGAAGCTGCCACTGCTCCGCCTCCCAAGCTGCTGCCAGCAGCTCCATGTGTGGAGGGGTGAGTGCCCCAGCAGCATAACTGGAGGAGCAAAAGGGTGGCAGGGGAGAGGCAGTGGCACGGCTGGAGGACCAAAGGGTTAAATTTTAACTACAGTACTAAACCAAACAATCCCAACCAACAGTGGGAACCTGGAGCTTCTCTTACCAAAGTACAGCCAAACTTTTGAATATGTGTATTTGTGTGATAAAAATTTGTGAGGTTTTAGACATAAATAAAATAAAAAAAAGTGAAATGATTTTTAATGTATTGACAAATATTTTGTGTGGTTTCACAGTACCTGCATTGATTATACAGTTACTTTTATACCTGATTTAGAATTTAATGCAACATTGACACAGTAGTGTTGGTTTTTTTAACAACTTTGCTTATATTTGCATATATTTAATTATTTCACAGTTGCTTCGGCCCGCGAAGCCACTTCAAAAATCTAACATGGCCCTTGTCTCATAAGGTTTGGACACCCCTGATCTAGGGTACTTTCTTCTTCTCCTTTCCCAGCCCTTCAACGCACTGTAGGCAATGGGGAGTTAGTTAAATTTCAGCAGCACAGGCAGAAATAGAGTGGACTAATGTCAGGGGTCACTGCTTAAAGGAAGATGTTAAGTCTCATAGACTTTAAGGTCAGAAGGGACTATTATGATCATTTAGTCTGACCTCCTGTATAACACAGGCCACAGAATCTCACCCATCTATTCCTCTAATAAACCTCTAACCTATGTCTGAGCTATTGAAGTCCTCAAATCATGATTCAAGGTGCAGAGAATCCTCCAGCAAGTGACCCAGGCCTCACGCTGCAGAGGAAGACAAACCTCCCCATCCCCCTGGACCTCTGCCAAACTGCCCTGGAGGAAAATTCCTTCCTGACCCCAAATATAGTGATCAGCTAAACCCTGCGCATGTGGGTAAGACTCACCAGCCAGACACCCAAGAAATAATTCTCTGTAGTAACTCAGATCCCACACCATCTAATACCCCATCTCAGGTACTGGGCATATTTACTGCTAATAGAGATCAATTAATTGCCAAAATTAGACTATCTCATCATACCATCTCTTCCACAAACTTATCAAGCTTAGTCTTGAAGCCATATATATCTTTTGCCCCGACTACTCCCCTTGGAAAGATGTTCCAGAACTTCACTCCTCCGATGGCTAGAAACCTTCATCTAATTTCCAGTCTAAACTTTCTGCTGGCCAGTTTATATCCATTTGTTCTTGTAGCCACATTGGTACTGAGTTTAAATAATTCCTCTCCATCCCTGGTATTTATCCCTCTGATATATTTAGAGAGAACAATCATATTTCCCCTCAGCCTTCTTTTGGTTAGACTAAACAAGCCAAGCTCTTTGAGTCTCCTTTCATAAGATAGGTTTTCCATTCTTTGGCTCATCCTAGTAGCCCTTCTCTGTACCAGTTCCAGTTTGAATTCATCCTTCTTAAACATGGGAGACTAGAATTGCACACAGTATTCCAGATGAGGTCTCACCTGTGCCTTGTATTACAGTACTAGCACCTCCTTTATCTCTACTGGAAATACCTCGCCTGATGCATCCTAAGACTGTATTAACTCTTTGCACTGCCATATCACATTGGTGGCTCATAGGCATCTTGCGGTCAACCAATACTCTGACGTCTTTCTCCTCCTCTGTTACTTCCAATTGATCCATCCTCAGCTTATAACTAAAATTCTTGTTATTAATCCCTAAATGCATGACCTAGCACTTTTCATGATTAAATTTCATCCTATTACTATTACTCCAGTTTACAAGGTCATCTAGATCTTCCTTCTCTGTATTGGCAATACCTCCCAGCTTTGTGTCATCCGCAAACTTTATTAGCACAGTCCCATTTTTTGTCCCCCATAACTAACCTCTTTGCACAATACTGTACATGGAGTGGAGATGCAAGTATGTGGAGGAGCAATTATTTGATTAATATTAATATTATTTCTGTCTCCTGGCCTTGAAGAGTTTGTAGAAATGCTGGCCTGAAAGTCAAGGAAATACCTTTCAAGTCTTTCTTCAGTTTATTAATTCAAACAGAAAATTCAAAAAATAACAGAACAAAGCTGTTCCTCTGAACAATACAGGCTACAGGAGGTCTTTTAGTTGGCATGCCGCTGATAGCTGCAAAAGGTCTGTTTCCATGGGAAGCGAACAATGACTCTGTGGTTTGGAAGCCAGGTGCACTTTGGCCTGCCAGCATCTCTTTCTCTTTCTCTCTCTCTCCCATTGTTGTCAGATCTCTCTCATTTGCGGGGCAAGTTTCTGAATGAGCTGCTGATTTCCTCACAGCACTGTGTACTCACTAGCAGCACAGAAGTAATTGGCTGAATCCTGGGTTCTCAGATCCACAATGCTCATGAAAGAAATCTCTCTGTTGGGTCTAGTGATTGGAAACTTGGATGCATTATGCTCCTTCTCATAAGTAGCATCGGACCCATCCACACTTTGGGCTATTAACCTTGGGCCTTCTCCCTGGAGCTGCACGTACCAGTACATGTAAGTATAGCTGGTTTTATTCTGAACACAGGTTATCTTTATGGTTTCTCCAGGTTTCTGGGGTGCTGTTCTTGGGAACTGAGAAATGAGGACTTCCAGCCCAGAGCCTGTGTGAGAGAAAAAGAGACAAAACCTTTAGAAATTAGAGATGTAAAAATCCTTTAAAATCCTATTCTAACTGCCTCCCTCTCCCTCAGCCAGTGTAGGATTGCTCCCAACAGCATCATCTCCATGAACTCATAAGTCCAGTTTGCAAATACAAAATCCATGGTTTTTCTTCCTCTTCCCTTAGGAGACTACTGCACAGCCTAGCACAGACTCATAGTTAGGAAAGATTTCCTGGGTTCTGGACTGATATTTCCCCCTTTTACACAGTTTCACACCATTTACCCCTAGTTACATAACCCTTCCCACCCAAAACAATTCTTCTTCCTCCTTGACAGACATGTATCCCTCCAGATAGTTGTATCATAGTACCTACTTCTCGTCTAACTAGCAGTTTGGCTGAGCTGTACAGATTTAATTCCATTAACCCTTCTTCAACAGATGCCCCCAAGACTCCCACTGATACTCTCAGATCTCTCTTCAGTTTGTTGATGTCTCTTTTGCATCAGGGTCCCAGAACTCTTCAAACATTTTCATTGATCTCCTGGCCTGTGTGTATCTGTAGGGAAGCGGTGCTGTGCCAGTGCACCAGG
The DNA here is from genome assembly GCA_007922305.1 of Dermatemys mawii. Lineage (NCBI taxonomy): Eukaryota > Metazoa > Chordata > Testudines > Dermatemydidae > Dermatemys > Dermatemys mawii. The sequence goes on along the minus strand of ML677472.1, from coordinate 170,475 downwards.
CTTGGGGTAGAATTTCTAGGTTCTTACCTGGCACCAGAAGTAGCAGCAATCTCAACATTTTTGCCAGTGAATTTTATTCTTCTCTCTTGCTTACCCCTTGGTTTTTATGAGGGTGACAGGAAGTGATGAGGCCGGAGCCCCTCCCCTTCCTATGACTTCCCCTGTGAAAACCTGGGTAGGGAAGAAATTGAAATGGTGTACAGTGTTCTTCCGGATGACTTGCAGAACTGCTCTCCTGAGCATTCATGGTCACAAACATTTCTTCAGCACTTTATAGAAGAGATTCAGAGGTGTTAACCCTGGCTCCTGGGCAAATTCTAACTCATATTATTGTATTCTGCCCCCACTGGTGTAGTAGAAGTTATACTTTCTTTCCATTCCTGAAAGACTTGGCCATGTGGTGAGCATATTGAAGTTTTATTGTTGCAGTACTAGGGTTATGGAAATATTTCTTGTTTTCCACAATTTTCTCCTCAGAATCTGTGGAATATTTTGGAAATTCAGGGATATTTTTCAAACAAATTCAGACAAAACTCAAATGGTAACACCCAGTTATTTAGCAAATTAGTTTTAAATTCATTAGTAGTTTTCTATATATTGATTCATTGTCACTCAGGCTTCTCTTTGAGTACATTTGAACAAATACTCCCTTCCCACTGAGAGATCTTTCTATATTTTCCTTGAGATCTTCCTTTTTAGATATTTCACTTTATTCAGTTTCCCCATCCCCTCCCTGTAGAAATTACCTTCCTTCACTTCCGTATCTGCAACAGTGATAAAATCCAAATCCTATGTCTAACTGCATTTGGAGATTGCTAGATGAACAATCTACAGTCAGCTGTGGATTTCTTGAGGCTGAGAGGTGCTGTGGAGATTTCAGTGTTTACTGACATCTGTCTAGCATTGCTTAATATGGATCCTGTGATTCAGTGGTGCTCAGATTTCAGGCTCACGGGGAGGAAAACACACTATGGAGTGCTTTGGAAATAATGCAGAGCAAGAGCACTATTGGAAGTAGCTGGGTGTATCAGGAGAAATCTTAACCATGAGAAGGTTGTTTGAATTCTGATGGCTAAATACAGGTGTTCGTGCAAATTCTGCTGTAGACATCAATACCAGCAGGTATTACCGATACCAAGTTTGCATCTATAACATCCATTAATGTTCAGTGAGACTCATCTATGTTAGGAAATAAAAGCCAGTTTCATGATCACAAAGAAAATGTAGGTGAGATGAGCCCCATGATGTTAACACTTGACCTCTAATGCTTCTCCTTGTCATGGCACCATGAAATATTGTTATGGTATTGTAAATAGTGTGTAAATGAGCTCTCCCCTGACATCTAGCTGGGGGTGGAGGAGAGACTTCAGGTGCAGACTATATACATGAACATACCTACTCTGCAGCAGACAGAGCTCCAGACAGATATCCAGCCGACAGAGCTCAAAGTGATCAACTTTGACTGATTTTGGGTTAAAAATCACTTTAATACTGATTGCAGGAATAGTGAAATGTTGTTATCGATGTTGTTATCTTTATTGTATGAGTAAAGGGGACCAGAACTGTGCTTAACCTGTCCTGACAGAGTCACCCTCAGCTAAAAGGAACTCGCTTAGCCAGGGGCTCAAATGCCAAAGCCCTATGACAGCAAGAGGGGTGGGGATAAGTGTTCTAGTCAGGAGGTGTGGACTCTCCTTAAGGGTTCCTGGTCTAGTTTAACCTGTTCTTTCCTGCTGTTTGAAGATAGATCTAATCAGGTTTAATTAGGAATCTTTTGTTATTTTGGTGCTCAGTAGAGCTGAAATCAGATTTGGTGGGATGGCATTTCCTTCCATCCTGCTTCACGTTCCCCCATTAAGAACTAATGATTGCTGAGAGCTAAAAAGCACTAAGCGTTGAGTGGAATCTTAAGAGACTGACCCACAGAAGTCACAGTAGAGAGGCAGATGGCCACTGGGAGCAGCCAGAAGAAGCAGGCGGCTGATGGGGTGGCCAGCTGAATGGAACGAGCAGCTGGTGGGGCAGCCAGTAGAGTGGGACAGCACCTAGTGGGGTGGCCAGCAGAGAGGAACGAGTGGATGGTGGGGCGGCCTGTGGAGAGGAACACCAGCTGTCGGGCTGGCCATCCAGAGCAAGTGCTCAGATGGCGGAACAAGCAAGGTGTATTCTTTCCTGCATGGGAAGTGAACTCGCAAAATGCACCTCTGAACCCTGAGTCCTACTCTTAACTCACCAAGGACAACCACTGTATGTAGGGTATAAGGAGGGAGCCAAGGAGAACACAGAATATGAACTGTTGGTTGTAGAACTCAAGAACATGAGGCAGAAATCTCTGCCCCACCCCCTCTGCCCCATGCCCTTTGGGGTGGGTGTCCTTCTTATAGTTTTATGATTATGAGTGGGGTGGGGCTTGAGCTGGTTCTGTATTGTATTGTTGAAAAGGAACCCCTAGGCACTGGTGAAAAGGAACCCCTAGGTATTATAGTTGCTGCCGGCTCCACCTGGAAGAAGGGTTTCATTATAAATGCCACATTGAAACTGACCTAAAATGTTTCTGCAAGACATCAAAACGGGTCAAGGATAGTGCAAAATGGGATCTGGATCTTCTCATCTATAGGCCTTGCATTTCTATCCATTCATTCTTTTATGGAATTTTACTACACTTGAGAATTGTTGGATTGACATTTAAGGTTAGATTTTTCCAGATTCCAGATTCTAGATTTCACAAAATCTAGTCCAATGCTCTTTTAATCTAAGGCCTGGTCCACACTATGCAGTAAAGTCAAATTTAACCATGTTAAATCGATCCTTCCATTTTGCCATCCTCACTACGATGCCATTTAGGTCGACCTAATAGGGTCTTTAAATTGATTTCCAAACTCCTGCCCAACAAGGGGAGTAGCACTGAAATCGACCTTTCCGGGTTGAACTAGCATTAGTGAGAATGTGATTTGATGTTACTGGCCTCTGGGAGTTATCCCAGAATGCTCCAGTGTGACCGCTCTGGACAGCGCTCTGAACGTGGATGCACTGAGCAGTTAGACAGGAAGAGCCGTGGGAACTTTTGAATCTCACTTCCTCGTTGGTCAGCATGACGAGATCTCTTGCACAGCTCACCATACAGAGCCCCCAAGCAGACGAGACCATGCAGTCCCAGAATTGAAAAAGGGCCCCAGCCTGGACCGCAAGGGAGGTGCTGGATCTGATCACCATATGGGGAGACGAATCTGTGCTGGCAGAACTGTGATCCAAAAAAAGGAATGCCAATATGTATGCCAAAGTCTCCAAGGGCCTGATGGAAAGAGGCCACAATAGGGACACAGAATAGTGCTGTATTAAAATTAAGGAGTTGAGGCAAAATTAAGCAGTTGAGACTTTAAGGAGTTCAAGCCAACGGACGCTTCAGGTCACAGCCCAAGACATGCCGCTTCTACATTGAGCTGCATGCCATTCTGGGGGGCTGCGCCACAACTACCCCACCTGTGTCTGTGGACTCCACCGACTGAATGATTGTCAGCATGGCAGAAGATATGCTGGATGGGGAAGATGAGGTGGAGGAGACTATGACGGCAAGGAGTCTATGAAACAGGAAAGCGGATACACCTATCTCCCCGAAAACCAGGAGCTGTTCATCACCCTGGAGCCGGTAACCTCCCAGAACGGTATCCCAGATGGGGAAGTGTGCAAGGCAGGCCTGGTGAGTGTCCCTTGGTCAATGGAGTGCCCGCTTGACAAGCATTTTTTTTTTAATGATTACTGTGCTCTGAGGACTTGGGGTGCAAGTGTGTCTGCAAGAGTGTCTCTATCTTTAAAGAAATCCTCCCAGCAGTTCCCTGAGGCTTTCTTTTGGTGGGGCGGAGCAGTTGAATGTGGCTGGCCAGCAGCATCTGGGATTGTGTGCCCATGTATTCTCTGACCGTGATGGGGGAGTGGGGCATAGACGCTGTGTTGTAACCATCTGGCTGGCACGGATCTTCCGCAATACCAGCCAGCCGCTGGAGTGCAGAGTGCAACTCTCATCACAGAGAACTTCTTTATTTTCTGTTTTTTTTTAATACCACTCTCTCTTTTTTCCATCCGACAGCTGAAACTGTTTACAGCCTCCAGCTCTCATCCGCGTCCCACAGTCTTGCACAGATAAGGCAGTGAAAAAAACTCATGCGGGATGAGATGTTCACAGAGCTCTTCCCGCACAGAGAGAGCAGAGCTTCGGGCTTGGAGACAGTCAATGCTGGACTGCCAGAAAGCGATAATTGTGCGTGAGGAAAGAAGGGACAAACGGGAGCAGAGAAGGGATAAGAGGGAACAATGGAAGGATGAGAGAGAAGGCAGGAAGCACTGCTCCATCTTCTGGTGGAGCAAACCAACATGCTCCAGCATCTGGTGGAGTTACAGGAAAGGCAGCTGGAGCAAAGACCACCACTGCAGCCCATCTGTAATCATGTTCTCTCCTCCGCAAGTTCCCTAGCCTCATTGCCTGCACTCTGAAAAATGCAGGGGAGCAGGGTCCAGGCACTTTGCCACTCCACCCCTGAGGACTGTCCAAACGCCAGAAAGGTGGCACTCCCAAAGTTATGACTTGTTCTGTGTTCCTGTCCTCCCCTCACCCGCCACCCTGTCCGGTGCTTACCCCCCATCACCCTTTTCAGTGCTACATTTGCATCAATCCCCCCATATCTGTGACCCCTTAATAAAGAATGCATGGTTTTCAAACATCAGTGACTTTATTATTCCTCAACAAGTGATGAGGGAACTGCCCGAAAGTTCATAGCAGGGGAGCAGGAGAAAAGAAAAGGCCATGTAGAAATTAAAAAAACTTTAAACCATTAGCCTGAGCAAGGGGGTGGGTTTTCAGGATGCATAAACAAACAGCACAAATGGGAACAAAGTGAAGTCTCACATGTAGCCTGCCCTGCCATGGAACTAGTTGTCAAGGCTTCTCTGATGCGCGCAGTGTTACGGGGAGCTTCTAACCGCCCTGCTGTCCGGCTGCATGTAGTCAGCAGCCAGGCAGTCTGCCTCACTCTCCCACCCCACCATAAGCGTCTCTCCCTTGCTCTCACAGAGACTGTGGAGGACGCAGCAAGCTGCAATAACAATGGGAATATTTCTGGCGCTGAGATCTGAACGGGTCAGTAAGCTGTGCTAGTGTCCCTTGAGACAACCAAATGCACACTCTACCACCATTCTGCATTTGCTCAGTCTGTAGCTGAACAGCTCCTTACTACTATCCAGGGCACCTGTGTATGGCTTCAGGAGGCATGGCATTAATCGGTAAGCCGGGTCCCCAAGGATAACAATCGGCATTTCAACATCTCCAACGGTAATTTTTTGGTCTGGGAAGAAAGTCCCTTCCTGCAGCTGTTTCAAAAGGCTAGAGGTCTTAAAGACACGAGCGTCATGAAACCTGCCCGGCCAACCCACAATGATGTTGGTGAAACGTTCCCTGTGATCAAGGGGCTTCTTAAACAAAGTCCACACCCCGAGCCCTAAGGTAATTTAAAACATTCCCCTCCTTGGTCCAATTTATTCAGTCCTCTGGGTACACACTGGCCCTGCGGGCCCCAAGTGTCCTTCTTTGCTTTGGTAGGGAGTCTCCAGAACAGGAGATCACCAAATCAATCACCATTCCCAGCCTGGCTGGACCTCAGACTTCTCCAAACTTTCCGGGTTTTCCTCCTGCCATAGCAGGCTACTGCCAATTCTCCTAGAGGGGGCAACTGCCCTGATCTCCCAGTCTTCCCTGCAGGAGCTTTTCCTCATCTCTATTACAGCTTCCTGAGCGTGTCTAGTGCCCTGCAGTGTCCTGCCGTTCTTTACAAGGAAGTCACCTGATCTCCCAGGTGTGGATCATTCTGTAGCCAGAGACTGCTAACTCCAGGTGCTCTATCTCTTAGAATCACAGAATCATAGAATATTAGGTTTGGACGGGACCTCAGGAGGTCATCTAGTCCAACCCACTGCTCAAAGCAGGACCAATCCACAACTAAGTCATCCCAGCCAGGGCTTTGTCTAGCCTGACCATAAAATCATCTAAGGAAGGAGATTCCACCACCTCCCTAGGTAACCCATTGCAGTGCTTCCCCACCCTCCTAGGGAAATAGTTTTTCCTAATATCCAACCTAAACCTTCCCCTCTGCCACTTGAGACAATTACTCCTTGTTCTGTCATCTGCTACCACTGAGGACTGTCTAGATCAGGGATTGGCAACGTTGGCACACAGGACCTCAGGATAAGCACCCTTAGCGGGTCCTGCCACTTTGTTTACCTGCCGTTTCGCCGACTGCGGCTTCCACTGGCTGCAGTTCACCATCCCGGTCCCCATGAGGGCTGCGGGAAGCGGCGGCCAGCACCACGCCTAGGTCCTTTTCTGCAGAACTGCTGCCTAGCCATTCACTCCCTAATCTGTAGTAGTACATGTGATTCTTCTGTCCTAAGTGCAGGACTCTGCATTTGTCCTTGCTGAACCGCATCAGATTTCTTTTGGCCCAATTCTCTAATTTGTCTAGGTCCCTCTGTACCCTATCCCTACCCTCTAGCATATCTACCACTCCTCCCAGTTTAGTGTCATCTGCAAGCTTCCTGAGGATGCAGTCCACGCCATCTTTCAGATTGATGAAGGTATTAATGAAGATATTGAACAAAATCGGCCCCAGGATCAACCCTTGGGGCCGATTTTGTTCAATTCGATTTTGTTCACTTCTTTAACTTGCTGGCAAGAATACTGTGAGAGACGGTATCAAAAGCTTTGCTAAAGTCAAGATATATCACATCCACTGCTTTCTCCTCATCCCCAGAGCCAGTTATCTCATCATAGAAGGTAATTAGGTTAGTCAGGCATGACTTGCCTTTGGTGAATCCATGCTGACTGTTCCTGATCACTTTCCAATACTGTAAGTGCTTCAGAATTGATTCCTTGAGGAGCTGCTCCATGATTTTTCCAGGGACTGAGGTGAGGCTGACTGGCCTGTAGTTCCCCGGATCCTCCTTTTTTCCTTTTTTGTGTCAAGCGACCCAGTTACATTGTTCTTGGCATTATTTATTTCCTGGAATCTACACAAGTTGTTCCACTGGTATTTCTCTGTGGAGGAGCTACCAGTGGATGCTATGCAGGCTGGGCACATACTGGGGCAAAGATCCTTGAGGGAAGAGAAGTTGAGAATGGTTTACAGAACTTTGCACCTCTAGCTCAACAGTTCCTACAAATACCCAGCTAAATCATGACTTAAGTCATTAAAGTCTGTCAGACTGTCTGAAACCACTCAGCCCAGTTCCAGCTGGGATAGATGTCCATAAAGCAGAGTCTGTGACAAAGCTTCAAGTTTGTACTTGTGGATCCTGCGCTTCCTGGAAAATTTAGGGGCCGCAGAAACTCTTCTAGGTCCCAGAGTGACCTCCCTTTCTCAGTATAATTGGCAAGAGTCACTGCCTAGTGAGTTACCTTCATCACAGGCCAGTATGGAAGATGGAAAAAGCGGGGAGCCCGGGCCCGCCCTCTACTCCGGGCTCCAGCCCAGGGACCCTAATAGTATCAGCTAAGATGGCTGACTTTTTATCCACAAAACACAATACAATTCCCTGGGCTACTTCCCCACAGCAGTCCCCGCTTCTTCAAACTCCACTTCACCCTTACCTCAGGGCCTCCTTCCTTCTGTATGATATGTTGTCCACCACTCAGTCTCACCAACAGCACAACTTCCTCTCACAGCTCTTGACACCCAAAGCCCACCTGACTAACTGGCAGGTTTTTATCTGGTTTCAGCCAGTCCCTGATTGGCTTCAGGTGTCCCAATCAGTCTAGCTGTTTCTACTCCTTTCTAGAAGGTTCTTAATTGGCCCCAGGTGTCTTGACTGGCCTGGAGTAGCCTTTGTTTGGCTATCCAGGGAACAGGGACCTGCACATCCTGAGACTAATATACCTGCCTCCCAGCACTCTCCTATATCCTTCTGGTCTGACTCCGTCACAAGTCCCATAGACTCCTAATGTCACTGCTAATGAAGACTTGTCAGATTTCATCTCCAAGCACTTTCCAAAGGTAGGTGAGAATCATTCATTCTGTTTTTCAAGGGGCATCAGAGGCACAGGGAGACAAAGTGACCAGCCCAAGGTCATAGGGCAAGTCAGTGGTAGATGTGGGAGCAGAGTCCAGGTGTTTGGAGTCCCTGTTCATTGGACTACACTGAGTCCCTGACAAATGACCGTCTCCCTTGTATCTGTGGTACCCTCAGGGCAGAGACTAAGCAGCACGTTCATGTTGGAGTGAAAGTTCATGTGTGTGGGGAAAGGAATCTTGCACTGTTTTGCCTCTGCCTCTGGCTAACTAAAAGGCTTGGCTTCCACAGCTGGTGACTAGCACCCTTTACCATTGTTAAGTCCTATGTGAAATCTCTGTCCCCTGTCACACCACTTCTGTGTGTGGCTGGCTCTGAGGTGAGTGTGTTGCAAAGCACCAGCAGCACTGGTGGGTTATCGCACAGCTGCAAGGCATGAAGCTCTCACTGTGCTTTACTAACAGCACAGAAATACACTGCAGTGTCTCCAGCCATCACCAGGTTGATTGTCAGGGAGCTCTTCAGCATTGTTGGCCGTGCCACAGTGTATCTGGTTTTGAACTCTTTTTCTATTTCTGTTAAATTCACATCTATAGAAATGGCTACTAACTGTAGCTGCCTTTGTGCTCCCTTCTGTTGATACCACAGGACAGTAGTATAAGATTTGTCATAATGTTCACATGAGATTATTGCCTTGCTTCTGTTCTGGATGGTTAAAAACTTCTCCTTCTGCGTCACCGTCACCCCACTGCAAAGGCCTGCAAAGGAGAGTGGAGGGGACAGGGTGAATGAGGGCCATGGAGGATAGAACACACCTCCTCTGGTCAATGTGCATTTCAGGATCCAATTTCAGAACTCCTCCTTTGATTTTAAACACCTCAATGGACAGGTCTAATCATCTCACTGACCTTACGTTGTACTTCTCTCTCCTTGCTTTTATTAATGGCCTGTCCTCAGTCTCTTCACACAACCTTACCATACTCGGTACATAAGCACACTCTTGCCCAGTTCCTGCCATCTGGCAGCAGCTCCTCTGTATCCCTCCCTGTTTCTGCCACTCATCTAGCAAAGGTTTCCTCCTTTTGTCCTGTACCATTCTTGTCAGTTTGGTACTGGAGCCTTCTCCTGTAAAGCTTTCATCATCAGTAGCAAAGACCCTCCTCCCAACATTCTGCTTCTCATCTCAGACGTTAGTGTAAAGCTTTACTGTTCTGGATCAGAGACAGTTTCTTACGTGACAGCAGTTGGAAGCCAAGGAAGACACCCAAATCCCTCCACATGGTGTCTGCAGCAAACACAAGCCAGAGTGATCATTTCCATTGAACAATGTTCTGTGTGCTTTTAGCAGGCGGAGCTCTGTAAAACCACAAAAGGGGGAAGAACTGATAATCATGAGGCAGAGCAAATATGGGAGGTAGTAAAGCTGGGCTCAGATGTGGATCTGAAGTTTGCAGCTGCCTATCTTTCCATTATGGATAAAACTCCAAGCCCAGATCTGCACACATTGGAATTGTGGTGGTTAGACATTCTGATGTAAAATGTGTGACTTCAGCTCCTCTCCCTCTACATGAAGCTTGCTGCTGTTTCACATTGATCGGTGAAAATATTTTTACATTAAGCTTGTGTGATCCTGACAATGAGCATTCCAAGATATGTCTGTTTCCTGCTCTGTCTGTGTCCTGGCCAGATCTTGATCTCTTTCTGCCTCTCTAGATCCCCCTTGCATTCCAAATGGAAAAGTCACATGACACTGTTTGTAGCAGTAATGGCAAAAGACAGCTGCCTTGTTCCATCTCAGTATTAGCTACTTTTCAGTGGCAGGTGGGAATTTCCTAGTGTTAGAATGCAGCATGCTTTAGGATCTGTCAGGAAGATGGAAGACACTAGAGAAACATGGGTACTTTAAATAATCTCTTCATCTGGAAACTCAGAGTTTCCAGTAGGACAAGGACAGCCTACTCTCTGATTCTCCCCATCTCTCCTGTGTCCAGATATTCTCCTCCACACTTAGTAACTGGCTGTATGTCACAGCAGTGAAGCTATAGAGTCTAGACCAGGTATTGGTAACCTTGGCATGCGGGACCACAGGGTAAGCACCCTTAGCAGGCCCCACCGGTTTGTTTACTTGCCGGTTCACCGACCATGGCTCCCACTGGCCCCTGTTCACCGTCCAGCTAGCTTCTTCTCCTTTCCTGGGAATTCAACGCCCTTCAGCAATGGGGATTAATTAAATTCCAGCAGCACAGACAGAGGTAGAGTGGACTAATGAGAGGGGTCAATACTTAAAGGAAGATGTTAAGTCCTCCATAACTATACTCTTTACACAATACTGTACATGGAGTGGAGATACAGGTGTGTGGAGGAGCAATTATTTGTTAAATATTAATATTATTTCTGTCCCCAGGTCCAGTTTATGCAGGAGGATTGATGCCTCTGTTAGTTGTTACTCTCTGTCTAGCACCAGTCTCAGGAGTATCTGAGTGCCTAAATTCAGTTCCATAACTATTGTCACTGACAATGCTGCTGTTGTTCATAGTTTTGAAGTATGATCTCAGGTGCAAGTGGATCTCACAGCATCTCTCTCACTCACTGCACCCCGCCCTCCTTGATCTCCCTCATTAAGAGGAGGACAAGTTTTTGCTTGAATCACTGATCCGCTCACACCAGTGTTTGCTCACTGGCCATACAGAAATAGGTTGCTGCGTCCCTTGCTCTCACGGTCTTCACAGTAATGGCAGAAAAGCCCTTTTTTCCCCCCTGCTGATCGAGAACTTGCTCTCATCAAAGTCTTTGTCATAAGAGAGACGTGACCCAGTATAATGACTATTATCTTGAGACCTTCTCTCTGGGGTTGCTGGAACCAAATGTGTTTGTGTGGGCAGTGTCATTTGGGTCACAGCCTCCCCTTGTTCCTGGATTGCTGCTCTTGGCCATTACGAGATGAAGTCTCCAACCTCAGCACCTGTCTGAGCAAGGGGGAAAGGAGCAGAGATACATTAGTCAGGCACGAAAGGGGACTCTGCCCTACAAATACAGGAGATGGCTCAATTACAGTCTACTAATATATTTATTTAATTATACATGTCTCTGACATACAGTTTACATACTGTAGGAGAGAGAGCCAATTCCAGAGAGGTGAAGGAGAACTGTGTTGAGGGCTCATCAAATGTCAATGGAAGCAAAAGGATGTATGTATGTTCAGGTTAAAGATTATGGTTCATTCTCTGGGAGCTGTCATGTCTTAACACTTTTCCCTGCACCAATATGCACCAGTAAGAGAAAAGCTTTTTGTTACTGTGTATTTACCATGACACTGATGATGAAAAATAATGGAGCATCGTTATTTCCAGAACTTTACAAAGGAGAAAACACCCCAATGGCTGTAACCTGAGCCATTTCTAGTCTAGAAAAGAAAAAAAAATCAGTTTTTCCAGCCCATCCTGTGCATTGCTAGACACGTTATAAAATCATAGAAATTAGAGTTGGGGAAAACTCACATCTTGCTCTTCCCACCCCAAGAAAGAATAGGGTTTTTCCCTACAGTATATTTTCTTGGATTTTATCTACGCTTACTTTTAAATTATGGGGATTCCACCATTTCCCTGGGGTACATTATTCCACACCCCAATAAGACTTCAATCTGAGGAAATGTTTCCTGATTGTCTAGCCTACATTTTTTCCCCATCCAATTTAATCTTATTTCCTCCAAGTTATGGCCCCTTTGTACCCATCCAAAGTAATTCCTCTTGTCTAGGTGTTCAGATCTTTCAGATGCCTATAGCTGGTTTTCAGATTCACCTTTGAGATCCTAAACTTTTGAACATTTGAGTCACCTAAGACAAAATGAAATGGGCAGTTAGAGACCACATCAGATTTTCTTCTTGGGGATCTGTCTTGCAGACCCACAAGCAGCCACCACCTAGCCCTTGTTAGTGACATCACCTGCTGAAATCTAATTTCACCTTCCTCCATCAGGTCTAGTTTCTTCTATCAGCTGCCTAGTGCTGAACCAATGATTTAGTTCCTGCAAATTACTGCCTGGTGAAATCACAAACTGAGTAGACAGTAGAAAAGAAGTAAATGAATCAGAGAAGCCAGAGCCAGAAAAGCTCTTGCAGACCATAGAGCAACGCTTTTTCTGGACCAATATTCAATGTCTCAAGTAATGGGGCCTCCACCACATCCCCTTGGGTGACAGTTGCTCACTGCAATAGGCCACTATGGATAGATCTCAACCCAAGATGTAAGAATTAACCAAAACTTCCTATTAGGTCTCAAAAAGGTTTCATTAATTATTTTTCTCACAGGAGTTTCCCCCTGTTTCTTCAGTGGCCTCAGAACTGGTGTCTCCTGGCTGGGAGCTGGAGCACCCCAATAGGCATGAGAGAAAATCCGATCTTATTATATGCGTCAGCTGATGGGAACCAAGAACGACTGTCCCATTCCCAGTCTCCAAGCCAAAGAGGATATTGGATGCCAGTCCTAGAATAATCCACAAGACTGTAACATGTAGAGAGCCTCCTATATGATAGAGAAAGTGCCATATGTCTGTTCCCTCTCATGGTATCCTTTCTACCAGCTCTGCAAGATAGTCAGGAGGTTGTATCAAGGACTCCTGCTCCCTCTCAGCCATCAGAGGAGAAGGAGGCCATGCAGGCCAGTCTCCCTCTCTGGTTTTCTATTTCTCCCCTCAGCCTTTGTCTGTCTTGTCTGTTCAAATTTTGAGCTCTTCAGAGCAGGGACCAGTCTCTTACTAGGGTGACCAGACAGCAAGTGTGAAAAATCAGGATGGAGTAGGGGGTAATAGGAGCCTATATAAGAAAAAGACCCCAGAATCGGGACTGTCTCTATAAAATCGGGATATCTGGTCACCCTATCTCTTACTATGGGTTTGTACAAGGCCTGGCAAAGTGGAGGCTTGATCTTGAGTCCTTGATGTGTTTCTGTCATAAAAAAATAAGAATAAATGAGTTTAGTTCCAAGATCAAACTTGGACGTTAGTGTAAACAATTGTGCTTCTGTGACAGGGAAAGTTACTGGCCTCCAATCCATACATAATATAAACTAGGATTCATAGAGTCACTTGGACATTACAAAAGTGAAAACCAGTTGCACACAAAACACATACACATTCACAAAGAGAGAAAGAGAGAGGAGCCCATTGTACTTCAATGCTAATCCCCAGTGGTTGCATCTAGCATTGTATTCTACAATATTTTATTGGTTTGTAGAAATGCTGGCCTGAAAGTTCAAGGAGGGACTAATGCCTAAATATCTTTCAGGTCTTTCTTCAGTTTATTAATTCAAATAGAAAACTCAGAAAATAACACAGAATAAAACTGTTCCCCTGAAAAATACAGGCTACAGGGGGTCTTTTAGTTGGCATACCGCTGACAGCTGCAAAAGGTCTGTTTCCATGGGAAGCGAACAATGCCTCTGTGGTTTGGAAGCCAGGTGTGCTTTGTCCCATCAGCATCTCTCTCTCTCTCTTCCATTGTTGTCAGATGTCTCTCATTTGCAGGGCAAGTTTCTGAATGAGTTGTTGATCTCCTCAAAGCACTGTGTGCTCACTAGCAGCACAGAAGTAATTAGCTGAATCCTGGGTTATCAGATCCACAATGCTTATGAAAGAAATCCTTCTATTGGGTCTAGTGATTGGAAAGTTGGATGCATTATACTGCTTCTCAAAAGTAGCATTGGACCCGTCCACACCTCAGGCTATTAACCTTGGACCTTCTCCCTGGAGCTGCACGTACCAGTACATGTAAGTATAGCTGGTTTTATTCTGAACACAGGTTATCTTTATGGTTTCTCCAGGTTTCTGGGGTGCTGTTCTTGGGAACTGAGAAATGAGGACTTCCATCCCAAGCCTGTGTGAGAGAAACAGAGACAAAAATCCTAGAAATTAGAGATGTAAAAGTCCTTTAAAATCATATTCTGACTTCCTCCCTCTCCCTCAGCCAGTGTAGGATTGCTCCCAACAGCATCATCTCCATGAACTTATAAGTCCATTTTCCAAGTACAAAATCCATGGTTTTTCTTCCTCTTCCCTTAGGAGACTACTGCACAGCCTAGCACAGACTCATGGTTAGGAAGGATTTCCTGGGTTCTGGACTGATATTTCCCCCTTTTACACCATTTACCCCTAGTTACATAACTCTGTCCCACCCAAAACAATTCTTCTTCCTCCTTGACAGACATGTATCCCTCCAAATAGTTGTGTCATAGTACCTACTTCTCGTCTAACTAGCAGTTTGGCTGAGCCGTACAGATTTAATTCCATTAACCCTTCTTCAACAGATGCCCCCAAGACTCCCACTGATACTCTCAGATCTCTCTCCAGTTTGTTGATGTCTCTTTTGCATCAGGGTCCCAGAACTCTTCAAACATCTTCACTGATCTCCTGGCCTGTGCGTATCTGTAGGGAAGCGGTGCTGTGCCAGTGCACCAGGCTTGGGGTAGAATTTCTAGGTTCTTACCTGGCACCAGAAGTAGCAGCAATCTCAACATTTTTGCCAGTGAATTTTATTCTTCTCTCTTGCTTACCCCTTGGTTTTTATGAGGGTGACAGGAAGTGATGAGGCCGGAGCCCCTCTCCCTCCTATGACTTCCCCTGTGAAAACCTGGGTAGGGGAGAAATTGGAATGGTGTATAATGTTCTCCTAGATGACTTGCAAAACTGGTCTCCTGAGCATTCATGGTCACAATCATTTCTTCAGCACTTTATAGAAGAGATTCAGAGGTGTTAACCCTGGCTCCCGAACAAATCCTAGCTCATGTTATTGCATTCTGTCCCCACTAGTGTAGTAGAAGTTATTCTTTCTTTCCATTCCTGAACGACTCGGCCATGTGGTGAGCGTATTGAAGTTTTATTGTTGAAGTACTAGGGTTATGGAAATATTTCTTGTTTTCCACAATTTTCTCCTCAGAATCTGTGGAATATTTTGGAAATTCAGGGATATTTTTCAAACAAATTGAGGCAAAACTCAAATGGTAACACCGAGTTATTTAGCAAATTAGTTTTAAATTCATTAGTAGTTTTTTATATACATTGATTCATTGTCACTCAGGCTTCTCTTTGAGTACATTTGAACAAATACTTTCCTCACACTGAGAGATCTTTCGCGGGGATGGAGAGTCATGTCTCAGCCAATGACTTGCTACCATGAAACAAATCACCATGAATCAAAGTATGTGCATCCCCATCTCTGTCCCACTGAGCAAGGATACTCCCCTTGCATTGGGTTTTACACAGTTTTGCTCTGTAGGGATGGTTCGTCCCCTACACAAGGAAACTGTAGACAGGATCTATTTGTGATTTGTTTCCAGGCTCCTACACTCACAGATGCAGCTGCTGTGCCAGAGGGGCCTGTGAACCTTCCTCTCCGCCCTCGGGAGCAATGATCTGATTTTCCTGGGAAGAGACATATCCCCTGCAAGTCAAGGGGTCTATGTGACATAAATACAGGGGTGACTACACAGTGACAGGCCTAAATGGTCATCTGATCAGAGAACACATGGACTGAATTGGGCTCCATGGCACTGGTTCAGAGGCTTCTTAGACAAAGTCCACACCCTGAACTCTGAGATAATTTAAACATTCCCCTCCTGGGGTCCAATTTATTCAGTCCTCTGGGTACACACTGGCTCTGCAGGTTCCAAGCCCGCTTCAGTGTCTCTCTTTGCTTTGGTTGGGAGTCACGAGCCCTCCTCCCCAGAGCTGGGAGATCACCAAATCAATCACTACTCAGAGCTTGGCTGAACCTGTCTTCTTCAAACTGCCCTGGTGTCAGTGTCTTCCTCCAGTCATAGCAGGCTATTCCCAGCCCTCCTACCTGGGGCATCTGCTCTGATCACAGGGTCTTCCCTGAAGGAGCTTTTCCTTAGTCTCTGCCACACCCTCCTGAGCACCCTCAGTTCTCTGCAGTGTTCTGTCTCTCTTTACAGGGTAATCACCTGATCTCCTTGGTTGTAGTTCATTCAGTAGCCAGAGGTGGCTAACTCCAATCTCTCCAAACCTTCAGAGGCAAGTGACCCTATTACATTTGTGATGGGTTGGGATCACAGAAACCCCCTTAGGAGCTGCCAGCTGATGTGCCAAGACTGCTCCTGCTTCTGTTTTCCTGCCCTGGCAGCTTGGGACTCCAGAAATCCTGTCTGGTTTGAGTCAGACTTGCTAGCTTGCTGAAAACTCAGACCCAGGTTAGGAAGTGTTCCTGCCTTTAGCACTCAGATGCTCAACTCTCATTGGCTCCAAACCCTGAATAAATCCGTTTTACACTGTATAAAGCTTATACAGGATAAACTCATAGATTGTTCACCCTCTAAAACACTGATAGAGAGACATGCACAGCTGTTTCCACCCTTCCCCAGTACTAACACATACTCCAGGTTAATTAATAAGTAAAAAGTTATTTTAATAAAGACAGAAAGTAGGATTTAAGTGGTTCCAAGTAGTAACAGACAGAACAAAGTGAAATACCAAATAAAATAAAACAAAACACGCAGATCTCTCTCTAATACAGTAAAAGCCTCACTCTCAGAGATGTTTCTTCTTACAGGTTAAACTCTCTTTAGCCTGGGTCCAGCGATCACTCTTAAGACAGCTGAAGACAAAATGGAGGGATTTCCCAGGGGCTTAAATAGCCTTTCCCTTGTGGGTGGAGCCCCTCTCCTTTCCTCTTGTATAGAATCCAATCACAAAATGAAGATCTGGAATCACATGGACGAATCACATGTCTCTGCAAGACTGAGTTCCTTACCAGTCAAGACACATTCCTGGGAAAGCTCAGATGTGGATTGGCGTCTCCCAAGTTCATTGTTGGCTTGATGAGTTTTTGATTGGGCATTTACTGAGAATGGTTCCTTCTCAGAAAGCTGCCCAGCTGCTTCACTGAGGCTATTTAAAATTAACCACGTACATAGCCAATATTTATAACTTCGAGTACAAAAATGACACATACATACAAATAGGATGAACAGATCCAGTAGATCATTACCTTTACATAGATATGTTACATGGCGTATGTAGCAAAACCATGTTCCAGTTGTATCATATATACATTTATAAGCATCTCCCCATAAAGCCTTATGGGATACACCGTCACAACATTGTTCTTGGCATTATTTATTTCCTGGAATCTAACAAAGTCATTCCACTGGTGTATCCCTATGGTGGGGTATGGAGGAGATGCTGATGGCTGTGATGCAAGGCAAGCGTATAATGGGGCAAAGCTCCTTTGGGAAAGAGATGCTGAGAATGGCTTACAGAACCTTTCCTCTAGCTCATCAGTTCCCACCTGGCCTGTTGGAGGCCTTGTTGGAGCCATAGGCATAACTAACAGTATGACCTAAAGGTGATGAACCAGAGTAGGCCTGGCCTTGGCAAAATAACAACACAGTAGGTTTTGGCTAACCAAGTAAGTTAAGCCAAGTAGGCTAACCTCCCCTGACCAGAGAGGATGGTACAACAAAACCCAGAGTTCTCGAGTAAATATTTAAACACATGCATAAGACATGGGATGCCAGGATAAAAGATAAGGATGTTTTGTTTGAACTAGCAGGTACAAAAAGGATCAGGAGTGTAATACGCAGCTTGTTTGTATCAGTATATGAAAGGAGAAGTTATAGCAGGGGCACCTTTGTCCAGCCAAGGGTACATTGTTCTGGTGCACTGAATGAGATGGTACCATTGTCATGGGCATACATGTACCTGTGTTGTACCTGTATGGGGCACTAGTATCAACAATAAATGTGCACTATGGGGCACTAGTATCAACAATAAATGTGGCCGAGTGCCTTTGCCACCAAAGTCTGTGGTCTTTCTTCATGAGTAACATCCAGGTCTGCTGAATCAACATGCTCCACTGTCTGGTAGTGCAGCTGACTCCAAGAACTAATAACACAGCAGCAGTAACAACATTCCACAGCACTTAACAGCCTCCACTCAGTCATGACTTAAATCATTACAGTGTTAGACTGTGTGAAACCATTTGCTGGCTCTCAGCCCAGTTCCAGCTGAGACAGGTGTCCATAAAGCAGAGTCTCTTTCTTTAGTTGGCCAAAGCCTGAATGTCCCATAGACTGAATTTACTCCTACTGTCACTGCTAATTAACACTTATCAGATTTAATCTCCAAGCACTTTCCAAAGGTAGGTGAGCTCATTTGTTCTGTTTTACAAGGGGAATTGGAGGCACAGGGAGACTAAGTGACCTGTTCAAGTTCATGAGGCAAGTCAGTTGTAGATGTGGGAGCAGAGCCCAAGTGTCTGGAGTCCCAGTTCATTGGACTACACTGACTCCCTGGCAAATGACACTCTCCCTTGTAGTTGTGGTACCCTCAGGGCAGCGACTAAGCAGCACATTCATGTTGTGGTATGTGTGTGGGGAAAGGAAGTTTGCACTGCTCTGTTTCTGCCTCTGGCTAACTAAAGAGCTTGGCTTCCACAGCTGGTGACTAGGTACTCTTCACCATTGTTAAGTGCTAAGTGACATCTCTGTTCCCTGTCACACCATTTCTGTGTGTGGCTGTGCCTGAGGAGTGTGTGTTGCAAGGGACAAGCAGCACTGGTGGGTTATTGTACATCGTTGAGGTATGAAGCTCTCACTGTGCTTTACTTGCTGCACAGAAATATATTGCAGTGTCTTCAGCCATCCCCAGGTTGATTGTCAGGGAGGTGTTCTCCACTTTAGGCCGTACCACAGTATATCTGGGTTTGAATTCATCTTCTATTTTTGCTGAATTCACATCTACAGAGGTGGCTACTAACTGCAGCTGCCTTTCTGCAGCCTTTTGCTGATACCACAGGACAGTAGTATAAGTTTTGTCATCATGTTCACATGGGATACTTCCATTGCTCCCATTCTGGATGGCTATAAACTTCTCCTTCTGCGTCACGGTCACCCCACTGCAAAGACCTGCAAAGGAGAGTGGAGGGGACAGGGTGAATGAGGGTCATTGAGGATGGAACACACCTCACCTGGTCTATGTGCATTTTAGCATCCAGTTCCAAAACTCCTTCTTTGATTTTAAATGCCTCCATGGACAGTGAGGTCTAATCACCACACTGACCTTATGTTTGTACTGCTCTCTCCTCACTTCTATCAATGGTCTGACCTCAGTCTCTTCACACAACCTTACCACAGTCGGTACATAAGCCCACTCCTTCCCAGTTCCTGCCATCTGGAAACAGCTCCTCTGCATCCCTCTTTGCTTTCTCCACTCATCTAGCAAAGGTTTCCTCCCTTTGTTCTTTCACATTCTTGTCAGTTTGGTACTGGAGCCTTCTCCTGTAAAGCTTCCATCATTTGCAGCAAACACTTTCCTCCCCATGTTCAGCTTCTCATCTCAGACACTAAAGTAAAGCTGTACTGGCTAGAGTCAAAACATTTATCAGAGACAGTTTCTTACCTGACAGCAGCTGGAAGCCAAGGAAGACATCCAATGCACGCCACATGGCATCTGCAGCAAAGACAAGCCAGAGTGATCATTTCCATTGAACAATGTTCTGTGTGCCTTTAGCAGGCAGAGCTCTGTAAAACCACAAAAAGGGGAAGAACTGATGATCATGACGCAGAGCAAATATGGGAGGTTGTAAAGCTGGGGCCAGATGTGCATCTGAAGTGTGCAGCTACCTCTCTTTCCATTATGCACATGTTGGAATTGTGATTTGCCTCAGAATGATTAGACATTCTGATGCAAAATGTGTGACTTCAGCTCCTCTCTCTCTCTCTACATGAAGCCTGCTGCTGTTTCACATTGATCAGTGAAAATATTTTTACATTAATGTTGTGTGATCCTGACAGTGAGCATTCTGAGATATATCTGTTTCCTGCTCAGTCCGTGTTCTGTCCAAATCTTGATCTTTTTCTGCCTTTCTATATCCCCCTTGCGTTCCAAAGGGAAAAGTCACATGGCACTGTTTGTAGCATTACTGGAAAAGGACAGCTGCTTTGTTCTGTCCCTGTATTTGCTACAATTCAGTGGTGGGTGAGAATTTCCTAGTGTTAGAATGCAGCATAATTTAGGATCTGTCAGGAAGATGGAAGATAAATGTTCCTGCTTTAAATAATCTTTGCATCTGCAAACTCTCAGACAAGGATACCCTCCTCTCTGACTCTCCATCTCTCCCATCTCCCGATATTCTCCTCCACACTTGGTAATTTGCTATATGTTACAGGGGTGAAGCTATAGACCAGGGGTTGGCAACCTTTCAGAAGTGGTGTGTCGAGTCTTCATTTATTCACTCTAATTTAAAGTTTTGCATGCCAGTAATACATTTTTATCATTTTTAGAAGGTCTCTTTCTATAAGTCTTTAATATATAACTAAACTATTGTTGTATGTAAAGTAAATAAGGTTTTTTAAATGTTTAAGAAGCTTCATTTAATATTAAATTAAAGTGCAGAGCTCCCAGTCTGGTGGCTTGGACCTTGGCAATGTGAGTGCCACTGAAAATCAGCTCATGTGCTGCCTTTGGCACCCATGCCATAAGTTGCTTACCCCTGCTGTAGACTCAGTCAGGAAGAGTGTTGACTCTTTTTCTAGTTGTGCTCTCAGATGCTTTGTTTTGTTAGCACTGCACTGCCTTCAAGTGGCCATAGTGGGGAAGACATTCTGATAATCTAGCTACTTTCCTCTTCTCCTTTCCCTGGAATTCAATGCACTGCAGACAATGGGGAGTTAGTTAAATTCCAGCAGCCCAGGCAGAGACAGAGAGGACTGTCTGTGAGAGGGATCAGTGCTTAAAGGAAGATGTTAAGTCCCCCATAACTAACCTCTTTGCACGATACTGTACATGGAGTGGAGACGCAGGTGTGTGGAGGAGCAATTATTTGTTAAATATTAATATGATTTCTGTCCATAGCTCCTGAACAGTTTATGCAGGAGTATTGATGCCCGTTAGTTGTTCTCTCTGTCTAGCACCAATCTCAGGGATATCTGAATGCCTAGATGAGGCTCCATAGCCAGTGTCACTGTCAATGCTGCTGTTGTTCATAGTTTCAAAGGCCATAAGTATGTGATCTCAGGTGCAGGTTGATTAGTCAGCATCTCTCTCCCTCTCTCCACTGCGGCTCCAAGACTGGAGAAGCTTTTTCTCCACTCCCACCACCATGGGCCCAGGCCACACTCACAGCTGTAGAGGAAACAGGTCAGCACTAGAACCCAGGAGGTGGCCTCTAGCTGCTGAGGCAGGGCCCGGAGTGCAGGGGAAAAGCTGCTCTGTAGTGCTGCTGGGCCTGAAACATGCCAGGGAGCGGGGTTGGGACATGGGGCTCCTGGGCACAGACCTTGTCAGCTCAGTGACTAATCTGCCACTTCTTCCTGGGGTTGCTGGTACCAAACACGTTTGTGAGGGCAGTGTTGTTCTAGTAACAGCTCATGGTCACCACCTTCCCTGGTTGCTGCTCTTGTCCACTGTAAGATGAAGTCTCCAGCCCCAGCTCCTGTGTGAACAAGGGGGAAAGGAGCATAGATACACTAGCCTGGCACCAACACCACCCCTGTCTGTTCCCAGCCATGCCGCAGTATGCCCATTGCAGGTTGGGAGTTCTGGGTTCTTCCCAGGCTTCAGAAATAGAAGAATTTTCAACATCTCTAGCAACAAACATTACGGGATTTGTTCTTATAATACTTGGATTTTGCAGATTCAGGGGTTATCAAATTAATTGCAGTGCGGAACTCCTTCTGAACAAAAATGACTACAAGACTGCAGGAGGGGGGACTGAAGCCTTAACCCCACCACCCCTGGGGGCCAAAGTTGAACCTCCAGGGCTTCTGCCCATGGGAGAGGGGACTGCAACCTGAACCCTGCCACCCAGGTCTGAAGACTTTGGGCTTTGGACCCAGGCAGTGGTGCTCGTCATTGGCTTTGGCCCTGGGCTCCAGCAAGTCTAACACCAGCCCTAGTGACCCCATTAAAATGAGATCACAGCCCACTTTGGGGTCCCAACCTACAGTTTGAGAACTGCTGTGCTAAGACAACAGGAATTGAGAGTGCAATACCCCTCCCAGTGCTGCCATTTTGTCTTTGAAAAGTGCGTCAGGGAGGAAAGAAATGACACTTTGTCTCAGATAATTACCTATATATCGCAGACTTCCCAGTGAGCCTTTAAAACTAAGGCCTGAGCATTCATGGTGGTTAAAGATCCCAGAGCATTCTATCTACTGCTGTGTTTGCCTCCAGCAGACCTGGACTGAGAATTCCAGCAAGGTTAAAGGTTACCGCTATACAATATTCAGTTTGATTTCCCATCCTATGCTAATGTCATGTACTCTACTGGCCAGAATGGCAGGCCTGTTCCTGTCCAAAAGTAGGGGAATGTGTCCTTTATTCAGAGTTTGCAGATTGGTGTGAAATCTTTTGGAGTAGGAATTTATATAGGTATGGAAATGATCTATCTATTATAGAATATCAGGGTTGGAAGGCACCTCAAGAGAGCATCTAGTCCAACCCCCTGCTCAAAGCAGGACCAGTCCCCAATGACATCATCCAACAGATTTTTGCCCTATATCCCTAAATGGCTCCCTCAATGACTGAGCTCACAACCCTGGGTTTAGCAGGCCAAGTTCATCTCATGAGGCCAGTCCTCCATCCATGAATGCCTCCCAGTGGTTGAACATCCCCAAACCCTCTTTAACACTACTGCCAGAGCCATCCATTGATCATCATGATCTTGTCTTGCCTTTAATTTCCTCCTCTAAGAACAGGTTGAATCCCACTGAAGATCACCTGACCTTTATTTCTTTAAACATCTTCCCCATCTTGACACAATCTCCCTCGATGTATTCCAGTGAAATCTAGCTGTATCTTTTGTTCTCATGTGAGGGGCATTCAGTGGATTCTTAACTTGTCCTATTAGGATCCTTTTCAGACTCAGGTTTCTGTTCTTCAGATCAACTCTGGTGATAGGCCTGTCTGTTCTTCTTAGTAGTGAGTCACCAGTCACATAGACCTGCCTCTTCCTGGTGATGAAGCGATTCTCCAGCCTTCCCCGTCATGTTCTTTTTGGCTGAAGTCCTCTTGTCTTTTGTTTTCACTTACAGTCTTCTATGAGTCAGCCTCTATTCTCCTGAGCCTCCGAACTCACCATTGACTCTTCCCCATTTTTTTTGTAGGACTAGCTGCTTTTCTCTTCTTCCTTGCTTTCCCACCTTCTGTTACTGCCTGCTATGCCTCTTCCTTATTGTGCAACTCAGCAAACCTGTTCCCGAGCTCCATTTCTCCTTCACTGGCTGGTCTTTTCCTTTGCCTACTTCTCACAGTCACATGCTTTCACCCGTCACTTTCCTCACCCAGCAGTCTCTCCTCAGACTTCAGTCCAGCTTGCACCTGCAATTCTTGAATTTTTTCCTTCAGCCTCCTCTCACCATCCCTCCGTCATCTGCTCGAATCCCCTTCGAAGCTCAACCTTAGTTTCCACCTACATCTCCAAACATCGGATCTTCTCTTTCACCAACTCTATCAGTGAGAATTTCATACAAACAAAGCTCTTTTAATGTACAACCCACAATTTCTGCATCCAGTCAGCCAGTGGTGGCAAATGACAGAACAAGAAGCAATGGTCTCAAGTTGCAGTTAGGGAGATGTAGGTTGAATATTAGGAAACACTATTTCACTAGGAGGGTGGTGAAGCACTGGAATGGGTTACCTAAGGAGGTGGCAAAATTTCCATCCTTAGAGGTTTTTAAGGCCTGTCTTGACAAAGCCCTGGCAAGGATGATTTTGTTGGTGTTGGTCCTGCTTTTAGCAGGGGGTTGGACTAGATGACCTCCTGAGGTCCTTTCCAATCCTGATATTCTATGATCTTCATTGTCTCTTCCATTCCTTGTTTTACTATGACTGCTGCCTTGGTAGTTGTCATTGCCTTTCCTCCTAAAGTCTTCTCAAGAAAAAATACACACACGCAACACAAAAATAGAACACCATACTCTCCATCCTTTGAACTCCCCTTACAAACACCCACTCCCCAGTTTTCAGCTGTGTTTTCTGTGTCACTGGCTGGCGGCTTGGCTGCCTTTAGAAATCCCCTAATAAAGAAAGCTTGACACCCTAATTTTAATCCCCCTCATTCTCATAGACATCACTGTAGAGCTGACACAGACTATGACTTGCTCCTGTGCGCCTCTTCCTGCACTGGTTGTGGGCAGAGATGCAGGGGGAAGCCCCACTCTGGGAAGGAAGCTGCAGTTATACAGATGGCAAAATCAGAGACGGCAACCGAAAATATTAGATGAGGTAATCCTGAAAGCGAACATTTCAAGGGAAGACTGGAGTCTCATAGATAACTGTGACAAGGATTATAAAAACTTCACTGATAAGTTGAGGCAGTGAATGAAATTAGCTGAGAAAGAAAGACTGAAAAGACCAAAGGGAAAAATTTTAGAGGAAGCAAGGAACTTGGTAGAGAAGCAGAGGAATATGAAGCAAAATGATGGTGACAAACTTGAGGACTCCCTCCTCTGCAAGTTGATAAGAGACTAAAGGAGGACTTTGAGAAGTACTGAAATTATAGGCTCTTATATATGGCTGAAGATTGCAGAAGTCTCAAAAAACTAAAAAGAGAATTGATTCTATACAGGTGAACAATAATGGCACTGAAGAACAAGCCCAGAAAAGCAGTAATTGACAGAACAGGGATGGAAGTGGTCTACAAGGATTTCTAAACTGAACTGTTCACATCTCAATAGACCAATGAGCATGTACTCCTAGTCTTTGTCAGCAAAGTTTGACACGCATTTTACCAAATGAAGGAAGAAAAGTCCCAGGAAAAGATGGACTGATAACTGAAATGATAAGAGCTGGAGGGCAAGACCTCTGGGAAACCCTTGCTCAGAGGTTTAGTCATTACTTGGAAATGCAGAAGATATCATCTAGCTGGAAGAAGCCCAATACCATTTTGCTGTACAGAAAGGGCTATCATGAAGATCTAAAGAAATAACATCCAATATGCCTGCTCTCACATGTCTACAAGTTGTCATCAAAATAATAACAAACTGACTCTCACAGAGTCTGGACAAGCAGCAGCCAAGAAAGCAGGCAGGTTTTTGAAGGAATTTCAGCACAATGGACAATATTTTCATTATAAATCAGCTATTTCCTTTAAGCATTGCCTTCATCAGCTATGAAACGTGTTTGACAGCGTACAGATCAATGCCGTGTTGAAAACTCTTGCAGAGCAGGGCATCAACACAAACTACATCAAACTACTAAAGGCAGCAAATTCTGTCTGCACTACAGATATAACTCTGTTTGATACTCCCCTTAGCATCCCAGTTAAAAAAGGTGTGAAACAAGGACAGAGTTTCACCAAAACTCTTCACAGCCTGCCTTGAAATGATAATGAGGCGAATGAATTGTAAGGATGGAATCAGCATCAATGAATAGCAGTTAAACCATCTCAGATTTGTGGACAATATTGTGTTGATTGCTGAAAATACTATCAAATTACAGAAAATGCTGCAAGAACTTGACACAAAAACAGCCAAGTTGGGCTGAAAATGAACCTGCTCCAAAACAAAATGTATGCTGTCTGTTGCCTTGCCAAAAGCCCAAATAACAGTCAAGGGAGAACAAATAGAAGAAGTCAAGCAATTTGTTTATTTGGGCCAAAAAATTAACATGTGCCACGCATGATCAGGAAGGTGAACTCTCACAGAGAAAGAAAGCTGGTTGGTGCGCATTCAATTCTATCAAGGATGTCTTCCAAGGAAAAATCAAAGGCAACACATGCCAACCTCTTCAACTCAACAGTACTGCCTGTAATGTAGTATGGCAGCAAAACATGGGCGCTGATGAAGATAAAGGAGCAGCAACTGCCTGTCATGGAGAGGCGGTGGAAAGAAGAATTCTGGGGATTTCTATCCACGACCAAGTCCCCAATGAAGTGATCAGACTGCAGAGTGGCATGCAGGTCGTCGTTGTTGAAAACAGGTACAGAAAATGTGATGTGCCGGGCATATAGCAAGGCTCACTGACAATCATTGGACTGTCAGCTGTTGCTGAGTGGAACCCGCAGGAATTGAAACAACCACTCAGCCGACCACCAAAGAGATGGGAAGATTCCATCATGAAAAGGCATGGGATGGCCGCACATGGAGAAGGAAGGCCAGGATAAGAGAAGAATGGAAGTTGTGTTGTGATCAGTGCAATCTAGATGAGGGCTGAAGGACCAATTGATCAAGGTGCTAATAACTGAAAGTTACAGACAGGCAAACTAAGAAAAATGCTGCTTGAGAATATATTAGAGTTTGATTTAAGGATATTTACACTGTTTGTTTTGACATGTGATGTTGACAATGTGCATTTTAATGGCTAGAAAGCCTTAATGTTTGAATCTCAAAATCAGCTATCATTAAAATATTATTGTCTGATCCTGCCATAATTTTCAACAACTGTAAAAATTTAAATCAGTAAAAGTCTTTAAAAATGCTTTAAAATAAACATCAATGTTATCTATCAAAATTATATTAAAATCAATTTTTTCCCAAGACTATGTAAATGCCTATTTGAAACTGACCTAAAATTCTTCTGCAAGAAAAGAGACTAGGCCAAAGAGAATGCAGAAAGGGATATGCCCTTCCATCTCTATTCTAATAAGGAATTTTAATGTTATAGAATCATAGAATATCAGGGTTGGAAGGGACCTCAGGAGGTCATCTAGTCCAACCCCCTGCTTAAAGCAGGACCAATCCCCAATTAAATCATGCCCACCAGGGCTTTGTCTAGTATGACCTTAAAAACCTCTAAGGAAGGAGATTCCACCACCTCCCTAGGTAACCCATTGCAGTGCTTTACCACCCTTCTAGTGAAAAAGATTTTCCTAATATGCAACCTAAACCTCCCCCTCTGCAACTTGAGACCATTTTTCCTTGTTCTATCATCTGCTGCCATTGAGAACTGTCTAGATCCATCCTCTTTGGAACCCCCTTTCAGGTAGTTGAAAGAAGTTATCAAATTCCCCCTCATTCTTCTCTTCTGCAGACTAAACAAACCCAGTTCCCTCTGCCTTTCCCAAGGCTGTTAGTCCTCTGTTAGTCTAGAAGGTGCCACAGGACCCTTTTTCACTTTTTCAGATCCAGACTAGCACGGCTACCCCTCTGATACTTGACAGTTTCTCCTAGTAAGTCATGTGCTCCAGCCCCCAAGTCATTTGTGTTGCCTTCCGCTGGACTCTTTCCAATTTTTCCATATCCCTCTTGTAGAGTGGGCCCAAAACTGGATAAAATACTCCAGATGAGGCCTCACTAATGCCGAATAGAGGAGAATGATCACATCCCTAGATCTGCTGAATATGCCTCTACTTATACAACCCAAAATGCCGTTAGCTTTCTTGGCTGTTCTTGAGAGTTGCTGGATATGTAGCCCTTGGAGTTAAATTTTTCCAGTTCACAAAGTCCAGTTCAATTTCAGTATGAGTGATTTTTTTTTACTTCAGTTTAAAAAACAAAGAACAAATATGATGTCACTTTCCTGATTCGGATCTCAGTGGGAGACCAAAGAGTTGATTGGAGAAGTACAGTCTCGAAATGAGGAAAGTTAGAACCCAGGCCAAAAGGAAGAAGAGTGATTCACTTGTGCATTTATAAAGATACTCTAAGGAGTTATCAAGGCAGACTGATCTGAAGGGATATTTCTGATTCCAAACCAGTATAAGGGAAGGCTTCAGCCACAAGAAGCAAAACCCAAGTCAAAGAAGTTGAATCTACACGAAGAGTGAGTTTGGTCCAGTGTACACAAATAGTTTCCTCTTTCCCAGTTCCCACAACACCTTTTCTACTGGAGCAGTTCTTTAGTGCAGGTCCTCAGGAGATATCTGAGGGAAAATAAGAGCCTCACTGAAACAGAGCAGTTTTCCATCTCGTCCAGCATTCTGTTTCTGTGCTAATGCCTCTTGTTTCAGTGGGAAGGGAATAAAGCCTCCCAATTTAATCAAATTGGACAATATTATACTTTTCTTTCCCAACCCCCTCAGCACCTGCCCTGGCTGGTGATGAGCATAGACCTTGCAGCATGAGATTGGATGGCCCATGTAATTTTTATCATAGCTACTGTTGATATGGAACCTTCTCTTTTTTTAACAAAACCCTCTCATCCTTTTCTGTTTGTATAGATTTAAAAAGTACCTATAGAGAACCCCATGCAGAGGTACAAATTTACAACCTTACACAATTAATCCAAAACATAGGATGAGCTCATCTTGGACCAGCCGTCCATCTGGACAATGAAATTGTGCTCCTAACTAGCTTTAAGGGCTTATGAATATTCCATCCTAAACTCCCCTCCCTCCCAAATACCTTCCCCAGACCAGGTCTCTCAGCCTTGACCAGAAGACTTAGGCCTGGGCTACACTGGGGGCGGGGGGCGACTTAAGATATGCAACTTCAGCTATGCTAATAGCGTAGCTGAAGTCAGCATATTTTAGGGCAATTTACCTGGCCGTCCACATGGTGGCGAATCAACCGCTGCTGCTCCCCCATCGACTCCACTTCTGCCTCTTGCGGAGGTGGAGTTCCGGAGTTGACAGGGAGCATGCTCGGAGATCAATTTATCACATCTACAGTAGACGCGATAAATCAATCCCCGATAGATCGATCACTGCCCGCCAAAGAGTAAAGCAGAGCTTTCAGTGTCCTGTGAAAATTCAGAGTGTGGCTAGGTATACAACCACCTGGGATTATCCTCTGCCAGCAACCACCTGGGATTATCCTGAGCCAGCAACCACCTGAGATTATCCTGAGCCAACAACCACCTGCTGTCATCCCATGGTAGTCAGACGGTAACTCAGTATAATTGGCAGGTGCATGAACAAACACTTTAATCTTTGGTGGCCAATGTCCTCACAGAAATGAGCTCTCATCTCAGCCAAGGATTTCTGGGTGTTATTATTATCTATACACCCCACTAAATCCATTTAGACACACGCTGAGACTCAAGTGATACACTGACCAAGACTTTCAACAATGGTCACAAAGATTAAGCTTCCAAATCTATACTTAGACATCTAGATTAGTGATCTGGTTTTCAAAAGAGCAGCAGCTCCCATTGATATCAGTGGGACTACTCACATAATAAGGTATTACTCAAATGGTAATAAGGTGGCAGCACTTGGCCCTAAGCAATTTGTTTCAAGAATACATTGCAACAGAGAGTTCCACAGGTTAATTACTTTAAAAATACCTTTTAACAATTTAAAAGGCATTGCTTTTAGTTTCCCTTCTAGCTGTGTGGTGGACCTGATTGCCCTTCCCTACTCATTCATTAATTTATCACTATCATTGTTATAATGGGAGTTCTATATTATTTTTGGAAAGTTACATTTCTATAGAACATGCCAAAATTAAAAAAAAAAAATCCAAATGCAGATGCAGTACTTGGCTAGATTGATGAGTCCGGGGAGATTTATTAGAATGAAGAATTGTCTCCCAAGTGAACCTATGAAAGCCCCATAATTTAGGTCTTTTAATACTAGAAGTGGAAAATCACCACCACCACTACAGGGAGAGTATATTAAGAATAGAACCTCAGAGTTACAAACACATTGGGATTAGAGGTTGTTCATAACTCTGAAATACTGTATTTGTAATCCTGAACAAAATATTATGGTTCTTTCAAAAGTTTACAAACTGAACTTTGATTTAATACAGCTTTAAAACTTTACTATGCAGAAGAAAAATGCTCCTTTTAACCCATTTAATTTAAATGAAACAAGCACAAAAACAGTTACCTTACCTTGTAAAAAAAATTTAACTTTTCCTTTTTTTAGTAGCTTACATTTAACACAGTGCTGTACAGTATTTGTTTTTTATTTGTCTCTTCTGCCTGAGTGCATACTTCTGGTTCCAAATGAAGTGTCTGGTTGACCAGCCAGTTTGTAACTCTGGTGTTTGTAAAACTGAGATTCTACTGTATAAAAATAAAACTGCATTGACCAGGAAGAGGACATGGACAAGATACAACCTAATAAAAGGTCTTCTCCAACCCTGATTTATAGGATCTTTTAACTATTGGAAAGAAAATGTACATTCTAGAAAGGCAGATGAATCTCAAAAGGTTTTGACCTTTGAGCTGGGCAAATGGTGCACTAACAAAAACCTGGAATAAAATCAAAGAAAAATTGTCCAAAGATCCCATTTAATTTTTAAATTGAAGATTGACTCTTAATCATTTGAAAAATAGCTGTACAAATGAGGAAAAGATTATGATTAACTCCACTACCTGTGACTGATAAATGCCTAAATTTGGGTTATCAAATTTTCCATTGTGTATTTTCCGTTGGTGAAATCCTTGGGCTGGAGATAAGAGCCAGTTCAGGAGGATAAATACCCAGCAATTCCTTCCTCTAGTCTACAGAGTTGTGTTCTAATCCAGAGGAAGACCATGAAATACATCCTGTTTATAGCCTTTCTGGGAGCGGCTGGTAAGTTCATTTTTATTGTACTTTACAGTGAGGTTTAGATGTGATGAAAAGTGCCAGATTGCGTAATGCCGGAGGGTGAAGTCCTGTTTTATCCCCAAAATTGTGAAGGCAACTCTAGTGCAATCTACCTTGACCTCCAAACATGCACACGGGCTAATTGTCACAGTGTGTGATTGTAATATGGACACATGGGCACTAGAAGCTGGACTGATTGAGTCCCACAGCGCGATTTCATAGAGCAATCAACAAAGAGCCAACAGCTGTGGAAACCTTTTGGCCACCATCAGCTTGAGCTAGAAGCGAAGTCAGTGTCCTAAAAGTGAGAGGCTTCATATCTCATTCCCATTCCCCTCATCCAGACAGGCCCCATGATCCCCATGATGGATATTAATTTATATCTTCCTCTTTCACCCAGTCGCCCTTCCCATTGATGACTCTGATGATGACAAGATTGTGGGAGGCTACACCTGCTCAAAGAACGCTTTGCCCTATCAGGCATCCCTAAACATCGGGTACCATTTCTGTGGAGGGTCCCTCATTAACAGCAGATGGGTCGTCTCAGCCGGTCACTGCTACAAATCGTGAGTAGAAAATATTTGTGCTGTTAAACTGCTGCTTCCCCTCCAGCCCTAATGCTACTGTTGGCTGTGAGAGTGTCACATCTGATTAACTAAGCATGGATCAGGGGAGACTGTCAGGGAATGCCTCAGCCCTTCAAGAAATGGATAGAGGCTCAGGAGAGTCTCTGGTTTCTGCATCAGTACTGACTGCAGTGCTCCAGCAGCCTGGCATTAGAGAAGGATACTGTGCTGCATGAGAAGATGATTCCATACTGGGTGACCTTTCTTTCTGATTAAGTACCGAATCTAATGCCCTAGCACAAGGCACCGGTCCTGGTGACCATCAATGGGTATGTCTACACTTCAGGCTGGAGGCATGATTCCCAACTCAAGGAGACATACATGCTGAAAATAGAATGTAGCTGTAGCAACGTGAGTGGTAGGAAGGGTTAGCCACCCACAAGCACTTACCCATTTGAGCCCATAGGAACATACTTGAGGCTGTTAGTTCCTCCCACCACTTGCACTGCTATTGCTTCACTCTTACTTTTAGCATGCTCGCTCAATTAGAGCTAGTCTCCCTGAGCTTGGAATCACCCCTCCAGATCAAAGTGCCCTACAGGGGTCTAGTAGTTTTTGGAAGTCTCTATTTTGTCTTAGGGAGGAAACTGGATTTGTGGGGGCTGGATCATGAAGCAATGTTGCAAAAAGTGGAATGATGGACTAACAACGAAGGAATGAATGAATAGCAGAGCAGAGCAAAATGGGCATCTCTCCACCACCATACACATTCTTGGGATGCCAAAGCACTTTGCCTGGCACTAGACAGTGGTCATGCAGGGACTATGTGTCACCGTTCTTTTATAAGGACTCACCTGCAGCCTTGTTAGAGCCTGTTTTGTTGGCTGTTGGGATGGGGGAAAGGTTTGATGGGAACACCAGGGTTTTCCCAGACTATTTCTGTAAATCACCTTGATATCTTTAATTTGTATCATGCCAGATTATCAGACATCTCCACTGTGGGGCAGGTTTTCAAACAATGCAATAGCCAGTGCTTCTTCAGTGCTGCCTTATAGGGCCATCGTTGGGAACCCACCAAAGAGGAGTAGGCAGAAGCTCAGTGTACTGTCTCCTTTAAAGCACAGCCCTTGTCGACACTCAGCTCCCTTTCCCCCCAGAAAGAATAGTACTTTTCACTTCTACAGCACCTTCACCTGAGAAGCTCAAAGCCCTTAGATTAAGCCTCAAAACCTCCTTGTGAGGTAGGAACTATTAGAAATATTTAGCAATAGGACCAATTTTTGACAACAATTCTTGTGGAAATTTGTCCCCCATGTTGACCATCTCTAGTTTTTGACATGTGCAGAGAGGCGTAGGCCAATCAGAATATCACTCAGGTCTCCTCTCCCTGCTCCCCATGTCGTGTTTCAGCCAAAGCAGTGCTCGAAGGACTTCCCTGCACTGTAGATTGGGTATGAATTTAAATCCTGGTGTGTGAACTTGAAGTCAGAGAGCTACCCACTGAACTAGAGCGATGGAGACTTTAGTGCTGGAGTTGACAGCAACTGTAGTTGTGGTATTATCCATAGTGAAAGTGAGGGTTGTTATGATACTGCTGATGAATAACAATGGTGACAGTGCTGGTGTGGATGCTGTTATTCCTTCCTCTTTTCCAGCTCTCTCCAGGTGAGGCTTGGGGAACACAACCTGGCAGTCAGCGAAGGCACCGAGCAGTTCATTAATTCAGCCAAAGTCATTCGTCACCCCAGCTATAGCTCCCAGACGCTGAACAATGACATCATGCTCATTAAGCTGGCCAGTGCAGCTACCCTCAACTCCTACGTCAACACAATTGCCCTGTCGAGCAGCTGTGTGTCCGCTGGCACCCAGTGCCTGATCTCTGGCTGGGGAAACACCCTCAGCAGTGGCAGTAAGTTCTCTGTGGGAGTGTAGAGCTACTCTAGGACCCTGGAGACCTTTATTGATCCAATGGTGGGCCCAGGGAAGAGAGTACGGGGAAGGGAGAGCGCTTGTAGTGGATGTGGTTTGAAGAGAGAACCGAAGAGGGGAATCATGGATCAAAGGGAAAAGTCTGTGGAGAACAGGGCCCTTTACCTGATTTAAATAAGTTCTCTTCTAATATCCTTGCTTTTCTCTTGTTCTTTATTATTGGTATGGGGCAGGCTGAAGCACCAAACAAGTTTCTCTATGATATTCAGGAGGAAGCCCTCCATCACCATTATTTGGGACATTCAATGAGCCACATCCTGAGAGTTGCTGAGTACCCACAGTTCTCCCTGCGATCAATGAACTCAATGGGTTATCCACATCTCTAAGGATGGCAAATATTTTATTGGAAATTTAAGATTATTACATTATTACTCCATTTTTACAATATAACTCCTGCACTAGCCTAGGGACCCGGAAGACGGATGGACAGAATGAGCCAAATCCGCTTGGGCTATCTGGCTACGGATCCATAGGCTACACTACCAGCCATGACTCCAGTGTAGAAGCTGGCTCAGAGTGATCCAACCGGTCTTTTCCATTCACTGGTTTCATCTGATCTTTCTGCTGCTCTTTTCTTAGTCCAACTGGATGCCCATTTTCTGGAATCCAGAGAGTTTAATCTGTGCAGTGGATCAGACTGAACAAATGCTTAGTTGTGATTCTGATCCCTCTGGAGGAAGGGAGACCCTATGCTATGATAACTATCCTATGGGAAAGCTGGGAACTCCTGGAGAAAGAGCCAAAAGGATAGAAATGCCGCTTAGAGTGAGAGCACTGTTCCAATTACTGAAAGGTCAGCTGTAATTTCACAATGAATTCAAGGATTTCCATTATTAATTTGCCTCCTCATTCTTGTAGGTAACTACCCTGACCTCCTGCAGTGCCTGAATGCTCCTGTCCTGTCCTCCAGCCAGTGCAGCAGCGCCTATCCAGGACAAATCACTAGCAACATGATCTGTGTCGGATACCTGGAGGGGGGCAAAGATTCCTGTCAGGTAAAACAGCTCCCCCAAATCTCTCACTTGTATCTACCCTCCACCCCCACTCAACCCTCTGCAAAATAGGCATCACACATAATTAGTTATTGTGTGAAGGACTGAAATCTGTTGGTGGCTGATATGTTGCTAACTCTTGGTCTATTTCCTACTTGGAAACTTGTCCTCGTCTCATAATAACACACCATTTTTAGTGGTGCTTCTTGGCCTCATTCTTGGCAGTCTCAGCAGAGGCCAAGGACTGATTTTTATTTACTTAGTTGGACTAAAATTTTCAACGTTAGTCATGGATTTTGAATGCTTTCATTTTTTGATGCCAGATTTGAGACTCCTTGGCCATGAATTTCCATGGCGGTGAACACCTACTGTTCCAACTCACGCCTTTAAAACATGCTGGTGCTTAGCATATGTTAAAATCAATATCAAGGTGTCCTGAGATGGGTCCCAAAGTGGAGATATCCAAAAACCAATGGCCACTTTAGAAATGCTGGCTCTGAGGGTTGTTCTGAGGGACGTATGATCATGTACATTCAAGCCCAGCAGAACACATGAATGGATTGATCCTCAAAATTCATATGTACTGATGGGACACTGAAGCATAGGATGATTTTATGGCCCAGTTTTCATCTCAACTTGTCTTGGAGTCAATGGGAGCTTGCAAATCAGTATGTGGATGACTTGGAAAGTTCATGGCAGAACCACGAACACTACACACTTCTCCTGAATCCCAGCCAAGTACTTGGAACCAGCAGCTTGTCCTTTGTCTCTAACCCAATAAAAACAAATTCCCCTTTGGCACTTAGATATGGTGTCTCCAGACCACAGCACTTTAACACGAGACAGGATGGATTTGTGTGTCTGTGTTATACTTCCTCTCTGAATAAACAGAACATTCCCATCCTGTGGGCTTTTCATCTAGCACCTCTCACTTAAAATGTGACATGAGATCAGCACTATTAAACTTCCCCTTTCATTACCAGACTTTCCCATATGCCACCGAAAGGACTTAGTAGCTCTGCTGCTTTGTCAAAAAGGAAGCTTCCCCTCTTGGTTGTAATGCCTACTAAACTCCATTTCACAATCTTTGTTGCAGGGGGATTCTGGTGGCCCAGTAGTCTGCAATGGGAGCCTCCAGGGGATTGTCTCCTGGGGAATTGGTTGTGCACAGAAAGGCTACCCTGGGGTCTACACTAAAGTGTGCAACTATGTTTCCTGGATCCAGAGTACCATCGCTGCCAACTGAGATGCTCTCGTGCCATGTGACCAGTACTATCTTCCACACCCCCATTTCCTCAGCCATGTATCAGACTGTCCAATGCTACAGAATAAATAGAGTTTGACGCAACATTGTGTTTGTGTAAATGTTCTTTGGCTGTTTCTCTGCTTAGGTAACAGGTATCCTTACTGAAAACAAAAGAATCACATATTTTTGTAGTGCCTTCCAGATGGAAGAGTAACCCTTCTGCCCATCAGAGCTGGCAGCAACAAGGCTGGGTTCAGTATCTAGGGGCTCCGTTCCAATAACACAATGCAAAACCGGCCTGAGGCCCCACCCAGTGAACTGGGACAACCATATACCACCCCTCTGGGCACCTCTAAAAGGCAATATTTCTCCTCTCGTAAGCGCAGAGTCTGAGTGTAGCAAAAGCCTTTTAATAACAGAGATTAACAATGCAGCATTATGTAGGGGAAACACCACAAACAGGATACATAAAACTATCCATGAACCAGAAGACTCATCCCACCCAAACAGATTGGGCTGTGTCCTTTCCCTTTGGTTCTTTTGTCCAGCAACCCCAAAATTCACCCAAAGTCCCAACAACCCATAAGTCTCTGTCCCTAGTCTGTGCAGCCCCAGAGGTCAAAAGTTCACTTGCATAGTTTTACCACCCCACCAGCTGGGGCAGAAATGGGTGGAGGGCTAAGGTGCACCTTCCGTGGTCTGAAGCCAACTACCCCACCTCTCCATGGGATTCTGCTGCAGCCTTCACCACAATCCGCTCCACACTGCTCCACCAGCCCCCCCACGAGCTGCTCCACTCCACCAGTTGTCTTATGAGCCAATCTGCAATATATCCCAGCACCCCCACCCCTTAACACAGCACACAGTGATTACAACACACAATGATTTCAGCTCTTTGCAGGGTCGGAGTGGGGGAGGCTTAGTACTGGTGTAAGCCAAAGTGAGTTCAATTCTGCAGCCTGTAACTAGACTCCTAATGGAATCAAAATTAGCTTTGACACACCACAGAAGAAAGAGGATGGGGTACAATAGACCTTTAGGACCCTTAGACACAATCTATACCACAAGGTACAGCTACTTCTCCACCACCCTTCACTTTGCTTCCTGAATTTTGGAATCCATACCACTTGCCTAGCAAGAGCTATAGAACTGAGGGCGAGTAGTCCTCTGTCATAAAATGCTAGGTACAGTTCTACTGTCCTTGAGTCACATAACCAGGATAACAACACTTTATTCATCCTGCCCCAATAACAAAGAGACTGGGGATCCCACAGCAGCTAAAGCGACCATTTGGGCAAACAGTCCCATCGTGCTTGGTGGGGTGGGTGAGTCCATGCAAATGAGATTAGTCCCAAAGTCCTTTTCCACCACTCACCACGAGATGTCAGGGTAGAGCCCGTTCTGACTCTACTTACAGAAGGCTCTCAAAACACTTTACAGTCTGTATTTCTAGTATTCACTCAGTCAGTATTGAAGTGCAACCACTTCTGGAGTGGAATGCAGATGTAGTTTAACAGCACTCAGTCAGATTAATGCTGCACAAATATTTAAGAGAACAGCTGAAGAAGAAAACTTTATCCAAGTGAAAATAGATGTGGCAAAGCACCCCACTCTGGAGCATGTCTGTCTTCACTCTTTGGGGTTTGTTTCTCAGAGCCTTCCCAGTAGGCCTCAGGGCAGGCCTGAGGAGTGCTTCTCTGCCAAACAAAGGGAAAAAGTTTATAATGCACCAAAACAAAAGGGGAATACATTTCCATGGTCCCCTCACTGGGGCAGGCGTTGCCCTGTCACTGGTCCTGCGGTGTCAGTCCTTCCCCTAAACAGACGCTGAGGTTTGGATGTCTCCCTTATGGGGAGGAGCGCAGTCTCTCACACTGGAGAAACCTATCACCCTGCTGCCTTCAGCCTCGCAGCAGTTTGTCTCTCCCCCTCCTGACACCAGTAGAGAGATTTTAACAGGTTTCTGGCAGCCCTTCATTAGACTCAGGTGTTCCTAATTAACCTGAAATAACCCCATCCTAGCTTGAAGGGAAAGCATCATAGGGCTAACATACCAGTTTTCCCAGAGCCTCCTGCAGCTGTCCGGCCTGACTTTGCCACATAGAGCAGGCATCATACAGCGGTAAAAGGGACCTATCTGAGGTGGAATATATCCAGATCTCCAGGGCTAATCCCCCTCTGGTTATGAAAGATGCTGTGGGATTGCTTATGACTCTGAATGCTCAGAGCTTTGGTTTTATGTCTTATCTGAAAGTAGTAGCCCCTACAGCACTGCACTCACTAGTATCATGGTAGAATACAGGGTCAGTGCTGACTCTGGGGCAAGAGCTCCCCCTGCTGACTCTCCCTCAACACTCCCTGCAGCACAGCATTCATGAGGGAAGAGTGCTATCACTTGAATGTACAATACTAACACCACCTATTGCTCATGGCCATCCAGCCTCTTGACAGATGAAACGAGATGCGACAAATGGTATATGGGAAAAGAGCCCGAGGTGTGAGTGGCAAACCTTCCCACAGTGGCGACAGGCCCACTGGCCAGATGGAAGTTGAAGTTCTGCTTCCCTGCTCACCTGTGAGCCTCAGTCTGGCTCTTTGATGGCTCTCAGTGGTGACTGTACCAGTCTTACCCCACCTTCTCCAGTCTGAATGATTGTGTGCAGGATTTTCCCCGTGGTCAGTGGGAATGCTGAATTTCTTGATGCCTTGCTTGACCTTGTCACTGTATTGGAGATTTGGCCCTCCTCTGCGTGGCGGGAAGTTCTTAGCTTGGCCATAGAGCACAGCCTTTGGCAGACAATCTTGAAGCATGCACTCCACGTGTCCCAACCAGTGAAGCCTGTGGACATCCAGCAAAGTCTGCATAGACTGTAGACTGGTTCTCTTATGGATCTCAGTATTGGTGATCTGTTGGTCCCAAGTAACAAGGATTTTTCTAAGGCAGTGGAGGTGGAAATTGTTCAATCTCTGCTCCTGCTTGGAGTACGTAACCCAGCTTTCACAACTATAAAGTAGGGTACTAAGGACACAAGTAAGCTTGCTAAAGGGAACAGAAGCTTTGCTGATTCTAGCATTAAGTTCCCAATCAAGGTAAAGTGAGCTGGTGATAATTGAGCCGAGATTGCAGAAGTGATCCATGAGCTTCATTACTGACATAGATTTTATGTGGAATATTGGTACCTTGTGACATGACAACTGTTTTCTTCGTACTGATTACCATGCAAAACTTGGTTCATGCATCAGAAAACTTGTTCATCATGATCTGAAGTTCATCAGGTGAATTATAGATGAATACAGCATGATCTGCAAAAAGAAGATCCTGAATAGTGAGCTGGATGACACGTCTTCTGCTCTGGAACTGTCTGATATTAAGCTGCTGTCCATCCTCGATTCAGTTAGTATGCCAGATTGATTATTGCCAAAGGCATACTTAAGAAGAGCAGAGAAGAAGATGCCAAAGCCAGTGGGTGCTAAGATGCAGCCTTGCTTCATACCAGTATCAATACTAAAGTTGGATGATGTTTCATTTTCATACTGGATGGTTGCCTTCACTCCCTTGTGAAACTTTTTGAATAGGGAGAGCACCTTTTGTGGTCAGCCAATTTTCAACAGGATCTTATAGATGCCATTCCTACTCTAACCATGTTGAAGACCTTTTGTAAATCAACGAATGCTACATACATAGGTGCCAGCTGTTCATGGCTTTTTTTCTTGCAACAAGTACAATATGAAGGACATATCAGTCATGGAGCATCCAGACCTGAACTCACACTGGCTCTCAGGGTAGACTCTCTCAGCAAGGACTTGGAGTCTTTTCAACAGGACCCCTGCAAGTACCTTGCCAACCATGCTGAGCAAAGATATCTCTCAATAGTTGTTGCAATCTGCTCTGCCCCGTGTGGGGAAATTAGGGTGACCAGCTAGCAAATGTGAAAAATCAGGACAGGGTGGTGGGTAATAGGAGCCTATATAAGGCAGCCTTGTCCTGCCTTCCAGCTACTGAATGTCCCAGGAATGAAACCGGGAACAGGGAAGGAGCAGGAGCATGTGCACCAGCAGACAGGGTGAGGTAGGGGATGGGACAGGGCACCAGCACCTGGGTGCAAGGTAGGTGGACATTGATGCACAGGGCACCAGCTGTCAAGGGTGGGGGCACAGGCTGCCAGACACCAGCTGCCGAAGCAGTGTCCAAAGGGCACCAACTGCAGTTGGGATGACCAAGACACTGTTTCCCAGCCTAATGCCCCCAAACCCTGTATCTGCACAAGACTCATTAGTTCCTTTTACTCCAGTGTTTGTGCTGGTGATTTGAATGATGGGAACACCTGTTCTAACAGAAGCAGCACAGAGATCACCAAACTCCCTTTTCACAGGCTACCAAACAGCCTGTGATAGAAACAACTTTCAATAACTCCCAGCATGGGTGAA
Source organism: Dermatemys mawii (assembly GCA_007922305.1). Lineage (NCBI taxonomy): Eukaryota > Metazoa > Chordata > Testudines > Dermatemydidae > Dermatemys > Dermatemys mawii. Next base: position 130,769 of record ML677472.1, on the reverse strand, counting down.
ATCAAACCTGTGACCTGGAGGTAAGAGGCTGCGGGCCCTATTCCTGGTCCCCATAAGCCAGACAGTCTCAGCGGGAGTATAGGGATTATTTTGATGGTTGAACCTTGAAGAACCCATTACCCTGGTGAAATCAGATAGCAAAAGGATCAGAGTCCCGGCTCCAACTACCTTGACCCAGAGTTCTGAGAGACACCAGTCTGTAACTCACTAACACCTTTTATGAGAGAGGTGTTAATAGGCGATTTAACATGGAGTGGTCTCTTATAATATGTGTTAACTACTTATGATACACAAATCTGTTCCACTTCCTATTTAGTTGAGAGATTCTGACTAACTGGTAACTATCTGGGGTTGAGAGTTTCCACAGCATGATCAACACTCGCTTTTCAACTGTCAGTGCAGCTTTCATTTTGGTGTCCCTACTGGAGGGCTGGAGTGAGTTTGGCACACAGATCCAGAAATCTGCATCCAAAAGTTCTGCAGCCATTGCTCATCATCCCAAACCTATATTATAATGTGATCTCACCAGCTGGTGCTTGTTTCTGGGGTCCAGGACTGGAGCTCCACTATCTGCACCTACTCCATGAATGCCACCAACAAGCTTCAATCGGTTGTTGCTATGTCCCACAGCAATCTGTTCTGCACAGAATCATCATTTAGCCCACATCTATTCTTGCAGCTCTGCAAATACTGCTGGACATTTCGCACTGCGCTTGCAACACTCATAACAATAGTACGGAGCTGTGCAGGCTCCATGCTTCCATCAGACATGGCAGACAGTGAGAAGGACCACCCAGATTTGTAGGATTTATGAAAAAAATTATGTGATAACTATCAAATTATGGGATGGTGAACATTGCATTATGGGAAGTTGATCCCATGCTCCCAGTCACCCTTGTTTGGGCCCCAGTATGAGTTCCCAAAACTTCCCAAAATACAGTACATTGGCAGGTGTGAGTTGTACAGTGGGCTACATACCCATGGTGCACTGCATTTTGAATCAACATGAACACAAGTAGGCACTCACATAAGTGACAAACTAATTAGCATATGGGTTTAGGTATGTGAATTGTTCGGGAGAGATAACAGCAAAACTGTGAAGCTAGACCAAGATTCATTCAGGGGTTTAGGCTCCTAATGTACGGATCTGGGCCTCTTGCACCCTAAAGGCTCAAGAAGAAAAAGCCACATAAAAATAATCCAATAACATTTATTTCTTCTTTTAAAAGTCATGCTTTCTGGTTGTATAACTCATGATTCTGGAATTTTTGTGATTGTCAAGCAATCTTGTAGATGTATGTACATTATGTCATGAAGACTAAAACTATAAATGGGTTCAGAAAACAATTAGATAAATTCCTGGAGGATGAGTCCATCAGTGGCCAGGGATGCAACACTATGTTCTAGGTGCCCCTAGCCTCTGACTGTCAGAAGCTGGGAGTGGATGACAGGGGTTCTCCAGATGACTGCCTGTTCTGTTCATTCTCTCTGAAGCATCTGGCACTGGCCACTGTTGGAAGACAGGATACTGGGTTAGATGAACCATTGATCTGAACCAGTAAGGCCATTCTTATTTCAGTAATAATTACAGTAGATTTTTGCCTTTGAGAAGGATTTATTACGAGATAGTATACTGACCTCAGTGAATACTTTGGAGCCAAGTTCCACATATCAGCCATGCCATGTGAAAAAGCGCTAAGGGCCTGATTGAGAGGCAAAATAAAGTTGAGAAAGGCAGCCCCCATTGGTGGATCAAATGAAAATGAAGAAGTTTTGATACTAGGCCAGGAAATCAGTCAGACTGGAAGTCATATGATTCAGCAGAATCAACTTGTGCTATAAAAAGGAAAAGAAAAATTTAGAATTAAAAATTCCAAATTAAAAATCCCTGTAAAAACATAGGAAGTTCTACACTAAAAACACAGATGTCACTGCTAAAACTACTAGCAACTGTTTACTTATAAATATTTTCAATGATTATTTGCTATTAAAATATTAAATACCAGATTAACATCTCTCTGCACAATGCTGACAAATGTAAATGATGAAGTGCTAAGAGTAATAAGAGTAATAAATAAATATTTTTAAAAGTAAACAATTAGCAGGGGCAAGACAATTTTTATAATGGATTGCAAGAAAGGGAGTGCAATTCAGGGAATCACATTGCCATTTACCTTACCTTGTCAATCCTTTTTTAAACTTTCGCATCCCGTCAGACCCTTGGGGCTGGGTTGTGAGGCTCTTTAGCTGGTCCACTACCTCTCGCAAGAGGGCACGATCTTGGGTCACCTGGTTCATTAATAATTGATTAGTTTCCTGCTGAAGCCGCATAGACTCCTGTTGTATCTGGGCCTGAACCTGGGTGGCCTCCTGGTGGGCTGCCGGGGCTTGTACCAGAGCTCTCTTATTAGCTCCTCCATTGTGGCACAAAACCATACAACCAACCAAAAAAAAACCCCACAAAAACCTAAAACCCCAGTGGACTTTTTTTTAAAAAAACCTCTTTCTTCCACCACGCTGCGTATGATGATCCCACTTCTAACACCAGTTGTGACAAAGCTCTGTCCTTATCTTCGTGGATCCTGCGTTTCCTGGCAGATTTTCACTAGCCTCAGAGATTCACTTTGACCCTCCTCGTAGCCCTTCTCTCTCTAGAGACAAGGTCACAGACTATAGAGACATTTTCATCATAAGCCAGTGAGGAGAAGATATCCTTCCTGGCACAGTCTCTGTTGTCTCCCAATCTCAGTGATTAATTCGGGGGAGGCAGAAGGGGGAGCCCGGGTCAGCCCTCTACTCCGGGCTCCAGCCCAGGGACCCTAATAGTATCAGCTAAGATGGCTGACTTTTTATCCACAAAACACAATACAATTCCCTGGGCTACTTCCCCACAGCAGTCCCCAGTTCTTCAAACTCCACTTCACCCTTACCTCAGGGCCTCCTTCCTTGTGTATGATATGGTGTCTACCACTCAGTCTCACCAACAGCACAACTTCCTCTCACAGCTCCTGACATCCACACCCCCACCTGACTAACTGGGATGTTTTTAACTGGTTTCAGCCAGCCCCTGATTGGCAATCAGGCTTGCTCTTTCTACTCCTTTCCAGAAGCTTCTTAATTGGCCACAGGTATCTTGATTAACCTGGAACAACTACCATTTGGTTCCAATGGTACCAGGGATTTGTTTAGCCTGGAACTAATGTATCTATTCCTTATCACTTTCCTATAGCCATCTGGCCTTGCCCCGTCACAATAGTAAGATATTACTCAAATGGTTTTAAGGTGGCAGCACGGGGTCCTAAGCAATTTGTTTCAAGAATACACTTCAACAGAGAGTTCCACAGGTTAATTACTTTAAAAATACCGATTATCAATTTAAAAGGCATTGCCTTCAGTTTCCCTTCTAGCTGTGTGATGGACCTGATTACCCTTCCCTACTCATTCACTAATTTATCACTATCATTATTATATTAGGAGTTCTATCTTTTTATTGGAATGTTATATTTCTATAGAACATGCCAAAATTAAAAAAAAATCCAAACTGAGATGCAGTACTTGGCTAGATTGATGAGTCTGGGGAGATTTATTAGAATGAAGAATTGTCTCCCAAGTGAACCTATGAAAGCCCCATAATTTGGGTCATTTCATACTAGAAGTGGAAAATAACCATCACCACTACAGGGATAGTATATTAAGAATAGAACCTCAGAGTTACGAACACATTGGGAATAGAGGTTGTTCATAACTCTGAAATATTTGTAATTCTGAAGTAAATATTATGGTTCTTTCAAAAGCTTACAAACTGAACATTAATTTAATACAGATTTAAAACTTTACTATGCTGAACAAAAATGCTGCTTTTAACCCTCTTAATTTAAATGAAACAAACACAAAAACAGTTACCTTACCTTGTCAATTTTTTTTAAACTTTCCCATTTTTTAGTAGCTTACATTTAACACAGTGCTGTATACTACTTGCTTTTTTATTTGTCTCTTCTGCCTGAGTACGTACTTCTGGTTCCAAATGAGGTGTCTGGTTGACCAGCCAGTTTGTAACTCTGGTGTTTGTAAAACTGAGGTTCTACTGTATAAAAATAAACCTAATAAAAGGTCTTCTCCAACCCTGATTTGTAGGATCTTTTAACTATTGGAAAGAAAATGTACATTCCAGAAAGGCAGATGAATCTCAAAAGGTTTTGACCTTTGAGCTGGGCAAATAGCGCACTAAAAAAACCTGGAACAAAATCAAAGAAAAATTGTCCAAAGAGCGCATTTAATTTTTAAATTGAAGATTGACTCTTTTAATCATTTTAAAAATAGCTGTATAAATGAGGAAAAGTTTATGATTAACTCTGCTACCTGTGCTTGATAAATGCCTAAATTTGGGTTTTCAATCTTTCCATTGTGTATTTTTCTTTGGTTAAATCCTTGGTCTGGAGATAAGGCCAGTTCAGGAGGATAAATAACCAGCAATTCCTTCCTCTAGTCTACAGAGTTGTCTTGTAACCCATAGGAAGACTATGAAATACATCCTGGTTGTAGCCTTTCTGGGAGCGGCTAGTAAGTTAATTTTTTATTATTATTTATTAGTAAGTTAATTTACAGTGAAATTTAGATGTGATGAAAAGTGCCAGATTGCATAATGCTGAAGGGTGAAGTCTTATTTTATCCCCAAAATTGTGAAGGCAACTCTAGTGCAATCTACCTTGACCTCCAAACATGCACACACCCTGCTGAGACTATAAGCCATGGGCTAATTGTCACAGTGTGTGATTGTAATATGGACACATGGGCACTTGAAGCTGGACTGATTGAGTCCCACAGCACGATTGCATAGAGCAATCCACAAAGAGCCAACAGCTGTGGAGACCTTTTGGCTACCATCAGCTTGAGCTTGAAGCAAAGTCAGTGTCCTAAAAGTGAGAGGCTTCGTATCTCATTCCCAATCCCCTCATCCAGACTGGCTCCATTTTTCCCATGATGGATTTTAATTTAATCTTCCTCTTTCACCCAGTTGCCTTCCCCATCGATGACTCTGATGATGACAAGATTGTGGGATGCTACAACTGCTCTTTGCCCTACCACGCATCCCTGAACATCGGGTACCATTTCTGCGGAGGCTCCCTCATTAACAGTAGATGGGTCGTCTCAGCCGCTCATTGCTACAAATCGTGAGTAGAAAATATTTGTGCTGTTAAAGTACTGCTTCCCCTCCAGCTCTAATGCCGCTGTTGGCTCTGAGAGTGTCACATCTGACTAACTAAGCATGGATCAGGGGAGACTGTCAGGGAATGCCTCAGCCCTTCAAGAAATGGATAGAGGCTCAGGAGAGTCTCTGGTTTCTGCATCAGTACTGACTGCAGTGCTCCAGCAGCCTGGCATTAGAGGAGGATACTGTGCTGCATGAGGAGATGATTCCGTACTGGGTGACCTTTCTTTTTGATTAAGTTCTGAATCTAATGCCCTAGCACAAGGCATCTGTCCTTGTGACCATCAGTGGGTATGTCTACACTTCAAGCTGGAGGTATGATTCCCAACTCAAGGAGACATACATACAGAAAATAAAGTGTAGCTGTAGCAGTGTGAGTTAGGTAGGAAGGGTTAGCCACCCGCAAGCACTTACCCATTTGAGCCCATAGGAACATACTGGAGGCTGCTAGTCCCTCCCACTACTTGCACTGCCATGGCTTCAATCTTACTTTTAGCATAGGGGTGGGCAAACTTTTTGGCCTGAGGGCCACACTGGTGTTCAAAATTGTGCGGAGGGCCGAAGGTCCCACCTCCTATCCGACCCACACACACTTCCCGCCCCTAGACTGCCCCCCTCAGAATCCATGACCCATCCAACACCCTCTTCCTTGTCCCTTGATCACCCCCCTCCGGAGACACTCACACACTCTAACTACCCCTCCCCCCGAAATTCCATTCCCTATTTAGCCCCCCTGCTCTCTGTTCCCTCCCAAGACCCCCCACCCCTCCTAACTACCCCCCACCTAAGCTCCCCCACACCTACCCTAACCACCCCCCA
>ML677472.1:112724-124641 GCA_007922305.1 Dermatemys mawii | reverse complement strand
CCCCCACACCTACCCTAACCACCCCCCAACCTGCCCTAGCCAACACCACCCACCCCCGCTTACCTGTTGAGCCAGGCGCCAGGCCACGCGGCTCGCAGCACTCCGTCCGGCCCCCGGGCTGGGAGCGCGGGGCCCGCGGTCTGCTGCGCTCGACCCCGACCCAGGCTCAGGAGCGGGCCCCGCGGCTTGGCGGGGTCGGCCCGGCATCCCGGGCCAGGAACGCGGGGCTGGCCGCGGGCCCACTGTCCCGGGCTCCGGGCGGTGTCTGGCTGTGGCCCGCTGTCCCGGGCGGCGCGCCAGCCCCGCTCTCACGGTGGCTTGGCCGGCCAGCAGCCGCCCCGCTCTCCGGGGCGCTCTCAGAGCGCCCCGCCCAGGACCACTGGTCCCGCTCCTCCGGCAGCAGCTCGCGGGACTAAAAACGGCTCACGGACCACTTGTGACACGTGGGCCGTAGTTTGCCCACTCCTGTTTTAGCATGATTGCTCAATAAGAGCTAGTCTCCCTGAGCTTGGAATCACCCCTCCAGATCAAAGTGCCCTACAGGGCTCTAGTAGTTTTTGGAAGTCTCTATTTTGTCTTAGGGAGGAAACTGGATTCGTGAAGCAACGTTGCAAAAAGTGGAATGATGGACTAACAATGAATGAATAGCAGAGCAGAGCAAAATGGGCATCTCTCCACCACCATACACATTCTTGGGATGCCAAAGCACTTTGCCTGGCACTATGCAGTGGTCATGCAGGGACTATGTGTCACCGTTCTTTTATAAGGACTCACCTGCAGCCCTGTTAGAGCCTGTTTTGTTGGCTGTTGGGATGGGGGAAAGGTTTGATGGGAACACCAGGGTTTCCCCAGACTATTTCTGTAAATCACCTTGATATCTTTAATTTGCAACATGCCAAGGTTATCAGACATCTCCACTGTGGGGCAGGTCTTCAAACAGTGCAATACCCAGTGCTTCTTCAGTGCTGCCTTTTAGGGCCATCATTGGGAACCCACCAAAGAGGAGTAGGCAGAAGTTGAGTGTACTGTCTCCTTTAAAGCACAGCACTTGTGGACTCTCAGCTCCCTTTCCCCCCAGAAAGAATAGTACTTTTCACTTCTACAGCACCTTCACCTGAGAAGCTCAAAGCCATTGGATTAAGCCTCAAAACCTCTTTGTGAAGTAGGAACTATTAGGAATATTTAGAAATAGGAAAAAGTAAAGCACAGAGAGAGATGTGTAGAGCTGGCCAAAAATTTTCAAATGTTGATATTTTTCAAAGAATAAAAGGACCAATTTTTAACAACAATTTTTGTGGAAATTTGTCCCCCATGTTGACCATCTCTAGCTTTGTGACATGTGCAGAGAGGCGTAGGCCAATCAGAATATCACTCACGTCTCCTCTCCCCGCTCCCCATGTTGTGCTTCAGCCAAAGCAGTGCTCCAAGGACTTCCTTGCACTGTGGATTGGGTATGAATCTAAATCCTGGTGTGTGAACTTGAAGTCAGAGAGCTACCCACTGAACTAGAGCGATGGAGACCTTAGTACTGGTGTTGACAGCAACTGTAGTTGTGGTATTATCCATAGTGATGGTGAGGGTTGTTATGATACTGATGCTGAATAATGATGGTGACAGTGCTGTTGAGGATGCTGTTATTCCTTCCTCTTTTCCAGCTCTCTCCAGGTGAGGCTTGGGGAACACAACCTGGCAGTCAGCGAAGGCACCGAGCAGTTCATTAATTCAGCCAAAGTCATTCGTCACCCCAGCTATAGCTCCCAGATGCTGAACAATGACATCATGCTCATCAAGCTGGCCAGTGCAGCTACCCTCAACTCCTACGTCAACACAATTGCCCTGCCGAGCAGCTGTGTGGCCACTGGCACCCAGTGCCTGATCTCTGGCTGGGGAAACACCCTCAGCAGTGGCAGTAAGTTCTCTGTGGGAGTGTAGAGCTACTCTAGGACCCTGGAGACATTTATTGATCCAGTGGTGGGCCCAGGGAAGAGAGTACGGGGAAGGGAGAGCGCTTGTAGTGGATGTGGTTTGAAGAGAGAACCGAAGAGGGGAATCATGGATCAAAGGGAAAAGTCTGTGGAGAACAGGGCCCTTTACCTGATTTAAATAAGTTCTCTTCTAATATCCTTGCTTTTCTCTTGTTCTTTATTATTGGTATGGGGCAGGCTGAAGCACCAAACAAGTTTCGCTACGATATTCAGGAGGAAGCCCTCCATCACCATTATTTGGGACATTCAATGAGCCACATCCTGAGAGTTGCTGAGCACCCACAGTTCTCCCTGCGATCAATGAACTCAATGGGTTATCCACATCTCTAAGGACAGCAAATATTTTATTGGAAATTTAAGATTATTACATTATAACTCCATTTCTACAATATAACTCCTGCACTAGCCTAGGGACCTGGAAGAGGGATGGACAGAATGAGCCATATCTACTTGGCGTGTCTGGCTATGGATCCATAGGCTACCTTACCAGCCATGACTCCAGTGTAGAAGCTGGCTCAGAGTGATCCAACAGGTCTTTTCCATTAATTGGTTTTGTCTGATCTTTCTGATGCTCTTTTCTTAGTCCAATTGGATGCCCATTTTCTGGAATCCAGAGAGTTTAATCTGTGCAGTGGATCAGGCTGAACAAATGCCTAGTTGTGATTCTGATCCCTCTGGAGGAAGGGAGACCCTATGCTATGATAACAATCCTGTGGGAAAACTGGGAACTGCTGAAGAAAAAGCCAAAGGAATAGAATGCCGCTTAGAGCGAGGGCACTATTCCAGTTACTCATAGGTCAGCTGTAATTTCACAATGAATTCAAGGATTTCCATTATTAATTTGCCTCTCCTTCCTTGTAGCTATGTACCCTGACCGCCTACAGTGCCTGAAAGCTGTTGTCCTGCCCTCCAGCCAGTGCAGCTGCACCTATCCAGGACAAATCACTAGCAACATGATCTGTGTCGGATACCTGGAGGAGGGCAAAGATTCCTGCCAGGTAAAACAGCTCCCCCAAATCTCTCACTTGTATCTACCCTCCACCCCCACTCAACCCTCTGCAAAATAGGCATCACACATAATTAGTTATTGTGTGAAGGACTGAAATCTGTTGGTGGCTGATATGTTGCTCACTCTTGATCTATTTCCTACTTGGAAACTTGTCCTCGTCGCATAACGCACCATTTTTAGTGATACTTCTTGGTCCCATGCTTGGCAGTCTCAGCAGAGGCCAAGGACTGATTTTTGTTTAGTAAGTTAGACTAAAATTTTCTATATTAGTCATGTATTTTGAATGCTTTAATTTTTTGATGCCAGATTTGAGACTCTTTGGCCATGAATTTAAGTAGCGGTGAACACCTGCTGCTCCAACTCACGCCTTTAAAAGATGCAGGTGCTTAGTATATGTTAAAATCAGTATCAAGATGTCCTGAGGTGGGTCCCAAAGTGGAGATATCCAAAAATCAATGGCCACGTTAGAAATGCTGGCTCTGAGGGTTGTTCTGAGGGACGAATTATCATGTATATTCAAGCCTAACCGAACACATGAATGGATTGATCCTCAAAATTCATATGTACTGATGGAACACTGAAGCATAGGATAATTTGATGGCCCAGTTTTCATCTCAACTTGTCTTGGAGTCAATGGGAGTTTGCAAATCTGTATATGGATGACTTGGAAAGTTCATGGCAGAACCACGAACACTACACACTTCTCCTGAATCGCAGCCAAGTACTTGGAACCAGCAGCTTGTCCTTTGGCACTTCACCTTTGGCACAAATTCCCCTTTGGCACTTAGATATGGTGTCTCCAGGCCACAGCACATTAACATGAGACAGGATGGATTTGTGTGTCTGTGTCATACTTCCTCTCTGAATAAACAGAACATTCCCATCCTGTGGGCTTTTCATCTAGCACCTCTCACTTAAAATGTGATATTAAGGCTGACATGAGATCAGCACTATTAAACTTCCCCTTTCATTACCAGACTTTCCCATATGCCACCGAAAGGACTTAGTAGCTCTGCTGCTTTGTCAAAAAGGAAGCTTCCCCTCTTGATTGTAATGCCTGCTAAATTCCATTTCACAATCTTTGTTGCAGGAGGATTCTGGTGGCCCAGTAGTGTGCAATGGGAGCCTCCAGGGGATCGTCTCCTGGGGAACTGGTTGTCCACAGAAAGGCTACACTAAAGTGTGCAACTATGTTTCCTGGATCCAGAGTACCATCGCTGCCAACTGAGATGCTCTCGTGCCATGTGACCAGTACTATCTTCCACACCCCCATTTCCTCAGCCATGTATTAGACTTTCCAATGCTATGGAATAAATAGAGTTTGTGTTTGTGTAAATGTTCTTTGGCTGTTTCTCTGCTTAGGTAACAGGTATCCTTACTGAAAACAAAAATAATCACATATTTTTGTAGTGCCTTCCAGATGGAAGTGTAACCGTTCTGCCCATCAGAGCTGGCAGCAACAAGGGCTGGTTTCAGTATCTAGGGGCTCTGTTCCGATAACACAGTGCAAACCAGCTCGAGCCCCCACAAAGTGACTTGGGACAACCATATATCACCCCTCTGGGCACCTCTAAAAGGCAATACTCCCCCTCTCGTGATCACCGAGTCTGTGTAGCAAAAGACTTTTAATAACAGAGATAAACAATGCAGCATTATGTTGGGGAAACACCTCAAACAGGATTCATAAAACAAACCATGAACCAGAAGACCCATCCCACCCATACAACTCATAACCAACACTCATAACAATAGTGCGAAGCTGTGCAGGCTCCATGCTTCCTTCAGACATGGCAGACAGTGAGAAGGACCACCCAGATTTGTAGGATTTATGAAAAAAATTATGTGATAACTATCAAATTATGGGATGGTGAACATTGCATTATGGGAAGTTGATCCCATGCTCCCAGTCACCCTTGTGCAATCTGTTTGGGCCCCAGTATGAGTTCCCATACAGTACATACAGTCCCAAAATACAGTACATTGGCAGGTGAGAGTTGTACAGTGGGCTACATACCCATGGTGCACTGCATTTTGAATCAACATGAACACAAGTAGGCACTCACATAAGTGACAAACTAATTAGCATATGGGTTTAGGTATATGAATTGTTCGGGAGAGATAACAGCAAAACTGTGAAGCTAGACCAAGATTCATTCAGGGGTTTAGGCTCCTATTGTATGGATCTGGGCCTCTTGCACCCTAAAGGCTCAAGAAGAAAAAGCCACATAAAAATAATACAATAACATTTATTTCTTCTTTTAAAAGTCATGCTTTCTGGTTGTATAACTCATGATTCTGGAATTTTTGTGATTGTCAAGCAATCTTGTAGATGTATGTACATTATGTCATGAAGACTAAAACTATAAATGGGTTCAGAAAACAATTAGATAAATTCCTGGAGGATGAGTCCATCAATGGCCAGGGATGCAACACTATGTTCTAGGTGCCCCTAGCCTCTGACTGTCAGAAGCTGGGAGTGGATGACAGGGGTTCTCCAGATGACTGCCTGTTCTGTTCATTCTCTCTGAAGCATCTGGCACTGGCCACTGTTGGAAGACAGGATACTGGGTTAGATGAACCATTGATCTGAACCAGTAAGGCCATTCTTATTTCAGTAATAATTACAGTAGATTTTTGCCTTTGAGAAGGATTTATTATGAGATAGTATACTGACCTCAGTGAATACTTTGGAGCCAAGTTCCACATATCAGCCATGCCATGTGAAAAAGCACTAGGGGCTTGATTGAGAGGCAAAATAAAGTTGAGAAAGGCAGCCCCCATTGGTGGATCAAATGAAAATGAAGAAGTTTTGATACTAGGCCAGGAAATCAGTCAGACTGGAAGTCATATGATTCAGCAGAATCAACTTGTGCTATAAAAAGGAAAAGAAAAATTTAGAATTAAAAATTCCAAATTAAAAATCCCTGTAAAAACATAGGAAGTTCTACACTAAAAACACAGATGTCACTGCTAAAACTACTAGCAACTGTTTACTTATAAATATTTTCAATGATTATTTGTTATTAAAATATTAAATAGCAGATTAACATCTTTCTGCACAATGCTGACAAATGTAAAGGATGAAGTGCTAAAAGTAATAAGAATAATAAATAAATATTTTTAAAAGTAAACAATTAGCAGGGCAAGACGATTTTTATAATGGATTGCAAGAAAGGGAGTGCAATTCAGGGAATCGCAGCACCAGCAAAGAGAAATTTGTAAACTGCTAGGAGACTTTATTCAGGCATATAAGCTGAGAAGGGAATCTTTTAAATACTAAAAATGTGTAACACATAGGTTTTTTGTGAGTTGGGTTTAAAATATTTCACTGAATAAAGTCTCCTTTAGCACCTCAGGACATTATATCTCAAAAGGAAAGAGGTGCCATGTCAAGGCACTAGGATGCCTTTAAGGACACAATCCTGGGAAGCAGGAGCTGAGAATTACTGTCTTGTGAGAGGGGAAATAAAAAAGCCTCTCTTCCCCCTATCCTATTATTTCTGTTAACATGGAAGGTGGCTCATCCCACTAGGGTAACTGTTATCCCTTCTGTGCCTCCTTGTGCCAGTGCTTTGCCCTCTGCCACAACTTGACAGTGCCTAGGATTGCCAATTTTCTAACGGCACAATCCAAACACCTTTGCCCCGTCCCTTCTCCAAGGCCTGCCCCGATTCATTCCATCCTCCCTCCCTCCGTTGCTTGCTCTCCCCCACCCTCATTCACATTCACCTGGCTGGGGCAGGGAGTCAGCGTGCGGGAGGGGGATGAAGACTCCATCGGGGGGTGCAGGGTCTGGGGTGGGACGAAGGATGAGGGGTTTGGGGTACACGAGAGGGCTCCGGGCTGGGGTAGGGGTGCAGAGGGGGTATGGGCTCTGGGATGGGGGTGCAGGCTCTGGGTGGAGCCAGAAATGAGGGGGTTCAGGATATGGAAGAGTGCTCCGGGCTGGTGCGGGGCGGGGGGGTGGTGAGTGCTCCAGTTGGGGGTGCGGGCTCTAGGGTAGGGCCAGGGATGACGGGCTCAGGGCCGGTCAGAAGTTTGGGGTTCAGGGGTCTGAGGGCTCTGCCTGGGGGTGTGGACTCTGGGGTGGGGTCAGGATGAGGGGTTAGGGGCACAGGAGGGGGCTGGGACAGGGTGTTGGGGCAGTGTGGGCTTCAAGGAGTTTGGGTGCGGGAGGGGACTCTGGCTGGGGCAGAAGTTTGGAGTGTGGGACAGGGCATGGGATGCAGGGTCCCAGCAATGCTTACCACAGCTCCCAGGAAGCGGCTACCAAGTTACTGCAGCCCCCAGATGCACGGGTGGCCATGGACGCTCTGCGCTGCGCTCACACCCACAGGCACCACCCCCGCAGCTCTCATTGGTTGTGGTTCCCGACCAATAGAATGTGTGGATTTAGAGGCTTCAGGGACCTGGCAGTCGCTTTCAGGAGCTGTGTGGAACTAGGGCTGGTAGGGAGCCTGCCTTACCCCTGCCCCAGCTGCGCTGCTGACCAGACTTTTAATGGCCTGGTTGGCAGTGCCAACCAGAATCCCTTTTTGACCGGATGTTCCAGTCGAAAACCAGATGCCTGGAAACCTTAGCAGTACCTCACCCCTGGGCTTAACTCCAGCTCCTACCTCACTCCCTGATTTTGCCCTTCGGCCTCTCTCCTGCCCCTGCCTCCAGCTGTTTGAGCACCCTGCACAGTCAGTTTCTGCCTCCTGCACAGACTTTGCCCATGCCCCCTCCGATTTGCCCCTCTTTGCCCCCTTTAACTCCTGTAAATAGCAGGGAGAAGATTTTAATCAGAAGGGAGGGCAGAGCAAGGGCAGTGGCCTCAAAAGATGTTACTGAGCATGCTTAGTCCATGTGTGCTCAGTACAAGCTGAGCAGTAAATTCTGTCTGGTAGCAGATTTTTTTTTTATATTAGAGCTGTCTCCTGTGCCTACTAAGCTATGGCTCTCAACAGGGCTGAAATCAGTGGTGCTGTCTCTGGGGCTGGAATTATGCTTTGAGGAACAGGGGCCTTAGAGGTGTGCAGATGTTCCAACCAGGCCCTTAATGTGTAAAGGAGAAGAAAGAAAAGTGGGAAATGTGAGAGGAGAGGTGAAAAGAGGAAAGGGGTAAAAGAGAGGAAATGATAGTAATAAGCAGTAAGGGGAGAAAGCAGAAGAGCACAGAAGGGAGAAATGATGTCCTGAAATGGTCCCAGTGTCCAATTTCACCCCACTGAAGGGAGGAGGAAGAAAGGAGGGAATGAAAGAGGAAATTATGGAACAGAAAACGCAGAGGGGAGTATAGAGGAGAGAATGAGTAAACTGAGGGAAAAGGAGAGAAAACAGATAAAAAGTAAGAGAATGGAACAGAAAAAGGAAGGAAGAAAGAACTCAGAGAGGGTGAAGAGAAATGAAAAGGAGAGAGGAACAGAAAAAATGAGGAAGATGTAGGAGAAGAGATAAGGAGGGATACAGGAGGAGAGGTGCAGAAAAACAGGAGAAAGGAGACAAGTGAGGAGGATAGAGAGGGAAATGAAAGGAGTAGAGATGAAGCTGTTAGAGCAGGATGAAGTGTTTTTGATACAAGATGCAAAGCGGGGTGTGGGGGAAGGGAAGTCCTTTCCCTTTGCTGGGAGGTTTATGCTAAACATTTTCGGCAGTTGAGTCACTGTGTGATTTTGCTTAGCACAATAATAAGTGCCTGAGTGTTGCACCTGGGCACTCTCTGCATACAGAGACAGGACACTGCTTTTTGTCCCACTGCTCTTGAAGTGACTTTCAAATGGCTTCTCAAAATTTGCACTGGAGCCTTCTGTAGAAAACACCACCAGCTGCAGCTGAGGGTCCTTCCCCATGTCCTGCTTGTACCAGTACATGGTCATGATTTGGGTTGTTGATAGAGAGCAGGTCAGATTCAGTGGCTGTCCACGACTAACGACCATGTCTGGTGGCTGACTGATGGCCCATCCTGTGAGGAAATGGAAATGAAATTAGATGAGGGTTTAATGTGATGAAATGTGGGAAAAAGAGGTGGGCGGGGGTGGATTTCTGGTTAGAGATTAGGGAACATTTCCAAAGGTGAGCGGTCTTCCGGGGGGTCGAAGCTTCATTGTCTCCTTCATTTTATAACCTCTCTGTAGACATCCTTAGAGAATATAACATTGGAAACCACCCCATAGGTGCTGGGGACTGTGCGCAATGGAAAAATGCCCTCTAAAAGTTGTCTCATCTCTACTGTCTCTGATAAGAACAAACAGATCAGTACACTCATTTATGAGCTGTTGGTTAATTTAATGCATTTCAATGCTGTCCACTTACCCAAAGGGGACAGGACAACAACGAAGAGAAAACAGGGAACCATCAGGTACCTGCACGTCTGGCTGGGGATCTGTCTGAGACAGCTGCATAGACACACACAGCCTGAGCCTGAGTGAGAACTTCCAACCTCTTGCAGAGCTGGCAGAGACTGAGAGACAGGAAGTGATGAGAGAGAGAGAGAGAGAGAGAGAGAGAGACAGAGTTTTGTTCAGGGAGTGGGTGGGGAGGCAGAATGAGAAAAGAGCATGAGAATGAGAGAGCAATTCAATCACTGTAATACACATAGGCAGGAGATATGACCCTTACACAGCTCTGTGTATGATCCTAATTGCTACTGTGCAGGTATCTGTGTGGAGGAGTAGGGGCATTTTGGGTGTTTATCTGTTTTCAGTTCAGTAACAGAAACAGGAGCTGGAGGAAAGAGCCACCATGAGAGCCAAACAGTTTTTCTCTCCTCCTCACTCTCCTCTCAAGACTCCCACTAAACACACAAGCTACAGAGAAATCACACAACATACCTTGGAGTTTGTTGTATGGGATCATCACATTTGTCATGCCCCTGAGAGGTGCCCATTCATATTACATAAGATCTGAACAGTCAGCAGCCAGGAATGGCTTCGTTCTCTACCAGAGCTGGACTGGAACTTCATGTGTTATTCTCCATATGAACACAAGAAGAACTGGTGTTAAACACATAAATGCCTTCATTTATAACTTTACATTCACCTAACAGCACAGTGCCTGCTCTCAGCTGCAGCAAGCAAATTTCTGATCACGGCAGTCTTCCAGTTCCAAGTTATCTCAACATTTCTGTGCTGCAGGGAAACCTTGAACTCTCCAACAACACCCTATGCTCTGTCACAGCTATAACTGCCGCTCCACACACCTGTGGCCTAGGGTCTTGAAGTCTAATATTGTCTGCAACTATTCACTGCATTTCCAGCCCCATGTGCACCAATGGGAAGACACCATTGCTGAGCTCACAAGGACAGACTGCAGTAGCAGAAAGAATACTATGGGCAGATCTCTCATATGTAGTACACAGCTGTGGTGTTCATGCACACTCATCCCCAAGTCAGCTGAGCATTTCTTTTCTTAAACTTCTGACTCAGCTCAAGTGTTAAGGGATCTTATCTCCACAGGAGTACAGGACAGCATTGCCTTTAGCCAGGCACACTCCATACTCACTGTATGTGTCTGTCTGCTTTTCCTGATGCCATCAGCTGTCCCTTTTCAGTGCTAGCATAATGGAGTTTACACACCTGAGCTGCGGACTGTGACACTGACAGCCTGTTGTGTCAGGGTCTCCTGATGCCCCTGATGAAAGTATGTTTGCAGACTCCATATCAACACTTCATCTCTCCTATATGGAACTTCCTTTCCACTGGCACCACCCTCATTTGCTGCTGGTCACATTGCAGATTTGTTAGATGGACAGTGGTCTGATTAGGGCATAGAAGAAGGGTGCCATCAAATCTGTTCCACTCCCTCCACAATGATGCCCAACAGGAGGAAAAGGTACCTGCCAGGGACTGGTATGGGGAGCTGCTCTCTCTCTCTCTATACCTCTCCTTCTCTTTCTCCCCATTTCCTTTTTCTGCACCTCTCTGGAGCTCTCATTCACTGCCCTCTTTGGCTGCAGGCCCAACAACACCGGGCCCTGTGATGTGAGTACAGCTGGGAATCAACAGGGTGCAGGGCATTTTGGTGTTCCTCTTGATTGTGTAGTTCAGGGGTGGCCAACCTGAGCCTGAGAAGGAGCCAGAATTTACCAATGTACATTTCCAAAGAGCTACAGTAACACATCAGCAGCCCCACTATCAGCTCCCCCAGCTTCGCTCCCAGCACCTCTGACCTACCAGCGTCTTACCCTCCCTCCTCACACCTCCTGATCAGCTGTTTCATGGCATGCAGGCAGCTGCCAGGGGTGGGAGAGGGAGGAGCGAGGGCATGGCAGCATCGAGGAGGGGGGTGGGAAGTTGGAAACCTATAGCTCAAGCCCTGGAGTTGGTGCCTATACAAGGACCCACATATTAACTTCTGAAGAGCAGCATGTGGCTCTGGAGCCACAGATTGGGCATCCTGGTGTAATCATCTGATGAAGTGGGTATTAGCCCACATGCATGCATCCGACGAAGTGGGTATTAGCCCACAAAAGCTTATGCTCTAATACTTTAGTTAGTCTTTAAGGTGCCACAGGACTCTTTCTCACTTCTGCAATTCCAGACTAACACAGCTACCCCTCTGTATCTTGACACCCTGGTGTAGTTATCTGGGGTCATATGTAATGTGTTGTCTGCACCTCTTAGGGAATGAAGAGGACTTCCAGCATTCCTTCCACTGCCTTACTCCTCTAGTATATGAAGTCAGACATACTGTCGATCAGAAGAGAGGGGACACCCAGAAATCCATGGAGACATGAAGGCAGCTCCACAGACTGCAGCCACCCCCCTACAACACGCTCTAGAGCACTTGTCTCAGTCACTGAGAGCCAGGACAGTAGGTCAGACAGGGCAGAATGTGATGGCATTGAAGGGGAGTAGGAATGGGTTTAATGACTGGATTGGGAAATAAGAAAAAGAAAAGAAAGAAAGAAAGAAAGAAAGAAAGAAAGAAAGAAAGAAAGAAA
>ML677472.1:0-112714 GCA_007922305.1 Dermatemys mawii | reverse complement strand
AAAGAAAGAAAGAAAGAAAGAAAGAAAGAAAGAAAGAAAGAAAGAAAGAAAGAAAGAAAGAAAGAAAGAAAGAAAGGAAAAATAGTAGAGAGGACAGGGACTAAGAGAAAGTCGTTTGGAAAGAAAAAGGATTACAGGAGAGAGAAAGAGCCATCTCCTGAGATATATGGCATGGCAATTCCTGGGGATCTTTACAGCCCATCTGGAGACACCTAATGTACAAATTGTCTAGGAACCATGGCCCTGCAATAACCTTCTGACTCATAGGCACATGCACACCCTCTGTTTCCTCCCATCTCTCTGGGTTTTTGCTGGCTGTCTCAGGGCTCTTTGTCACTGTGCAGTGCTGCAGGCGCAGTAATACACAGCCGAGTCTGACAGTGAAAGGCTTCTCCATATTAGGCTCCATTTTGTGCTGCTCCTCAGGGCTGTCAAGGGCTCAGCTGTGAAGTTGGTGCCAGCTCCATCTCCTACAGAGTTGAAGAGTCCCTCCAGCTCCTTGCCTTCCCGTTGCCTATACCAGTACATCCAGCTGAAACTGGTTTGTTTCAATATACACTCCAGGGTTTTAGGATTATCCTTAGCCTCTGTGAGAAAGGGCGGCTGCTCCACATAGACTGACCCCAAACCTGGAAAAGAAGCATTAAAAAAACTTGACAGAAATATGAGGGACAAGTGAATGCAGAAAATGGGATGTTGGGGGAGGGAGAGAAAAAAGTTTGAAAGACAGAAACACAGAGAGAAAAATGAGGAGAAAAAGACAGAAAATGGAAAAGACTTTGCTTGTGCAAACAAAGAGGAATCTTTGTGCAATATTCTGAGATTTGCTTTCCCTATGACTGAACTGACTGGGCATGCATTAGGAGTTTCCCATCTGGGGTTCATTCTTGGTTCTGATGGTCTCAAGTGGATGTATTTTAACCCATAAATCTCTGGTTCTTGGTGATTCTCTCCATTCCTCCCAGCATCTCAAAGCAGATGAGACATGGTCTCCAAATATCCCTTCATACCTCAGTCTCAGTGATGAGAATGTGCCCCTCAACGTGAGCCCAACTTTGGACTCTGGGCCTGCCTGCCCCACTCCATTCCTATAGTCAGACAGACTGTACCTGGGACCCAGAGGAGCAGTGCTGAGAGCAGGAGATATTGCTGCATGCTGGTAATTTTCCCCTGCTTTGTCTACACCACACTGTGGGTTTCCTCCTCTCTGTGCCTCAAGGTGAAAGCCAGCTGAAGAGCAAATACGGTCCTCAGTGGGAGGAGAAACAAGGTGGTGTCCCTTTATCGAGAAAGTTATGGCTGCCTATGTCCTCTTCTCTCTCTGCTTCCTGGACATCCAGTTTAACAAATCCCTTGGAGACTGCTGTCTTGTCCCCTTTGCCTGGATGATGCTGTCTTGCCACTAACATAGAGATGAGAATTTCTCCTTAGGAATGATGAGGAAGAAGATGCTATCACAGGAGAGGACATATGCCATCTGGAAAGCCACATATCCTAGAAGATATGGACAAGAGCTCCTGACAGGTGACTAGAGCGACCCCTTGAGGCTTAATGGGTTTCAGGTACTGAGGCTGGATTATTCAGACAGAATAATGACAGAACGTGGATTATATTTATTGCTTTATATAGTATTGTTGTAATCAGAAGGATAGGTTTATATTATCTCTCTATGAATGTGTATTAGTACTAGAGTCCATCTGTCTGTTTTCTGGAAATTAGGATAAAGCATGAAGAAGATCATCTCTGAGGTTTTGTCAGAAGTTATTCCAGAATAAAGTAGAGTGTGAATTTGAAGGGCAATAGCTATCCTGGAATAAGAGTATCCACATGGGGAGCTATTCTGGAATAGCTATTTCAATTAGTTTCTCAGAATTTCTAAATAAAAGACTAGCTGGTTCAAGGTTATTGCTCTGAGCAAATTATCCATCAAGTGATGAGGATACTAAGAAATCTGACAGGTTTAAAATTAGCAGCCATGTTAGTCTGTATCCATAAAGAAAACGAGGAATACTTGTGGCACCTTAGAGACTAACCAGTTTATTTCAGCATAAGCTTTCGTGGGCTATAGTCCACTTCATTGGATGCATAGAATGGAACACACAGAAGTAAGATGCATTTATGTACACAGAAAGCAGAAAAAGTTAGAAATTACCTTACCAATTCTAACAGGCTCTTTAATTTGGATGAGCCATTATCAGCAGGAGAAAAAAAAACCTTTTGTAATGAAAATCAAGTGGATCTGTGTCTGACATATGACAAGAACCTCTGAAGGAAACTTAAGTAGGGAAATACATTCAATTAGTGTAATGACTAAGCCATTCACAGTCCCTGTTTAACCCTTGGTTGATAGTGTCCAATTTGTAAATTAATTCCAGTTCCTCAGCTTCTTGTTGGAGTCTGTTTTGCAGGTTTTTCTGTTTTAAAATTGACACCATCTTACTTCTGTGTGTTCCATTCTATACATCCAATGAAGTGGGCTATAGCCCATGAAAGCTTATGCTGAAATAAACTGGTTAGTCTCTAAGGTGCCACAAGTATTCCTCATTTTCTTTAAGAAATCTGAGGCACATCAGTATAACACATCAGTTAGTGCATGTGATTATGGCTCCCTCTAGTGACTGACTGGCAGAGCTGATGAAAGGATCAGGGAAATAGGAGAGAGCACACCTAGATAGCATCCTGTGTGTGGGAGCCTGTGAGGGAGCTCTCTGATCACAGCAACATTCCAAGCCTTTCATTACTAAATAAAGGTGACTCTGTGAACTGTCTAACCTCATTTCACACCTTGCCACAACAGTAGCTTCTGCTCCACACACCTGTGTTTAGCTCTCTCTGCATGAGAGCAATTTGCAGAGCTGTTGCTACACTGATATTATGACAGTGATGCACTCCCCAATACAAAGTGCCACGCTGATGCAAAACAGGGCTTACGGTGGTAAACCTTACTATAATATGTTTAACTTGGTGGGAGAATTTGCTACTTGTATGCTGATTTCAGTCTGGACCAGTGGTTGGGGCCCCTCTCCAGCACATTATGCCATTTGTAGCAAGAGTCTTCTTCCCCCTGGAGAACTGTCCTGCTCCCTGAGGAGTGGCTGTGTGAACAAAGAAATAAGGGAGAGATACTGAGGGAGGAACATAAAAATGGCCCTACTGAGTCTGACCAAAGGTCCATCTAGCCCAGTATCCTGCGTTCTGACAGTGACCAATGCCATGTGCCCCAGAGGGAATGAATAGAACAGGTAATCATTAAGTGATCCATCCCCTGTCACTCATTCCCTGCTTCTGGCAAACAGAGTCATTCCTGCCCATCCTGGCAAATAGCCATTGATGGACTTCTCCTCTGTGAATTTATCTAGTTCTTTTTTTAACCCTGTTATGTTCTTTGGTCTTCACAACATCCTCTGGCAAGAAGTTCCCCAGGTTGACTGTGCATTGTGTGAAGAAATACTTCCTTTTATTTGTTTTAAACCTGCTGCTTGTTATTAATTTCAATTGATGACCTCTAGTTCTTGTGTTATGAGAAGCAGTAAACAAAAACTTCCTTATCTACTTTCTCTACACCAGTCATGGTTTTATAGCCCTCAATCATATCTCCCCTTAGCCATTCCAAACCCCTAATAATTTTTGTTGCCCTTTTCTGAAACTTTTCCAGTACCAATATATGTTTTCTGAGATGGGGTGACCACATCTGCACACAGTATTAAAGATGTGGGCGTACCATGGATATATATAGAGACAACATGATATTTTCTGTCCTATTGTCTATCCCTTTCTTAATTATTCTCAGCATTCTGTTCGCTTTTTTGACTGCCGCTGCACATTGAGTGGATGTTTTCAGAGAACTATCCACAATGACTCCAAGATCTCTTTTTTGAGTGGTAACAGCTAATTTAGACCCCATCAATTTATATGCTTTCCAATGTGCATTACTTTGCATTTATCAACATTAAATTTCATCTGCCATTCTGTTGCCCAGTCACCCAGTTCTGAAAGATCCTTTTGTAGCTCTTCACAGTCTGCCTGGGTCTTAACTATCTTTAGTAATTTTGTATCATCTGCAAATTTTGCCACCTCACTGTTTACCCCTTTTTTCAGATCATCTATGAATATGTTGAATAGGACTGGTCCCAGAACAGGCCCCTGGGGGACATCACTATTTACCTCTCTCCATTCTGAAAAATGACCATTTATACCTACCCTTTGTTTCCTATCTTTTAACCAGTTACCAATCCATGACAGAACCTTCCCTCTTATCCCATGGCAGCTAACTTTGTGTATTAGCCTTTGGTGAAGGACCTTGTCAAAGACTTTCTGAAAATCGAAGTACACTATATCCACTGGATCCCTTTGGTCCACATGCTTGTTGATGCCCTCAAATAATTCTAGTAGACTGGTGTGGCATGATTTCCCTTTACTAAAACCATGTTGACTCTTCCTCAACAAATTATGTTCATCTATATGTCTGACAATATTGTTCATTATTATAGTTTCAACCAGTTTGCCCAGTACTGAAGTCAGGCTTACAGGCCTGTAATTGCCAGGATCACCTCCAGTGTCCTTCTTAAAAATTGGCATCACATTAGCTATCCTCCAGTCATCTCGTACAGAAGCTTATTTAAGTAATAGGTTACAAACTATAGCTAGTAGTTCTGCAATTTCACAGTTGAGTTCCTTCAGAACATTTGGTGAATATCATCTGGTCCTGGAGACTTATTGCTGTTTAATTTATCAATTTGTTCCAAAAACCTCCTGTAAGGATACCTCAATCTGGGGTAGTTCCTCAGATCTGTCACCTAAAAAGAATGGTTCAGGCTTGGGAATCTCCCTCATATCCTCAGCAGTGAAGACCAATGCAAAGAATTCATTTAGTTTCTCCACAATGGCCTTATCATCCTTGTGTGCTTCTGTAGCACCTCGATCATCTAGTGGCCCCACTGGTTGTTTTTAGCAGGCTTCCTACTTCTGATGTACTTAAAAAAAATTGCTATTACTTTTTGAGTCTTCGGCTAACTGTTCCTCAAATTCTTTTTTGGCTTTTCTAATTGTATTTTTACATTTCATTTGCAGGTGTTTGTGCCTCTTTCTATTTTCCTCACTAGAATTTAACTTCCATTTTTTAAAGGATGCCCTTTTGCTGCTCATTGCTTCTTTTACTTTGTTGTTTAACTACAGTGGTTCTTTTTTTGATTCTCTTACTATGTTTTTTAATTTGGGGTATACATTTAAGTTGAGCAGAGATTTTGGCACTGTACCCTTTAATTCTGTTTAACTAACTGCATTTTGGTGTAGTTTTCCTTTCTGAAATTAAATGCTACAGTGCTGAGCTGCTTTGGTGTTTTTCCTGCCACAGGGATATTAAATTTAATATATTACGGTCACTATTACCAAGCAGTCCAGCTATATTCTCTTGGACCAGATCTTGTGCTCCACTTAGGACTAAATCAAGAATTGCTTCTCCGCTGGTGGATTCCAGGACTAGCTGCTCCAAGAAGCAGTCATTTAAGGGGTCAAGAAACTTTATCTCTGCATCCCATCCTGAGGTGACATGTACCCAGTCAATATGGGGATAATTGAAATCCCTCCATTATAATTATTCAGTATTTTATTTCTAATCTCCCTGAGCATTTCACAGTCACTATCACCATCTGGTCAGGTGGTCAGTAATATATCTCTACTGCTATATTCTTAGTATTAGCGCATGGAATTTCTATCCATAGAGATTCTATGGTACAAGTTGATGCATTTACGATTTTTACTTCATTTGATTCTATGCCTTCTTTCACATATAATGCCATTCCCCCACCAGCATGACCTGTTCTATCCTTCTGATATATTTTGTACCCTGGTGTTACTGTATCCCATTGATTATGTTCATTCCACCAAGTTTCTGTGATGTCCATTGTATCAATATCCTCTTTTAATACGAGGCACTCTAGTTCACCCATTTTATTATTTAGACTTCTAGCATTAGTTTATATGCACTTTAAAAACTTGTCTCCTTTTAGCTCTCTGCCATTGCATGATATAATTGAATGGGACTTTTTTTATGTGACATTTCAGATCAGACTCTGCCTGTATTTTATCATTTCCCATCCTCTCGTCCTCACTAGGACATAGAGATTCTCTCTTAATAGATCCTCCCCTAAGGGATGTCCGAACCATGTGCTCCTCCATACCTGTTGGCTTTTTCCCAGTCCTTAGTTTAAAAACTGCTCTACAACCTTTTAATGTTAAGTGCCAGCAATCTGGTTCCATTTTGGGTTAGGGTGGAACCCATCCTTCCCTTATTGACTCCCCCTTTCCCAAAAGTTTCCCCAGTTCCTAATAAATTGAAACCCCTCCTCCCTACATCATCATATTTTAAAGAATCCTTATTGAGGTTGCAGGAACAAACAAGCCCGATGTTTAGACATAATAGTAAATATTTCAGGTGATCAGCTTGGCTTAACGGTGAAATCCTTGCTGATCTTAAATACAAAAAAGATGTTTACAAGAAGTGGAAGATTGGACAAATGACCAGGGAGGACTATAAAAATATTGCTCAGGCATGCAGGAGTGAAATCAGGAAGGCCAAATCACACTTGGAGTTGCAGCTAGCAGGAAATGTTAAGAGTAACAAGAAGGGTTTCTTCAGGTATGTTAGCAACATGTACTACGACCCCCGGCTCCTCCCCAGCACTATACATAAGTCTATCTAGATGTCTTGAGAGATCTGCAACATTCGCACCAGGCAGGTAAGTCACTATGCAGTTATCCCAGTCATCACGAACCCAGCTGTCTATTTTCTAATGATCGAATCACGCATTACTAATACCTGTCTCTTTCTAATAACACTGTTCTACAGCCAAAATGCTTCTGAAATAAATGTAGTCAAACTTTACTAATTCTGGGTCACTGAGAACGAAAATGATGCTTAAAATTGTTGATTGGCTCTAGTTTTCAAGATATGCTATTGGGTCAGTATATACGACCCTTGACGTGGGAATGGCGGAGGATAAGTGAGTTATAAAGGGACGGGATCTCAATTTAAACGAGAAATGACTAAAATACATCTTTGACTGGATCTATGAATAAATCTGTGACTGGGTTTGGACAGTACTTGCTTTTTAGGCAAAACAATGAATGATGCAATCTGAAGCTGGTATTGCGTCATACATGATATGAATTGCATCATGTTATTCCTAGAAGTCATGGATGATGCAATCATAATGAAGCTTACATCACTCTGCTGAACAAATTGCCCTATATCAGCTCTAGAAATCATACAGTGTCGTGCTCTCTTATTTGTCAGTGTTTGATTTTGCAAAGGGACACATTTCTGTTTAGCTAAAGTCAGCAGAGATGCCTCGTACTTGTGTGAACAGTGCAGATAACTTCTGCTATTTTTGTGGTGAAGTGACTTTTGCATCACAAAAGCGCAGTATAACCACTATGGTTAAGAAAGCCTATCATCTTTATTTTGGCTGCAAAATTGGAGATCAGAACAAGAGGTGGGCCCCACACATATGCTGCAACACTTGTGCAACAAATCTTCACCAGTGGTTGAACAGGAAAAGGAAATCTATGCCTTTTGCAGTGCCAATGATTTGGAGAGAGCCAACAGATCATACCAGCAATTGTTACTTCTGCATGGTGCCTCCAGTTGGGAAAGGTGTGTCAAAGAAGAAAAAGTGGACTGTGCATTATCCAAACATTCCATCAGCTATACGCCCAATACCCCACGGAGAAGGACTGCCGGTTCCTGATGCACCAGAATCATTCTCACTCGAGTCAGACGAGGAAGAGGAAGAGGATGAAACTTCTGGTCCTGAACCATCAATGTCACAGGATCCACATTTTCTCCCATCCTCCTCCTCTGAACCACACCTCATAACACAAGCTGAACTGAATTACCTTGTCAGGGATTTGGAACTACCCAAGAGTAAGGCAGAGCTGTTGGGCTCCAGACTACAGCAGTGGAATCTCCTGGCAGGTGATGTTAGGGTTTCCATGTTCCGTGACCGTCAAAAGGAACTTGTCCCATTCTTCTTCATGGAAGGTGATCTTGTAGCCTGCAACAACATCAATGGTGTGATGGCAGCCCTCAACATCATTCACGATCCAGATGGGTGGAGACTCTTCATTGATTCATCGAAGATGAGTCTTAAAGCTGTTTTGCTGCATAATGGCAATGTTTTGCCATCAATTCCAGTTGGTCATGCGGTCCATATGAAGGAAACCTATGACAACATGAAACAACTTTTGAGGTTCATAAACTATGACCAACATCGGTGGCAGCTTTGTGGCGATTTGAAGGTTGTTGCTCTCTTGCTTGGTCTGCAGACTGGATACACAAAGTACTGCGGTTTTCTCTGCGAATGGGATAGTCATGCAAGAGATTCCCACTACATCAAGAAAGATTGGCCACTCCGACAGTCATTGGAGCCTGGGAGGAAAAGTGTTCAGCATCCACCACTTGTTGAATCAAGGAAGATTTTGTTACCACCCTTACACATCAAGCTGGGTCTGATGAAGAACTTTGTCAAGGCCATTGACAAAACACAAGCAGCTTTCAAGTACCTCTGTGGAAAATTTCCAAAGTTAAGTGAAGCTAAGATAAAGGAAGGTGTCTTTGTTGGTCCTCAGATTCGTGAACTTCTTCGAGATGATGCATTTGACCATGCACTGCATGGCAAGGAAAAGACATCATGGAAAGCCTTCCAGTCAGTGGCAATACATTTTCTCAGAAACAACAAGGCAGACAACTACAGGTTGTTGGTGGAAAACCTCCTCAAGGCATACAAAAGCCTTGGTTGCAACATGTCACTAAAGATACATTTTTTGCACTCTCACCTAGATTTTTTTCCACCGAACTGCGGAGCAGTGAGCGACGAGCACGGCGAGCGATTTCACCAGGACATGGCAACAATGGAGAAATGCTATCAGGGCAAATGGAGCCCATCAATGCTTGTAGACTATTGCTGGACAGTGACAAGAGATGCTCCATTTAATGAATACAAGAGACAAGCCAAGAAGCGCCGAGTAGACACTGAATAGGCCTAAACTATGAACATAATAGTTTTTTTCCTTTTGTTTCATAATACATTTTATTTATATAACCCTTTTGCTGATTTTTAAAGTGTTACATAAACAGGACAGGTGAAATATTATCATGTAAAGCAACCATAAACACATGAAAAGACCTAGGTTTACAATTTATGATTAAAACTCTACTATCTACACAATATACATAGACATAAAATGTAAAAACTTAAATATCTTAGAAACAGTACCCAATCAGTTGTTGTAATTGTCATATTTGAATTCAGCACATCAAAATACATAATAAATATCACATTTTATCTCTGAAGCAGACGACTTCTAAAAAATTATAGACTAGTGTAACTGGAGTTCCCTCCCCCAGAGAGATCCCTCAATGCGAGAGGATACCACAACATTATCTAGATCGAGGGTCCCAACTATGGGATTGTTTCATAGAATCATAGAATATCAGGGTTGGAAGGGACCTCAGGAGGTCATCTAGTTCAACCCCCTCTGCTCCAGTTAGATGCTCTCCTTCTCTGGGACTTTTTGTGCTGTTGAGGAGGATGAGGCTGTCAGACCAGGGGACCATTCTACTGTGTCCCGGAAAATCTCATCTATGTACCCCTCTGTCTCCCTCAGCTCTTCCAGTTCAGGCACTCTGTTCTCCAAGGCCCATACATGGTCTCTGAGGGCCACCAAACACACACAAAAGCCACTTGCTCATAGGGCAGGTAATCATATATGCTGCATTGGGTGCAATAAACTGGGTAGCCTCCACTCTGTTGCTGGACTTCTGCCTGCATTCTCTTTTTACTCCTGCAGCTGGTTCCTTTGTTATTGTTTTGTTTATATCAAGGGGGGTGGTTTTGGCTTTTAAGTTTAAAGAAAGTTGTAAAATCCCTCGCAAAACTCCCGTTAGCCGTTCCTTTTCGCTAGCTCCTCTGGCTGCTTAGGAGTGAGTTTTTAAAGCTCTGGTGTCCCTGAGTAGTAGTCTCGCCCCCCGGGTAACGGTTGATAGGTGCTAAAAGGCTTAGGGATCAGAGTGTCCTTCAGAAGCTCTCAGCCTTGCCTACCAGGGATATGATTGGAGGTGAGGAATCACCAGGATAAAACGCTTCTAGAGTTCCTCTTGATTGTGTAGTTATCTGGGGGTCATATGTGTTTGACTGCATACCTGAGTTAATATCAGCATGATCTCCATTGCCTGACAGTCACAGTAGATGAAATAACATCTGAGGCAGGGGATGCCTCAAAATACCATGGAGATGAGAGGGAGTGGGTATGGGATCAGAGAAGAGGGAATGGAGAGGCACTCAGCTCCAGAGACAGCAACATCCCCCTACAACACAGCAGGAGACTTGGTTCAGACACTGCAGCCAAGAGGGGACATCAAACAGGGCCACTGTGTGATAGCAGGGGAGTGCAATAGGCTCAGTGACTCAATAGGGGAATAAATTTCAAGTAAATTTCAAGAAAAAGAGGAAGGAAAATAAAAGAGATCACGGAGACAGAGAGAAGGAGAGAAAGTCATTGGGAAAGGAAAAAGAGGGAAATGTGTCATAGTCATAGTCATAGACATTAAGGTCAGAAGGGACCATTATGATCATCTAGTCTGACCTCCTGCACAATGCAGGCCACAGAATCTCACCCACCCACTCCTGAAATAAACCTCTAACCTATGTCTGAGCTACTGAAGTCCTCAAATCATGGTTTAAAGACTTCAAGGTGCAAGACAATCCTCCAACAAGTGACCTGTACCCCATGCTGCAGAGGAAGAGGATAAACCTCCAGGGCCTCTGCCAATCTGCCCTGGAGGAAAATTCCTTCCCAAGCCCAAATATGCCATCAGCTGAACCCTGAGCATGTGGGCAAGACTCGCCAGCCAGACACCCAGGAAAGAATTATCTGTAGTAACTCAGATCACATCCCATCACAGACCATTGCACATATTTACCACTAATAGTTAAAGATAGATTAATTGCCAACATTAGGCTCATCTCATCATACCATCTCCTCCATAAACTCATCAAGCTTAGTCTTGAAGCCAGATAGATCTTTTGCCCCCACTGCTCCCCTTTGAAGGCTGATACAAACTTCACTCCTCTGATGGTTAGAAACTTTTGTCTAATTTCAAGTCACAGAATCATAGAATTATCAGGGTTGGAAGGGACCTCAGGAGGTCATCTAGTCCAACTCCCTGCTCAAAGCAAGACCAATCCCCAAATAAATCATCCCAGCCAGTGCTTTGTCAAGCCTGGTCATAAAAACTTCTAAGGAAGGACATTCTACACCTCCCTAGGTAACCCATTCCAGTGCTTCTCCATCCTCCTAGTGAAAAAGTTTTTCCTAATATCCAACCTAAACCTTCCCCACAGCAACTTGAGACCATTACTCCTTGTTCTGTCATCTGGTACCAATGAGAACAGTCTAGATCCATACTCTTTGGAACCCCCTTTCAGGTAGTTGAAAGCAGCTATCAAATCTCCCCTCAGTCTTCTATTCTGCAGACTAAACAATCCCAGTTCTCTCAGCCCCTCCTCATAAGTCATGTGCTCCAGGCCCCTAATCATTTTTGTTGTCCTGCTCTGTACTCTTTCCAATTTTTCCACATCCTTCTTGTAGTGTGGGCCCCAAAACTGGACATAGTACTCCAGATGAGGCCTCACCAGTGTTGAATAGAGAGGAACTATCACGTCCCTCGATCTCCTGGAAGATCTATACTTCCTGAAGGCCAGGTTATATCCATTTGTTCTTATGTCCACATTAGTACTGAGCTTAAATAATTCCTCTCCCTTCCTGGTATTTATCCCTCTGATATATTTATAGAGAACAATCATAACAATGCAGGGACTCCCCCTAACCTTGAAATCAACTGTGTGAATGGGCCAGTGATTTGATATGGCAGCTCTTGGGGTTTTTAAGAGCCCTTTTGGAGACAACCCAGATATTCCGGACACTTCATCTGGGAACCACAGCTTCTCAATAGCCTTCTGACTCCTAGGCACACACATGAGCTCTATCTCCACCACACATCTGCCTCTCTGGGTTTTTGCTGGATGCCTCAGGGCTCTGTGTCACTGTGCAGTGCTGCAGGCGCAGTAATACACAGCAGAGTCAGACTGTGAAAGGTTTTTCCATTTAAGGTCCCATTTGTTGTTGCTTCTCAAGGCTGCCTTGGGTTTGGCTGTGAAACTGGTTCCTGGTCCATCTTCTAGAGAGTAGACGAGCCCCTCCAGCTCCCTTCCTCCTTGCTGCCGGTACCAGTACATGTAGTTGCAGTAGGTTTGTTTCAAAGTACACTGAAGGGTTGAGGATTCTCCTAAGCCCTCCACAAGGAACGGCAGCTGCTCCACATAGGCTGAGCCTACACCTGGAAAAAATGTGATTTTTTTTAAAACAAAAACCCGGGGACAAGTGATGGGTGGAGAAAGAAAGAGAGAGAGAAAAAAAACTTGAGATGCAGTAAAAGACACACAACAGTCACTTTGCCTATGCAAATAAACAGGGGCCTTTGTGTGTTATTCTTGGCTAACATTTCCCTACCCTGTGGAGAGAATTGACAGGATATGTACTAGGAGTCTCCTGTCTGGGATTTACTCTGGGATGGGACAATGTGGTGGGTGTATTTTTACCTACCAGTCCATGCTCCTTGGTGGTTCTTTAGATTCCCCTTATGGACTTGAACCAGATCAGAGAGTATCTAGAGATCCCCTAATACCTCAATTTCAGTCATAAGAATGTGTCCCCTCAATTTGGGATTTAGGCCCACCCTGCCCCACGCCATCCTCATAGTTACTTGGATTGTACCTGGGACCCAAAAGAGCAGTGCTGAAAGTAGATGTCTCCACATGATGGAAACTTTCCCCTACTCTGTCTCCTCTACACTGTAGGTTTCTTCCCCTCTATGCCTCAAGACGAGTGAGAGGGGAAGGGTAACTACACTCCTTAGTGGGAAGAGAAATACTATGGTGTCACTTCAGAGGAGAGATTTACCTCTGCCTACCTCTTCCTCTCCTCTGCCTCCTGGACGGCCAATTTGGAGATTGTTTTCTGGTTCTCTTCTCCTCGGTCATGCCTTCCTCCCACTAACATGGGAATAAGTATTTATCCTGAGGAATAGTAATGGGGAAGACAGCAGCTGAGGAGAGGACACGTGTGCCATGTTGCAGGCACCAGATTATAAGTACGGACAGCGGCTCCTGACACTCAACTAGAGGCATCCTGGTCTAGGGCTTAGGGTCTAGGGAATTTACTGACACTGGATCATTTACAGAATGGATGAATATGGATTACATGTGTTGCTTAATACAGTGTGCTCATATTCAGAAGGATGGTGTTATGCTCTCCCTCTGTGAATGTCCACCAATGCCAGAGTTTGTCTGTCTACCTCTTTTTTGGAAAGTAGAATATAGAAAGCAGAAGAAACATCATCTCTAAGGGTTTGTCTGAAGTTATTCCACAATAAAGTAGGGTCTGAACTCAAAGCACAATAGCAGTTCCAGAATAAGAGAGCTTAAATAGCAAGCTATTGCAAAATAGTTATTCCAATCAATTTCTGAGTATCCCCAAATAAAAATCTAGCTGGTTCAAGGTTATTGCTCTGTACAAATTATCCATCAAGTGATGAGAATACTAAGAAGTCTGGGGCATGTCAGTGTAACACTCTGGTTAGTGCATGGGATCATGGCTCCCTCTAGTGACTGGCTGGCAGAGCTGATGAGAGAGTGAGGGACATAGGAGAGAGCACTCCTAGATAGCAACCTGTATGTGGGGAGCCTGGGTGTGGGAATTCTCTGATCACAGCAACATTCCAAGCTCTGCATTGCTAAGTGAAGGTTACTCTCTATGAACTTTCCAGCCACAATCTACTCCCTGCCATACCCACAGCTACTGAGCCACACCTGTGGCCTGGGCTCTCTCTGCATGAGAATAATTTGCAGTGATGTTGCTACACTAATATAGTGACACACACCACTAAAAAATGTGCTCCATGATGTAAATCAGGGCTTATAGTGGTGAATCTTACTCTGGTATGTTCAATGTGGCTACTCCAGTGTGTATTTCCTTAATGTAGGCAGGACTGACGTGAAATGCTGTAAGTCATCACAGTGTCTCAGTCTCATGGTCTATCTCTGGGGTTTTGCTGGCTGTCTCAGGGCTCTCAGTGACACTGTGCAGTGCTGCAGGCGCAGTAATACACAGCTGAGTCTGAACGTGAAAGGTTTTCCAAGTTTAAGTCCCAGCTTTTATTCCTCCTCGGGAGTGTCATGGGCTTGGCTGTGAAGTTCACCAAATAGTCTTCATAAGAATAGAAGAGCCCCTCCAGATCCCTGCCTCCCTGTTGCCTATATCAGTATATCTTGTCACAGTTGGATTGTTTCAGAGTACATTGCAGGGTTGGGGAGTTTCCTGAGTACCCTGTGAGGAAAGGGGGCTGCTCCACATAGGTTGAGCTCACACCTGGAAGGAAATGGGAAGCAACATGAGGAAAATGAGAGAACAAAGGTAATCATTTGTGACTGAGCTGACAAATCACACATCATACCTAATAAATAGTAAGCAATTGAAATCAGCAATCCAGACAAAGGTCTAAATTACTAGTTAACACTTTTGTAAAGAAAAATTCAACTGGCTCTAATATCAACGTTGTGTAGTGGACCTTGATGGATGAAATGGAATCAGTGGACTTGACCAACCTGCTTGCTAGAGACTGGGGAAATCAGAAGTTGTAATACAGGAGCTTTTTGCTGAACAGAAGGTGCCTCCTTGAGAGTGATGGTGATATTGTCATCTCCTTGAAGTACGAGAGACGCCATATAAAAAGACAATTTTAAATTTAATCTAGCACATTTAAAAAAAATCACGTGGCATGTGAAAATGGTTGGAGTTGAACTTTTTGGAGTTGCGCATAGTTGACAAATATGATCATCCAAAATCTTATAGCTGTTATTAGTGTTTTAAAGTTAAATATGTCCCTGTTGCACAGGGCTCTGGTAATTTATGATAGCTCCTACAGGTTCTAAAGCCCAATTTGATTACCAAATGGGATGGTATCATGTAATTTTCTCTTCATGGAAATTGTTTCAGCTCTGCAATAGATTCTAACCACACTCTGAGATTAGCAAATGGTTGTGATTATATAAGTAAAGTCAGTCATTTGTTTGCACTCATCTACAGATCACTCCAGATGGGAAAATGCAAAGCTATGTGCATATAATGGAAAAAAGTAACAGAATTCTTCCCCCATTCATGCAGCTGTGCCTTTCATGATTAACTACTGATAGTTCATGTTTAGCTGATTTTTTTGCTTTGAATTGTGTTGTTGAAATTTCCACTGAAACTCTAGGTAGGAGTTGCTGGTGATAAGTGGAAATATCTCCAGCTGTTTTTCCTTGTAGTGATTTTAGTAACCATTTCCATTGGCAGGATTATAGCAAATGGATTTTATCATAGTCATGAATGGTAGATTAGTCTGTGAAATGCATTGAAACTAGGCAGGAAACTGACCACATATGAAACGATCAACATGGAATGGGCACGTTAAATTATGCCTCTCGTGAGAAACATATGAGTACCTACTTGGGAAGAAAATTTCTGATAGGCTGAGACCTCCTTACTTGCAGACAAAAGTATAATTAGAGCCAATGCTGAAGCTGAAGTTAGATCAATTTAGACTGAAAATAAGGTGCAAAATGGTATATTCCTGAGGTACAGTACTGGGAGCTGGGGAGATTTGGCTTTGGTGCCATTCTCTCTGTGAGCATTCATACAATTAAACTGGGTGAGGGGCTCCATATGATATTGTGCTGAGTGATAACAGTGCCTGGAGGGACTTGATGCTTGTCAGTAGCAAGGCATTGTGAGAGATAGCCCAGGCTGGAGAGAGTTCAGGGGTTAAAGTGGTCCCACAGCCCTAGGATGCACCCTGGGAATCTCGTCACACAGAGGGTGGGTGGTAGAATGGCCAGTCAGGTATTCCTGGACCACTGGACATTCTGGTACTTTCAGGAACTACATGGACCTGCCCCAGCCAGCGTACAGTTCTTGCAAAGTCACGCCACACTGGGGACGTAATTTTGAAGAGCATGTTGTCCCATTGCCACCAGCTGTACCACATACCGTGCATATAAAATCTCACCACAGGGGGGATGCCATTATTAAGAGTGTACCAGCATGGCCTCACATGGTTTATGCAATATCATATCACACAGTGGATGCCTTTTTTAAAAGCGTGCTGCCCCGATCCCATCGGCATGACACCAGAGAGTGTGAAGAGATGCACTCTTCAGAATGGTATCCCCCATCCAGTATTAGATTAAAACTGTGTCTGATTTTGACTCAATACCAGATGGAAGACAAATCTTAGAGCAGCAGGACTCTCTCGTTTAAAACAGGATGCAGGGCCTGCCTCGTAGGGAGCAGGCTGCAGGAGAAGTCAGTGGAGCTGCAGTAGGGGTCAAAAGAGGCAACTGTTCTGTGTGCACCCCATCCCTACACATAAGCAGCTCCCCCCATCAGTTCTGTGGGTACCCCAGCACTACACCTGCCCACTTTCCCATTAGATCTGTGTGTATCCTAGCCCAAGAACTGGCCCCCACAGCCATCAGTTCTGCCCACCAAGCCTCAATTCTTCTCGTACAGGGAGTCTTCACCCTCCCCAGCTCTGTCCTAGGCTGGGTTGCGCATGGGAGAGAGAAGAGGGGAGGAGAGAGGAAAGGAGCTGTCCCATTGCTCACAAGATGGAGAGGGGGAGGAGGGAGCAGAGACACCCTGAACTACTGGGCTTTATAACTTCCTCCTTCCACACACCCCTCCTGTGGGAGTGGCTGCAGGTTGTAATGGGGTGGGCGAGAGTGATCAGCGGCAATAGTTCTGATTGGTTGTAGAGGTGGCCTGGGAAGTTCTTCTTTCTATCTGTTCTTATGGGCAAACCATTTTCTTCCTTCTGAGGACTGCAAAACTCAGATCAGTTTCAGTGAAGCTTCTGCATCAGTTCAAGTGCCATATGAGACAGGGGACATCATAAACCCCCAAATATTACCCAAAGAGGAGGACCTGCTACTTCTTCTAAACATAAAAATGGAATCCTATCAATATTCCACAGTTCACAATACTTTTGTCCTGTTCCATTCTTTGCTTCAGTTCATTTATTTGCTGAAGTGCAGAATCATTTCAAGCCTTGGATAAAAGAATCTCATATGTCTTGTCAAGCCGACCATCCCATCTTCCACTTTCTTCATTTAAAGCCACTTTTTTCCCCTATGATCTTCTCTTCCATTGGACTGCTTATTTGGAAGTATATTAAACTAAACCTAATTAGGCCATTTTAATTCTGAATGAGGGTGTTCACACAGCGGTTTATTCAGTTTAACAAAGTCACTTCAAATTTTACACCTCTTCTAACTCCAATAATGTCCCTGTGTTGACAAACCCTGAGAAGAAAGAAGACAGACAGCTATCCAGAGACAGATGTGAGTTCCAAAAGATTCTAGCACATGCACCCTTCCCAATCATTCTGCTTTTATGTCTGTGAACTTGCTATGATGGTCAACCATGTTCTTTTCTGTTTATAAGCTCTGAGACTTGGTGCAGGGGGGCGAATGATCACAACCACTTCCCTAAAATAGTTCAGGAAGTCCATGCATACTAAACCATCAATAATCTCCTAAGCATTGCCAATATTTATAACCCTGTCCATGAGTATGTTCTTCATGACAGCACACACCTCCATGACAATGGACCCAACAGTCAATGCCCCCCACATTAAATTTTTCCTAATGGAAGGGTGACATTCAAGGGTGGCCAGCTTTAAAATGACAATGATGACCATGGGTATGAGCAGCCACTTTAGGTCACTGCACCGGTTGGTACACTGCTGCTGCAGAAAATGTTGCCTTCAGCATCTTGAAATTCTCTCGCCGCTGCTGATCATCCCACGTCTGTGAAATGCTTTTTTTCCACCAGTCGATGCTTTTTTCATGAGTCCCAAAACAGCCCTGCACCAGGTGAAGCTGCTTCAGAAATAACTGGAATAGCAGCAATTGCTTGGCATCCTCCTCATCCTCCACCATCTTCTGATGCTTCTGGAGGAACTGCTGTTCAAGTTGCATTAACTGCTTGGAGACAGGGCAGTTAAAATCCAATGCTGAAGCAAGCAGCTTCTAGGAGCTTAAACAAAGCCCAAACAGCCTCTGTGTATTCCGGTTGCCAGCCCAGCAGTAGAGAACATTGTTGCACCCATGCTTGCAATCAGTAGTTTGAAAATGGCACTAGCCTTCCCAGAAAGAAAGGAATCATGGGGCAGAGGGAGGAGAATCATGGATGTTTTGGAGTTTAATGCCAAATCCCTGAATTCCATTGGTTTCTACCTGGCTTCCACCATGCACCCCACAATGCACATCACGGAAAATCCCATAATGCACACAGCTCAGCAATAAAGCTACCATCTGAAATGCCATGCTCTTAGTGTACATTTAGCCCCTGCTATGTGTACACAATGATGTGATTGAATGAGCACACAGCTGTCCCTCATGCACACTATTGATGAAGCTTATGTATTGCACACTAACAAGAGTCAGTCAGCTCAGTGTAAACTAAAACTCTCATGAAGAACAGCTCTAATTTGGATATTGGAAGTACTACATTGAAAATACCATTTTAATTTATATAGCATCTTTCAAAAATATTTCTCAAAATGTATTACAGAATTAAATGATACAGGAAACTGATTTAATGACTGCAGTTTATAAATGACCATGGGTTGGCTTATGCTTTATTATGTATCAAATATCTAATTAACTATAAAATAAATACATAAAATTACTACATTTGTGCTTTATGCTTTAAAAAGATGTAACATTTTCATTTAAATATTTTGATGAAAAAAATCTTAATTTTAGTTTGGTTAGATTTTTCTTTATAGAGTCTCAAAATGATTCTAAACTTGAAAACTCTTCCACAGAATAAACTGGTGTATTTCAAATAGAATGTGGTTTATGAGCTGATGGTGGTTAGGTAAATGATACTGGATTAAGAAGATGGGGTTTCCTTTTATACAGACATCTGGTTTGATCCTGCATAAGTCACTTCGCCAGAATTTTCAAAGTGGGTGAGTTGTACACGTCATAGGAAAAAAAGGATCTCTTTTGGTCACCCTGACTAGAATACCAATTTTCAGAGGACATCTACTGTGCAGAAGATGCTCTGAAAATATACCCACAGTATTACCCTCTTATGGGATTCTTATGTTTGCTCTCTGCCCCCAGCCCCTCCATTCCCTGCCCCGAAGTGATCAGGCAAGACTCTGGCTAATGAGGGGAAAGAGACTAAAGAGGGGGAAGATACACACAGTTTGCTGGAGGGAAAGACAGAAACACACATAGTACAAAAGATGGCTCTGCCATAAAGAAGCATTGTTTATATGAAATGAGAGATCTCATATCCAAATGGCTCCTTAGGCATATAGCTCCATAAGCATCAGAAACAAGGCTCCAAGATTATAAAGTCTGGCCTCAGACTTTGACTGAAGCAGTAAGGATATGCAAAAAAAATTGCATTAACTCAGAGGCAAACATTCATCATCACTGGCATAATATCTGGTGTAATGTGTAATTTGTATACTGCCTCTGTCTCCCTGTTTATGCACATGCTGTTCCATGATTCAGTTTTCTTTCCTTATTTCTGGTCGGGGAAAGAGTGTGCAACAAAGCACCATCAATGAGTGCTAGGAAAGAAGACACAATATGGTACACGGCATTTTCAGAAAAAGCAGTACTAGTTAGCCATGGTGCTCCATTCACAAACTGACAGGATGGACCAGAGAATAAAAGAAATTAAGAGACATGAATATACATGAGAGGGGAAAGAAACGTATGAATGAAGAGGAAACTGGATGAATTATATGAAAATACTGTTCAGTATTTTATTTGTGGTAAATGTGCTATACAGTAACTCCTCCAGGAAGTGAAGAGATGCCATACTTCCTGTACACTTTTCATGCAGATGTTTTTTTATGACTAACTTCCTGTAGGGGAGCCAAAACAAAGGCGTCCGGGACAGGGCAGTTGCAAGCTGAAGCTAGTAAATAGCAGGAACTTTTATTTTATTTCTAGATATTCGTAATAAAGAGTTTCATTCCATATCCATTCCATATCCATTCGTAATAAAGAGTTTATCTTGAAACCTGTCTGCTCATCAGTAAGATGCCACATTAACGATAAGGCCCCATTTAATTTTAATTCAGGCATCATTTGCATTATGCTTAGCATGGACATGTTTTTCCTTTTGATCACCAGACCCTCAGACTAGGGGTTGCAGAGGAAATTGCCCCAAGAAAACTGATCTGCTCTTGTCCCAGGAGAAAATTCTGCTGGATTTACTCTTCCAACAGTTAATCATGAAAGACACAGATGCATTGAACTGTATGTTAGGCAAGGGCTCAGTTACTGTATTTCCATTTCATGCATAGATCTTTGCATTTTCCCATTTAGAATATTCTGCAGTGACAGGAAACAAATGATACTGATTTTGCATACATTGTATAAACTACTAATTATGGGTTGTAAACAGAATAATTTATTTCAAAACCAAAGATATTTCTGTGAAGAGGAGGTTTACAAGTCAGGACTTGTCGAGACATGTCAGGACCAGAAAAGATGGTGAAGCCTGTCTTTAGAGAGATGGTCACAACAGCAGCAACGAGTAAGTAAGACAAAGTGATGGGAGGACATAAAAAAGGGACATGAAGTTCTTATATGACCGACCACATGATTCAAATTCTTGCCATTTTTATTTGGCTTTCTTTTGGGCCTGCTGAAAATGGTGATACCTTACTAAACTGTATGTTGCACCAAACAAACAACATGGAACAGAACTTCTGCATATGCATCCTCCCTCACCATAGGAAAGAGCTACAGAAGAGGAGGGAGGAGATAATATCTGGAGCCAGGTAGAAAATCTGGAATTGGAAAGGCAAAATTGTCCTTGCCTGAGCCTGTCTTGTGATCTTAGATTAAATTCAAGTTAAGCCCAAATTTAAATTATAACTTAGACGGGTTCGGTCACAGAGACCCCTTTGGGACTGTCACTGGATGTTCTGAGATTACCGCTGAGATGGTTTTCCCTGCCAGCGTGGAACCTCAGAACCTTGCCTTGTTGAGCTAAACACCCCAACCTGCTAAAACACAGACCTAGGTCTGGTCCACGCCCCCAGAGCTGAAGATTTTAACCAAAAACTTCTGAGCAGGTCACTGATCTCCACCACCCAGACACCCAGTTCACAATGGGATTCAAGCCCCAAATAAATCCATTATATTCTGTGTAAAGCTTATACAGGGTACTCTCATAAATTGTCTGCCCTCTAGAACACTAATAGAGAGATATACACAGCTGTTTGCTCCCCCAGGTATGTTTCCCCACTTACTCTAGGTTAATGGATAAAGAAAAGTGATTTTATTAAGTATACAAATTAGTATTTCAGTGGGTTTCAGTAATAATAGACAGAAGAAAGTAACTTACAAGCAAAATAAAACAAAATATGCAAGTTTAAGCCTAATACATTAAGAAACTGATTACAGGTAAATCTCACCCTCAGAGATGTTCCAGTGAGCTAGCACTTAGCCCCCACTATTTGTACACAATGATGTGATTATTTATCTTGAAGTCAGGAAATTCCTGTATACAAACTTATATTACACGTTGATGGGATTCTGACTCAGGGAAAGTTGGACACAGAACCAACATTCTCTGTTTTATGGAAACACCTTTTTAAAAAACATTTCCAGGTCCCTCACCAGGTTCTCTGGACTGTATTCACTGGCAAATGGCGAGAGCTAAAGGGGGCAGGGGCAGTTATAGTACAATACAAAGATAAAATTGCAGGCCCAGCTCCTTGTTTACAGAGACCTAGAGCCAGTTCTGTTGGGGTTAGACTGGTTAAGAGCGTTAGGGAATTTCTGGCACCAGGGAAGGGTACAGCTGGTGTCTGCTGGGGTGGAGGGTATTTCTTCCTGTCTCAGGAGGTTTTCTTCCCCCCAGTTTAAAAAATCACTATTTTCTCCAGGTCATTTAAAAAATGTGGATGCAAACTGGTGGCTGGGAGCAGGATAGACCAACCAAAATAAGATAAAATCTGTCTTGTGTCACATGCATTATTTAGACAATGGACAAAAAATTAACAGAGCTGGAATAAAGAGGAGTGATATTCTTCATACCTATTAGACACACAGAAGCACCATCAGTGTGTATTCTCAAAGCAGGTGATTCAGCACTTCTGTTTGGGACTACAAATTAAGCATTAGACTCTGCCCCACCACAGCTAAAACTCTGCCCCACCACAGCTCAACCTGTGCATATCACACACAATACACATAAAATTAATCACATGCACACTGGTGTTCAAAATTTTAACTCCATTCTCATACATCACATATGTCATGCCTGACTAACCTAACTGCCTTCTATGATGAGATAACTGGCTCTGTAGATGAGGGGAAAGCAGTGGATGTGCTATTCCTTGACTTTAGCAAAGCTTTTGATACGGTCTCCCACAGTATTCTTGCCAGCAAGTTAAAGAAGTGTAGGCTGGATGAGTGGACCATAAGGTGGATAGAAAGCTGGCTGGATCATCGGGCTCAGTGGGTAGTGATCAATGTCTAATTGGTATCAAGTGGAGTGCCCCAAGGGTCGGTCCGGGGCCTGTTTTTATTCAATATCTTTATCAATGATCTGGAGGATGGCATGGACTGCACCCTCAGCAAGTTTGCGGATGACACTCAGCTGGGAGTAGTGGTAGATATTCTAGAGGGTAGGCATAGGATACAGAAGGACCTATACAAATTAGAGGATTGGTCCGAAGAAATTTGATGAGGTTCAACAAGGACAAGTGCAGAGTCCTGCACTTTCGACGGAAGAATCCCATGTACTGCTACAGACTAGGGACCGAATGGCTAGGCAGCAGTTCTGTAGAAAAGGACCCAAAGGTTACAGTGGACGAGAATCTGGATATGAGTCAACAGTTTGCCCTTGCTGCCAAGAAGGCTAACGGCATTTTGGGCTGTATAAGTAGGGGCATTGCCAGCAGATCAGGGACGTGATTGTTCCCCTCTATTCAACATTGGTAAGGCTTCATCTGGAGTACTGTATCCAGTTTTATAGCCCACACTACAAAAAGATGTGGAAAAATTGGAAAGAGTCCAGAGAAGGGCAACAAAAATGATTAAGGGCCTGGAGCACATGACTTATGAAAAGAGGCTGAGAGAACTGGGATTGTTTAGTCTACCGAAGAGAAGACTGAGGGGAGATTTGATAGCTGATTTCAGCTACCTGAAAGAGTGTTCCAAAGAGGATGGATCTAGACTGTTCTCAGTGGTACTAGATGACAGAACAAGGAGTAATGGTCTCAAGTTGCAGTGGGAAGGTTTAGGTTGGATATTAGGAAAAACATTTTCACTAGGAGGTGGTGAAGCCCTAGAATGGGTTACCTAGGGAGGTGATAGAATCTCCTTCCTTAGAGGTTTTTAAGATCAGGGTTGACAAAGCCCTGGTTGGGATGATTTAGCTGGGGTTACTCCTGCTTTAAGCAGGGGGTTGAACTAGATGACCTCCTGAGGTCCCTTCCAACCCTGATATTCTATGATTCTATGTACCATAACACACAACACAGTTAAAGGGTTACATCCAGATTAAATTCATCCCAAGGAAAAATCTGGTCTGTGGCTGCCAACCAGAGCCTCTAAACCTGTGGAGGCCTCAAGCCACTGAAGAGCCACAAAGAACTTTTTGACAACCTTTAGGGGATGCCAAGCACAGGA
This sequence comes from Dermatemys mawii, assembly GCA_007922305.1. Classification (NCBI taxonomy): domain Eukaryota; kingdom Metazoa; phylum Chordata; order Testudines; family Dermatemydidae; genus Dermatemys; species Dermatemys mawii. The sequence continues at coordinate 88,877 of ML677472.1, read as the reverse complement.
AAGTCGTGCTGCACCACAGAGAACAGTATGAGGTGCTGAAGAGGTTAGTGGGCCCTGTCACAGTTAGAATTCTCATACACTGCTACCATGACATCAGTGCCACTTCAATCCATCCGATTCTCATGCTACCAACTCTCGCTGACTTCCATTGGCATTACTCTTAACCTGGTGGAAAAAAGGAGCAGGGTCTGTGGGTTGCATTACATTTTTCAAGCATAGCTCCCAATAAAACGCATGCAGTGAGCAATGCTGGTGCTTGTCCATTGAGGCTCCTAAGCAGGAAATCCTCCCCCCTCCCTGATACCACACGCACACACAATACTAAAACAGGGAAATTCTTATAATAAAAAACAAAAGGGGGATGCTTGAGCTGCTTGTGTTCCTAAGCAATTGGTTAGTCTTGCTTATGTCTAGCCCCAGCTCTGCCAGTGAGAAAACCTAGAAGTCAAACAATGAAAATAAACAAGTGGGAGAGAGGGAGAGGAGAGAGAAAGAGATTAAAGGAATGAAGAAGGAAATGAAGATTTTCACAGAAAAGGCACAGCACTCTGGAAAGAAATGGATAAATATGGACAGTAGATGAAGCCATCAGTAACAGAATCCTTTTGGAGATTTGCATCCCTATGAATTCAGTTCCTAGCCTTGGAAAAAGCTTAAACCAACAGTATCATTAACAGACACATCCCAGCAGACCAGAACAAGGGTCACAATTTCTCGTTTTGCCGTTTCTCCAAGAACAGAAGAATCAGCGCAGGCTTGGAAAACAAGAAGTCGAAATATGCTTACTCCAGTTGCTCTCATCTCTCTGATCCTTTTGGGCCTTGAGTCCCTTGTTGCAAGTTTGGGAAATGGATTTATTATAGCTGTGATTTTCACTGACTGGATCAAAAGCAGAAAGCTGGCCTCCTGTGAGCTCATTCTCACCTCCCTGAGTATCTCCAGGTTTCTCCTACAATGGATTGTAATGCTGAGCAACTTCGTCTATGTCGCTTTTCCAAGCACTTCTGCACTAGGATGCAAACACAAAGCATTCGCAATCCTGTGGTATTTTCTAAACATGGTCAGTCTCTGGTGTGCCACCTGGCTTAGCGTCTTCTACTCTGTAAAGATTGCCAACTTCTCCCAACCCTTCTTTCTCTGGCTGAAGCTGAGAATTGCTTGGCTGATGCCCAGGCTGCTCCTGGGATCCCTGATGATTTCCTTGGTCAGTTCCCTGCCATTGGTCTGGTGCGATATTGGGGTTGATCTCTGCAACTCAACGAAAAGCCCAGAAGGAAACACAACCTTGAATGATGCTAAGAAGATCTCAAATCTCTTATATATGCCTATGGAAGTTATTTTATGTGCCATCCCGTTCACCATATTCTTGGTTTCATCCATCCTATTGCTCATCTCTCAATGGAAACACACCAAGAAAATGAAACACATTGTTACTGATTTCAAAGATCTCAGTGTGGAGGCCCATACCAATGCCATGAAATCTCTGCTCTCCTTCTTTGTCCTTTTCATTACATATTTTGTGACTATGATAGCCATTTTAACAGGCACAATCACATTTCAAAACCCTGCACGTTTACCTTATGAAGTTCTACTTTCTGCATATCCTTCTGGACACCCTATTGTTTTGGTTCTGACCAATCCAAAACTGAAACAGTTGTCAGAGAAGATTCTGCATCAATTCAAAAGCCATCTAAGAGATGGGACTTCATAAATCCTGTTACAACACCCCAAGAAGGAGCCCTTTCACTCTCATCCAACATAGGAAGGGAAACACATCTGTACTGTGCATTTCACATCAGATTTTTTTCTTCATGCTATTCCTCAGATCAATTTGCTGAACTGCAATTTCACTCCCAGCCCTGCATGGAAAAGACTCCCCCCTTCGATAGGCTCTCTTTACACAGATCCTTACTTAATAACCACTCATTCCATAAACTATTCCTATATTAGCCTACTGCAGCCCCCTTATCTGAATTCTTGTCTTGTATTTCAGTTTGGAAGTGTTCAGTTACAATCTCTGTGTCTTATTCCTTCTTTTGCACAAACCAACTATATGTAGGTAATGCTATTTAAATCACTACTAATAAGGGTCATAATTAATACTTTTCTATTAGGGTCTTACTTATTGATGCCCGCATTAAACATTTGTGAAATACTGGTGACTGAAATCAAGAGCAATTGCCTGTGTAATTATAAAATTGAACTATAGACCCTAGACATGGGACACAGCGGCATAAATTCGTAAAAAGCTGACCAGCTACTGGCAAAGCTACCTGGAAAATCAGAAGACTTGACAGTTTCACAAATATGGTTAATTGTATTTGCAGAATTCCTTGTATAGCTTATACTTACTACAGTGAATCCTTTGCATGTTGCTAATACTGAGGTCTTGTGACATCAAATATCTATTTAATTGTCTAAGGCAATTAGCAAGTTTTGAGGGGACACAGCTGTCCAAATGAGACACATTTTTTGAGGAGGAAAAAAAAATAATATTGATACCTTGCCAAGTGCAAATCAATTATAGTCCAGAGAAGTGCTTCCTGAACAGTAACAAATGCCACTATTTTGATGCAGAATTTCTGAGACCACCAAAACATAACCCCGTACTTGGGAGAAACTATAGTGCTAGCTAATAGTGGTTTTGATTATTTAATTGCTTTCTTTGAGAATGACGTAATTGTAAATTAATTAATTTCCTTCAGAATGACGTAATGGTTATTTAATGCTTCAGTCTTAAAGTCACATTAAAAATGAATTTCAATTTTTGTGTGTGTTAAAAATGTATTTGTGGTACAAAGCAGATCATAAAATTGCAGACAGTCTATGGCAGGGGTCGGCAACCTTTCAGAAGTGGTGTGCCAAGTCTTCATTTATTCACTTTAATTTAAGGTTTCGCGTGCCGGTAATACATTTCAATGTTCTTTTAGAAGGTCTCTCTCTGTAAGTCTCTATATTATGTAACTAAACTACTGTCGAATTGTAAAATAAACGAGGTTTTCAAAATGTTTAAGAAGCTTCATTTAAAATTAAATTAAAATGCTGATCTTACACTGCCAGCCTGCTCAGCCCACTGCCAGCCTGGGGTTCCGTTCACCTAGGCCGGCAGCAGGCTGAGCAGGGCCTATGCCCGGGACACAGGCTGGCAAGGGGCCAGCAGCCAGAACCGCAGATCGGCAGTGGGCTAAGCGGGGCTGGTGGCCAGGACCCCAGACTGGCAGTGGGCTGAGCAGCTCAGACCACTGCCACTGAAGGGTCCATCCACCGGGATCCCGGCTGCCAGACCCGCTCAGCCTGCTGCCCGTCTGGGGTCCCGGCCCTGCCCACAGAGTGGGAACCTACCTTCTTCCTGGTTCTGGACCATTCTCTTCCTCTCTGCACTGCACTGAGGGTGGGAGTGCACTAAGCGCAGGGCTGGGGGTGAAGGAGCAGGCTGGGGATTGGGGTGTAGGGTCTAGCCAGGAGCTAGAATGAGGGTCGGGACTCAGGGTTGGGGCAGGAGGTTTGGGTGTGGAGCACTTAGGTGGGCAGCTCCTATTTGGTGCGAGGGGTCCAGGTGGGAATGGGGGGCATGCAGGAGCTCCCATTTGGTGCTCAGGATGGGAGTGGGGTTGTGGGGTGCAAGAGTCAGGATGTATGGGGTTGGGGGTGTCTGGATATGTATGGGGGTGCCAGAGTCAGGGCCAGGGTCATGTGGGGGGGGGAAGGAGTCAAGCAGAGGGCTGGGTGTGTGTGAGGCGGGTACAGGAGTCTCAGGGGAGTGTGCAGGGCAGAAGCCTGGGGGCTGTCCTGGGCTGCAGGGCTCAGGGAAGAAGGCTGTGGGGGGAGGGTCAGGGCTGAGTGTATGGTCTGGGGTCCTGGGGGTGCTCCCAACCCCCTGCCCTGAGCGGCTCACAAAAGGGGACTGGAGGGGATATGCCCCAATTCCACCCCCTTCCCCAAGGCCCTGCCCCCGCTTCTTCTCTGCCTCAGCCCAGAGCAGGGAACTTGCTGTGGCCCCATTTGTGCCCCTCCCCCGCAAAGGCCATTGGCCTGCAAGGAGGGAGGGACGGGGTGGAAGAGGAGGAGGGGGGCAGGAACCTACCACTTTGCGGGAAGAGGCAGGGGAGCCAGGCAGGACCAACCATCCCGCAGCAGAGGGCGGGCGGGGGGGGGGGTATCCTTCCCCGGCCCGGGGGTGGAGAAGAGCAGGCCGGGCTGTGCAGGAGTTTTCATGGAACATTGCAGGCGTGCCATTAAAAATCCGCTCATGTGCCGTCTTTGGCATGCGTGCCATAGGTTGCCAATCCCGGGTCTATGGTGAAAAATAATCAGTTCTACTTCCATTTTCTGACTCATATAAGAGACAAAGGACTCAATCAAGATTTCATAGTACTCCACATTTTCAGTTTTTACTGATTGTCACCAATAAATTACCAGGGATTTTTTCTTGAAGGAGTTCAGATTTTACTGATTTACAGCTGTCTCGATATTTTTCTGGGCACTTATTTTTGTTAAACACTAATGCTTTGTGCAATTGTTGTGTCCTGCAGCTTTGAGATTGAAGGAGTTCCACAGTGTAAAACACAGAACACGCACAGGTGGAGGTTGGATAATCAAGCAAAGTTAATATTGTGAAATGATTGGTCCACAAAGAGACACAGCCTATTTCTTTGCTTTCATTTAGTGCAGTGCTGAATTTAAAAATCAATCCTCTACAGATAAAGATGTAAGCAGTGTCAGGAATGAGATATATTCTGACATCTGGTGGCGAACTATGGGAATTGCAGTGAGCCTTGCAAAATAAGTCTGGGGCTGATCAATTTGCATAGACACACCCACTGCGCCTAGCCTGAGCCCACAGCAGCCCACATGGCCACTTCGGCTGATGAGGAAGCCCCAGTTTCTATGTTAGAATGATAAAGTGATGTTACTGTGATTATGTGAATGAAGGACTATGGACATGTACTTGGCCCGTGTTATGATGGAGAGACTCGCCATCATCTAGGTAGCACTCACTGGGCAAGGGCCATGCGTTTTCAGAACACTGTGAGATTGAGAGAGGTGATGGACAAGTACCTATACCTTTTGGTAAGGGCTCTGTCTTAGGGCCTCCCAGGGCTATTGTACCCTGCCTCTCTCCACTGTGGAATGTCAGAATTGAATTTTGCTTCTATTAAGAGCCTGGTTCCAGGCTGCTGAGCTGAAAATTGCTTTGGGCTCACTGGTGCACCTGCACTAAGGCTCCCCTACTGTGAGCTGAAGTCACCTAAGAGCTAAAGAAATCACTGAGCGCTGACTTAAGTAGGGGGGACCTGGAAAAAGTGCAGAGTGGCTGGTGCAGCAGAGCAGTCTGTGTGTTGGCTAGCGGAGTGACTGGTGCAGCAGAGCTGTCTGTCGACTAGCGGAGGCGTTGGTGCTGCGGGCAGAGTGACCGGCGTGGCAGAGCTGTCTGTCTGTCACCTAGCAGAGGCGTGGGTGCTGCGGGCAGAGTGAACTGCACGGCAGAGCTGTCTGTCTGTCACCTAGCAGAGGCGTGGGTGCTGCGGGCAGAGTGACCGGCGCGGCAGAGCTGTCTGTGTGTCGGCTAGCAGAGCAGCTAGCGGATCAACGGGCGGAGCGGTTCGTGGGACAGCCAGCGGAGCGGAGCAGAGCCGATTGCGGTGAGAGCTGCAGCAGAACCTCACGGAGAGGCGGCGCAGTCGGCCTCGGACCACGTAAGGTGCCCCGTGCCCTACCCTCCATCTCCACCCAGGCTGGAGGTAAGACTCTGCCAATTGACTTTTGAACTCTGCACGGACCAAGGACAGAGACTCTTGGGCTGTTGAACTTTTGGGACTATTGAGTGACTTTTTGGGGTTGTGGAACTCAAGAGCCAAAGGGAAGGCCACGGCCTATTTGCTGGGAGGGGGGCTTCTGGTTCATGGTTTGGTTTATTAACCTTGTTTGTGGTGTTTCCCCAATATAATGCCACATTGTTTCTCCCTGTTATTAAAAGGCTTTGGTACACTCAGACTCTGTGCTTGCGAGAGGGGAAGTATTGTCTCTTACAGACGCCCAAAGGGGTGGTATATGGTTGTCCCAGGTCACTGGGTGGGGGCTCGAGCCGGTTTTTGTATTGTGCTATTGGAATGGAACCCCTGGATACTGAACCCGGCCCTTGTTGCTGCCAACTCTGATGGGCAGAAGGGTTACAAAGATAAGGTAAATGTGAGATGAACACGCATATCTATGCCTGGTAACCAACAAGAAAATCAGTGCTTAGAACTTTTCAAGAAAAGTAAAGGCAGAAATGAAGAGGATGCATTGCACTGCAAGTACTGCTTCCTCTGACAGAATAAAGGAGAATGTCAAAAGCAAGTGACACATGAAGATGAAAAAGGAAAGTGAGCTTCGGGATAAAAAGTCAATATTAGGAGTTTTCATCAGGGCTTTAATGAAAAAGGACATAGCACACTTGTGCCAATGAATTTGTGCGTGCTGTTTGTCTCACTGGATAACCACTGTTAATTGCAGAAGGGCTTATTGGTGACTTTGTGAAATAGCAGCAAAAACCCTTCTGAATGCAGATGTCAAGGCTAATTCCCCACTCTGGCACTTTGAGTGCAGAAAGTGGGGGCCGGCAAGGATTCTAAAAATTAATACCAGCCCTTCTAGGCTTTTATTTAACTTACAAGGTTACAGATTTTCTCTGACCTTGAATTGGTAGGTGCTGCCACCACCCAAGTGCAGAACCCCTTTGAGAGCCCAGGAAGGTACACTTGGGAATTTCTTCCTGTGGGGTACCCTGAAGCCAGCGAAGAACTGAGAAAGGAAAAAAAAGGAAATTAGCCGTTGCCATCAGTTAATTAAATAACATGTGCACAAACCTCTTAAGACACAAAAATCCACTTCTGTTCTTATAAATGGTAAATGTTATTAATAAAAAAAGAAAGACAATACTTCTGGGAACTCAGGCTATTGCTAGATTTTAAAAGAGCAACTACAAATATTAAGCACCAAGAATAGCTTGCTGAGGTCTAGCTTAAATGTTACAAGCAAAACCAAAGCACCTGGGGTCAGTACAGAGGAATCCTCAAGCCAGAACGAAATAAAAGGGATTAACCTAATCATGTCTTCCTAGACATTTCCTGACCTACTTACACATCTGGGGTTTTAAATGAGTAGTTTCTAGGTATGATACTCATGATCTTTTCATACCTGGCCCAAACATCTTACACCATGCTGCTGCCCTGTCCGCCTCTCCTCAGGAGAACAAGAAAAAGACAAGAGGGGAATCTTGCTTCAATTTTAAAAAGTTCTAGCCTTCCTTTTGGCCAGGTGCTAACTCACTTCCTTTTACCTATGCATAGCAGTGAGACATTTTAACCCTTTACAGGTAGAGCAATTAGGGAACAGCTACTAAGAGGGATTTTATAGCTATTGACTGGTTGGCTGACCATAGAGGGAGGAGAAGCCATATTGGGGATAGTCTGGAAAGAGCCACAGAAAGGGCAGGACTGGCTGCATGGGGATCCAGAAGAACCCAGGCCTGTCCATCCACACTCCTAAACAAAGAAGGTAACCGGGCGGGTAAGGGGCATTACATAGCTTTATCTGCGGAGGATTGATTGTTTCAAATCAGCACCACATTAAATGGAAGCAAATAAATAGGCGGACAGCATCTCCTTGAGAGCCAATCATTGTGCATTATTAACTTTGCTTGATTTTCCCACCCGGTGTGTGTGTGTTCTGAGTTTGATACTGTGGAACTGCTTCAATCTGCTTCAGTCCCAGAGCTGTAGGACACAACAATCATGTAAATCTGTTTAACAAAAATAAGTACTCAAAAAATACTGAGTGGATTGCTAAACAGGTGTAAATCAGTAAAAATTGAACTCCAAAGAAAAAATGGTAATTTATCCACAAAAATCGGTAAAAACTGAAAACATGGAAAAGTACCTGTCATATACAGGAGGGCAGATGAGACAATGTGGTTTTTTTTTTCCGGCCTTAAGCTCTGTGACATTATTCCCACATGCAAATGCTGCAGCTTCCATTTCTCTATGAAAAAATCCTTTAGTTCCTTTATAGTTTGTTCCTTTAACTGCAACTGCGATCTATGGTACATCATAACACACTGCCTGATTAACAGGTCAATAAGCTCTTCTGGTGTGATTAAAAATCTGGCCATGTGATTTGCTGTAAGTGCATTTTATACCTCAAAAACATTCACTTTACTCTGAAGAGGGTTCTTTTGTTCTGGTGTTCACTTTGCCTTCTTCCTCTTTCGTATTTTTGGTATGAAGTAACTGGCAACCTCAATGATTAAAAAGTAGAAAAAAAGTAGCACAATCTTCACTGTTTGCAAAAACAAACAGAAAAAATTACCCACCAACTCCATACTAAGAACCTAAGAAGATAAAAACGGCCATACTGGATCAGGACCAATTGTCTATCTGTCCTGTCTTCTGACAGTGGCCAATGCCAGGTGCTTCAGAAAAAATGAATGGAACAGGCAATCATCAAGTGATCCATCCCCTGACGTTTACTCTCAGCTTCTGGGAAAGAAAAGCTAGACATATTCAAAGCATGGAGTTCCAGCTCTGACCATCTTGGTAAATAGCCATTGGACCTATCTTCTGTGAAATTATCTAGTTCTTTTTGGAGCCTTGTTATTGTCTTGGCTTTCACAACATCCTCTGGCAAGGAGTTCCACAGGTTGACTGTGCATTGTGTGAAAAAATACTTCCTTTTGTTTGTTTTAAACCTGCTGCCTCTTAATTTCATTTGGTGACCTCTAGTTCTTGTGTTATGAGGAGTAAATAACACTTCCTTATTTACTTTCTCCACATCAGTCATGATTTTATAGACCTCAATCAAACTTCCCTTAGTCGTCTCTTTTCCAACCTGAAAAGTCTCAGTCTTATTAATTGTTGCTCATACTGAAGCCGTTCCATGCTGCTAATAATTTTTGTTGCCCTTTTCTGGACCTTTTCCAATTCCAATATATCTTTTTTGAAATGGGGCAACCACATCTGCACTCAGTATCTATCCCTTTCTTAGGGATTCCCAACATTCTGTTCACCAAATCACTCTAGTATTAGAATCAGAGAGGTAGCCCTGTTAGTCTGGAATTGCAGAAGTGACTGAGAGTCCTGTGGCACCTTAAAGACTAACTAAAGTTTTAGAGCATAAGCTTTCATGGGCTAATACCCACTTCGTCGGATGCATGCAGTGGAAGTATCCAGGGGCAGGAATAAATAAGAGGCAAGGGCCAGGTTAGAGCTAACAAGGTTAGTCCAATCAGGCTGAACCAGCTTGTTATCTCTAATCAGGGAGGATGAGGTCCTCTTCTTCTAGAAGCTGATCTGGAGGTGTGAACACCAAGAGAAGAGAATCTCTTTTTGTAGTTAGCTAGCCACTTGTAGTCTTTGTTCAATCCTTGATTGATGGTATCAAATTTGCAAATGAATTGCAGCTCTGCAGTTTCTCTTTGCAGTCTGGTTTTGAAGTTTTTTTGCTGCAAGATAGTGACCCTTAGATCTGTTATGGTGTGTCCAGCGAGGTTGAAGTGTTCTCCTACAGGTTTTTGTATATTGCCATTCCTGATATCTGATTTGTGTCCATTTATCCTTTTTCGTAGGGACTGTCCAGTTTGGCCGATGTACATAGCAGAGGGACATTGCTGGCACATAATGGCATATATTATGTTGGTAGATGTGCAGGTGAATGAACCTGTGATGGTGTAGCTGATCTGGTTATGTCCTGTGATGGTGTTGCTGGTGTAGATGTGTGGGCAGAGTTGGCATCGAGGTTTGTTGCATGGATTGGTTCCTGAGTTAGAGTTAGTATGACGCAGTGTGCTGTTGCTGGTGAGACTATGCTTGAGGTTGACGGGTTGTCTGTGGGCGAGGACTGGCCTGCCTCCCAAGGCCTGTGAAAGTGAGGGATCATTGTCCAGAATGGGTTGTAAATCACTGATGATGCGCTGGAGAGGTTTTAACTGAGGACTATAGGTGATGGCCATTGGTGGTCTGTTGTTTGCTTTCTTGGGCTTGTCTTCCAGCAGGAGGCTTCTGGGTACACATCTGGCTCCGTTAATCTGTTTCCTTACTTCCTCGTGCAGGTATTGTAGTTTTGAGAATGCTTGGTGAAGATCTTGTAGGTGTTGGTCTCTGTCTGAGGGGTAGGATCAAATACGATTGTACCTCAGTGCTTGGCTGTAGTCAATGGATCGTGTGATGTGTCCGGGGTGGAAGCTGGAGGCATGAAGGTAGGTAATTTTTGTTGCCCTTTTCTGGACCTTTTCCAATTCCAATATATATTTTTTGAAATGGGTCAACCACATCTGCACACAGTATCTATCTCTTTCTTAGGGATTCCCAACATTCTGTTCACCAAATCACTCTGGTATTAGAATGCAGAGGTAATGAAATGTTGTTATCCTTATTGTACACACAAAGGGCAGCAGAATTGTGCTTAGAATCATAGAATCATAGACTATCAGGGTTGGAAGGGACTTCAGGAAGTCATCTAGTCCAACCCCCTGCTCAAAGCAGCACCAATCCCCATGATTGAGGGATCACCCTACACTGAATTCCACTTGCTAAGCAGGTGGTAGGGATGCCAAATCCTCCTGAAAGAAAGAGAGGGTGAGTGTGGGATTAGGTATTCATAACTGGTGGTGTGGGTACTGCCTGAGAAGTCCTAGACACCATTTGCCTTTCTCTTTCCACTGTTTAAAAACAGAGCTGATTAGACTCAATTGAGAGTCCTTGTTTTGTTCCACAATTACTGGTGCTGAAATCATTGTTAACCAGGTGCTCAGCCTGTGTCCTCGGGTGGGAATTCTTTCTCAGGTGTCTGGTGGGTAGGTCTGGTCACCATATTTGGGGTCAAAAAGAAATTTCCCACCAGGTCAGATTGGCAAAGACCCTGGGGTCACTTGCTGCTTTGAACTAGAGTAAACAATAGATTGTCTGTAACTTGAAGTCTTTAAATCAGGGGAAGACAACCTATGGCACAGGTGCCGAAGGCGGCACACAAGCTGATTTTCAGTGGCACTCATACTACCTGGGTCTTGGTCACTGGTTTGGGGAGGGTCTGCATTTTAATTTCATTTTAAATGAGCTTCTTAAACATTTTAAAAACCTTATTTACTTTATGTACAACAATAGTTTAGTTATATATTAAAGACATATAGAAAGAGACCTTCTAAAAACATTGAAGTGTGTTAGTGGCACATGAAACCTTAAATTAGGGTGAATAAATGAAGACTCTGCACACTGCTTCTGAAAGGTTATAAATCATGATCTGAGGAATCTTTTAAATCATGATTTGAGGAATTCAGTAACTCAGACAGAGATTATGGGTCTACTATAGGTGTGAGTGGGGGACGTTCTGCGGCCTGAGATTTGCCAGAGCTCAGACTAAATCAGGGTGGGCTCCTCCCAACCGGACCCGCAAGGTCCGGCTCGGGATGCTGCTCCAGCCCCTCCCCCGCTATCTCCCTCTCTCACAGTGGGCCGCGCAAGCAGCAGCTCTGGGGGTGGGGCTGTGTGACCGCATGTTTGGCTCCGGGCCAGACAACGCTGTGCGCTCCAGTGGATCAGCATGGTGGTGTGTCTGGCTGCAGGCCAGACACACTATTCTTAGGGCTTTTACACGGGCTGTGGCTGGGCCGGGCCTGGGGCTGTGTGTTGGATAAGGTGGCAGAGGGTCTCGGGCGGCGGTGAATGGAGGGGTTGGATGGCGCATGGAAGTCCCAGGAGGGCCTGTCAGGGTGCAGAGGTGTGGCTAGGGGTCAGGGCAGTCAGGGGTCAGGGAGCAGGAGGGCTGGATAGGGGGTAGGGTCCTGCGGGGTGATTAGGAGGTGAGGGGGTCGCTGGAGGGGGGCAGTCAGGGGACAAAGAGCAGCGGGGCTTAGGTGTGGGTGGGGTCCTGGAGGGGCAGTTAGAGTGGAGGGTCTCCAGAGGGGTCGATCAGGGGACATGGAGCGGGGGGGGGGGGGCGGTCAGAGGGGTCGGGAGTTCTGAGGAGGCAGTCATGGGATGGGAAGTGGATGGGGGTCAGATAGGGGGAGGGGCCAGGCTATCTGGGGAGGCACAGCCTTCCCTACCTGGCCCTCCACACAATTTTGAACCCCAATGTGACCCTCGGGCCAAAACGTTTGCCCTCCCCTGGATTAGATGATGATGTTGATCCCTTCTGGCCTCATGTCTATGAATCATTCTGTGCACTAGGCAGGCGTGCATACAGCTCAACTGCTAAATTACCCCAACCCAAAAGCTATCGCCTAAAGTCCAGTTCCATTTCCATCTTAAGAAAAAAAAGTTTAATAGACAATTGTTAAAGGGTAAATACTCTATCTAGAAATGAAAAATCTATTTCATATTTGGAGAGTAGCTGAATTATTGTTTTGTTATTATTTTATTTTGTTGTTGCTCCGTGGGCCTGTTTCCACAATCAAACAAACTAGGAAAATGACCAGAGGAAGAATATTCTGTAAAAGCTGTTGACAGTTGTTAGATTGTAAATTATACAGTATGGTTTATTGTTATTATTACTCCTATGATCATTGGTAGTAACCCTTCCTGCTTAATAAAAGAATTGATTTGAGTTTCCTCTGTAGAAATCTAGTTGTTATAATCTAGGTAAGATATAATATTAATCTTTTATATCATTTCTATTTTACCAAGATGCAGGCTGTCTTGCTTTCTTTTAGCTGTCTACCATTACATGATGTAACTGAATGGCACTCTTTTATATGTGACTGTTTCTGATCAGATCCTGCCTGTATTTTATCGGTTTCCTCTCATCCTCACTAGGACACAGAGATTCTCTGTTAACAGATACTCCCCTAAGGGATGTCTGAACTATGTGCTCCTCCGCACCTGTCAGCTTTCCTGCAGCTCTTAGTTTAAAAACTGCTCTACAACCTTTTAATGTTAAATGCTTGCAATCTGGTTCAATTTTGGTTAGGTGGAGCCATCCATCCTGTATAGGCTCCTCTTTTCCCAAAAGTTTTCCCAGTTCCTAAAAATCTAAACCCCTCCTCCCTACACCATCCTCGCATCGAGACTCAGCAGTTCTATCTGTCTAGCTGATCCTGAGTGTGGAACTGGGAGCATCTCAGAGAATGCTGTCATAGAGGTCCTGGACTTCAAACTCTTATCTAGCAGCCTAAATTTGGCCTCCAGGACCTCTCTCCTATCCTTCCCTTTGTCATTGGTACTTACATGTACCACGACCACCGACTTCTCCCCAGCACTACACATAAATCTATCTAGATGTCTCGAGAGATGCACAACTTTCGCACCAGGCAGGCAAGTCAGCATGTGGTTCTCCCGGTCATTGCAAACCCAGCTGTCTATGTTTCTAATGATCGAATCACCCATTACTAATACCTGTCTCTTTCTAATAGCTGGAGTTTTCTCCCTTGGAGAGGTATCCTAAGTGCAAGAGGATATCACAACATCATCTGGAAGGAGGGTCCCAACTATGGGATTGTTTCCCTCTGCTCCAGTTAGATGCTCTCCTTTCCTGAGACTTTCATCCTCCTCAACAGCACAGAGGCTGTCAAATTGGTGGTGGGACCGTTCTACTGTGTCCCGGAAAGTCTCATCTATGTATCCCTCTGTCTCCCGCAGGTCATCCAGTTCAGCCACTCTGGTCTCCAAAGCCCGTACATGGTCTCTGAGGGCCAGGAGCTCCCTGCACTGAATGCACACATACCTTTCGATTGTGTAGCTATCTGCAGGGTTATATGTGTTTGATTGCATATCTGAGTTAATATCAGCATGATCCCCCCCTGCATGACAGTCACAGTAGATGAAATAACATGCTGTGTCCTTCAGGAGGCAGGAGATGCCCCGGAATACCACGGAGATGAGAGGAAGTGGATATGGGATCAGAGAAGAGGGAATGGGAGAGGCACTCAGCTCCAGAGACAGCAACATCCCCCTACAACACAGCAGGGCACCTGGCTCAGACACTGCAGCCAAGAGAAGAGGTCAAACAGGACCACCATGTGATGACAGGGGAGTGGAATAGGCTCAGTGACTTGATAGGGGAATAAATCTCAAGGAATAAAGAAAAGGAGGAAGGAAATTAAAAGAGAGCACGGAGACAGAGAGGAGAGAAAGTCATTGGGAAACGAAAAAGAGGGAAATGGAAAGAAACCCCCTAACATTGAAACCAATTGTGTGAATGAGACAGTGATTTGATATGGCAGTTCTTGGGGTTCTTAACAGTCCTTTTGGAGACAACCCAGATATTCTGTAAACTTCATCTGGGAACCACAGCTTCTCAATAGCTGTCTGACTCCCAGGCACACACACATGCGCTCTTTCTCTGGAAAGTCTCATCTAGGTACCTCTCTGTCTCCCTCAGCTCAGTACCCCTCTGTGTCTCACCTATGTACCCCTCTCATCTATGTACCCCTCCAAGTCTAATCTATATACCCCTATTTTTCCCACAGCTCATCCTGTTCAGCCACTCTAGTCTCCAATGCCTGTACAGGGTCTCCAAGAGCCAGGAGTTCCTTGCACCAAATGCACACACACTTCTCGATTGTGTAGTTATCTGGGGTGTCACACACCCTCTATCTTCACCCCATCTCTGCCTCTCTGGGTTTCTGCTGGCTGCCTAAGGGCTCTGCGTCACTGTGCAGTGCTGCAGGTCTCACAGCTCAGTCAGACCGTGAGAAGCTTTTCCATTTAAGGTCCCATTTGTTGTTGCTTCTCAAAGCTGTCTTGGGTTTGGCTGTGAAACTGGTTCCTGGTCCATCTTCTAGAGAGTAGACGAGCCCTCCAGCTCCCTTCCTCCCTGCTGCCGGTACCAGTACATGTAGTTGCAGTTGGTTTGTTTCAAGGTACACTGAAGGTTTGAGGATTCTCCTAAGCCCCCCACAAGGAAGGGCAGCTGCTCCACGTAGTCCGAGCCTACACCTGAAAAAAGGTGACAAGTGGGGTGGTATGGGGAGGAAGAGAGAGAGAGAAAACTTGAGATGCAGAAAAAGAGACAAAATGGATGACAGTCACTTTGCCTGTGCAAACAAACGGGGACCTTTGTGTGTTATTCTTGGCTGAGATTTCCCTACCCTGTGGAGAGTCTCCCATCTGGGATTCACTCTGGGATGGGACAGTCTAAAGTGGGTGTATTTTTCCCCACAAGTCCTTTCTCCTTGGTGATTCTCTTGCCTCTTCCCAGGGTCTTGAAGATGATCAGACAGTGTGTAGGGACCTCCTAATACCTCAATCTCAATCATAAAAATGTGTCCCCTCAACTTGGGACTCTGGCCCTCCCTGACTAGGGTGACCGGATGTCCTGTTTTTTATAGGGACAGTCTAATTTTTGGGGACTTTTTCTTATATAGGTGCCTATAAAACCCCCACTCCGTCCCATTTTTTCACAGTTGCTATCGGGTCACTCGATCCCTGCCCCACCCCCATCTTCATAGTTACTCAGATTGTGCGTGGGACCCACAGGAGCAGTGCTGAAAGCAGATGTCTCCACATGATGGAAACTTTCCCCTTCTCTGTCTCCTCCACACTGTATGTTTCCTCCTCTCTGTGCCTCAAGAGAGTGAGAGGGGAAGGGTAATTACACTTCTCAGTGGGAGGAGAAATACTGTGGTGTCATTTCAGAGGAGAGATTTACTTCTGCCTGTGTCTTCCTCTCCTCTGCCTCCTGGATGGCGAATTTCATGAACACTTTGGAGATTGTTTTCTGGTTCCCTTCTCCTGGGTGATGCCTTCCTCCCACTAACATGGGAATAAAAATTTATCCTGAGGAATAGTAATGGGGAAGACAGCAGCTGAGGAGAGGACACACTGTGCCATGCTGCAATCACCAGATTCTAAGTATGAACAGTGCCTCCTGCCACTCAGCTAGAGGCACCCTAGTCTAGGGCTCAGGGTCTAGGAGATTTTCTGACACTGGATCATTTACAGAATGGATGAATATGGATTACATGTGTTGCTTAATACAGTGTGCTCATATTCAGAAGGACGGTGTTATGCTTTCTCTCTGTGAATGTGCACCAATGCCAGAGTTTGTCTGTCTGCCTGTTTTTGGAAAGTAGAATATAGAAAACAGAAGAAACATCATCTCTAAGGGTTTGTCTGAAGTTATTCCACAATAAAGTAGGGTCTGAATTTGAAGCACAATAGCAGTTCCAGAATAAGAGTGTTTGCATAGCAAGCTATTGCAGAATAGTTATTCCAGACAATTTCTGAGTATCCCTAAATAAAAGCCTAGCTGGTACAAGGTTATTGCTCTGAGCAAATTATCCATACTATGAAATCTGAGGCATGTCAGTGTAACACACCAGTTAGTGCATGTGATCATGGCTCCCTCTAGTGACTGGCTGGCAATGCTAATGAGAGGGTGAGGGAGATAAGAGAGAGCACACCTAGATAGTGTCCTCTGTGTGGGGCGCCTGTGTGAGGGAGTTCTCTGATCACAGCAACATTCCAAGCTCTGCATTGAGAAGGTGACTCTCTATGAACTTTCCAGCCACAATCCACTCCCTGCCGTAACCACAGCTGCTGAGCCACACCTGTGGCCTGTGCACTCTCTGCATGACAGTAATTTGCAGTGATGTTGCTACACTAATATAGTGACACACACCCCTAGAAATGTGCTCCACTGATGTAAATCAGGGCTTATAGTGATGAATCTTACTCTGGTATGTTCAATGTGTCTACTCCAGGGTGTATTTCCTTAATGTAGGCAGGGCTGAGATGTGAAATGCTGCAAGTCATCACAGTGTTTCAATCTCATGCTCTATCTCTGGGGTTTTGCTGGCTGTCTCAGGGCTCTGTGACACTGTGCAGTGCTGCAGGCGCAGTAATACACAGCTGAGTCTGAACGTGAAAGGTTTTCCAACCTTAGGTCCAAGCTTTTTTTCCCCTCAGGGGTGTCATGGGCTCAGCTGTGAAATTCACCAAATGGTCTTCATAAGAATAGATGAGCCCTTCCAGATCCCTTCCTCCCTCGTGCCTATATCAATATATCTTGTCACAGTTGGATTGTTTCAGAGTACATTGGAGGGTTAGGGAGTTTCCTGAGTACCCTGTGAGGTAAGGGGTTGCTCCACATAGGTTAAGCTCATACCTGGAAGGAAATGGGAAGCAGCATGAGGAAAATCAGAGAACAAAGGTAATCCTTTGTGACTGAGCTGACAAATCCCACATCATGCCTAATAAACAGTAAGTAGTTGAAATCAGCAATCTCGACAAAGGTCTAAATTCGTAGTTAACTCCTTTGTAAAAAAAAATTCAATTGGCTCTAATATCAACCTTGTGTAGTGGACCTTGATGGATGACATTTAATCACTGGATGTGAGCAACCTGCTCACTAGAGACTGGAGAAGTCAGAAGTTGTAATACAGGAGCTTTTTGCTGAATAGAAGGTGCCTCCTTGAGAGTGATGGTGAGATTGTCATCTCCTCGAAGTATGAGAGAGGCCATACAAGAACACAATTTTAAATTTAATCTAGCACATTTAAAAAAATCACTTGGCATGCAAAAATAGTTGGAGTTGAACTCATTGGAGTTGCATGAAGTTGACAAATATGATCATCCAGTATCTTATAGCTGTTATTAGTATTTTAAAGTTCAATATGTCCCTGTTGCCCAGGGCTCTGATAATTTATGAAATTATAGCTCCTACAGGTTCTAAAGCCCAATTTGATTACCAAATGGGATGGTAACATGTAATTCTCTCTTCATGGAAATTGTTTCAGCTCTGCAATAGATTCTAATCACACACTGAAATTAGCAAATGGTTGTGATTATATAAGTAAAATCGGTCATTTGTTTGCACTCATCTATAGATCACCCTAGATGGGAAAATGCAAAGTTATGTGCATGTAAAGGAAAAAAGTAACAGAACTCTTCCCCCATTCATGCAGCTGTGCCTTTGATGATTAACTACTAATACTGTAGGTCATATTTAGCTGAATATTTTTCCGTGAATTGTGTTGGTGAAATTTCCACTGAAACTCTAGGTAGGAGTTGCGGGTGATAAGTGGAAACATCTCCAGTCGTTTTTCCATGTAGTGATTTTAGTAATCAATTCCGTTGGCAGGATTATAGCAAATGGATTTTATCATAGTCATGAATGGTACATTAGTTTGTGAATTGCGTTAAATTAGGCAGAAAACTGACCACATATGAAAAGATCAATGTGGAATGGGCAGATTCCCTCTCGTGAGAAACACATAAGTACCTACTTGGGAAGAAAATTTCTGGTAGGCTGAGACCTCCTTACTTGCAGAGAAAACTATAACTAGAGCCAACGCCGAAGCTGAGGTTAGATCAATTTAGATTGAAAATAAGGTGCAAAATGGTATATTCCTGAGGTACAGTAATGGGAGCTGGGGAGATTTGGCTTTGGTGCCATTCTCTGTGTGAGCATTCATGCAATCTAGCTGGGTGAGGGGCTCCATATGGTATTGTGCTGAGTAATAACAGCACCTGGAGGGACTGTATGCTTGTCAGTAGCAAGGCATTGTGAGAAACAGCCCAGGCTGGAGAGAGTTAAGGGGTTAAAGTGATCTCACAGTCCCAGAATGCACCCTGGGAATCTCATCACAGAAAGGGTGGATGGTAGAATGGCCGTTCATGTATTCCTGGACCACTGGACATTCTGATATGTTCAGGAACTATGTGAACCTGCTCCAGCCAGCGTACAGTTCTTGCAAGGTCACGCTACACTGAGGACGTCATTTTGAAGAACATGCTGCCCCATGGCTACCAGCAGGACCACACACCATGCATACAAGATCACACCACAGGGGGGATGCCATTATTAAGAGTGTACCAGCATGACCTCACATAGTTTATGCAATATCATGCCACACAGTGGATGCCTTTTTTAAAAGTGTGCTGCCCCGACCCCATCGGCATGACACCAGCAAGGGTGAAGAGATGCACTCTTCAAAATGCATTCTCCCATCCAATATTAGATAAAACTGTGTCTGGTTTTGACTCAGTACCAGATGGAGGACAAATCTGACAGTCCATGACCCCACATTAAATTGGTTGGCAATAGAGGGGTGACATTCAAGGGTGGCCAGCTTCAAGATGGCAATGGTGACCATGGGTATAAGGAGCCACATTAGGTCACTGCACCGGTTGGTACACTACTGCTGCAGCTCCACCAGACATCAGAAAATGTTGCCTTCATAATCTTGAAATTCTCTTACCACTGCTGATCATCCCAGGTCTACAGAATGCTTTTTTCCACCAGTCGATGCTGGTTTCCTGAGTCCCAGAAGAGCACTGCACTGGGTGAAGCTGCTTCAGAAATAACTGGAGTAGCAGCAATTGCTTGGCATCATCCTCCTCTTCCTCATCCTCGTCCTCCACCCTCTTCTGATGCTTCTCGAGGAACTGCTGTTGTAGTTACATTAACTGCTTGGAGACGTGGCAGTTGAAATCCAATGCTGAAGCAAGCAGTTTCTAAGAGCTTATATAAAGCCCAAACAGCCTCTGCGTATTTCCGGTTGCCAGCCCAGCAGTAGAGAACATTGTTGCACCCGTGCTTGCAATCAGGAGTTTGAAAATGGCACTAGCCCTCCCAGAAAGAAAGGAATCATGGGACAGAGGGAGAGGAATTATGGAAGTTTTGGAGTTTAACCTCAAGTCCCTGAATTCCATTGGCTTCTACCTGGCTTCCACTATGCATCCCACAATGCACATCATGGAAAATCCCATAATACTTCATTGCTGAACTCTGTGCAAAGGATCATGGGATACCCACCTGGAATGCCATGATCTTAGTGTGCACTTAGCCCCCGCTATGTGTACACAATGATGTGATTGAATGAGCACACAGTTGTGCCTCATGTACACTAGTGGTGCAGCTTATGTATTACACACTAACGAGTCTCAGTCAGCTCAGTGTGAACTAAAACTCTCATGAAGAACAGTCCTAATTTGGTGGTCGGAAGTACTAAATTGAAAATACCATTTTAATTTATATAGCACCTTTCAAAAAATATTTCTCAAAATGCACTACAGAATTAAATGATACAGGGAACTGATTTAATGACTGCAGTGTATAAATGACCATGGGCTGGCTTATGCTTTATTATGTATCAAATATCTAATTAACTGTAAAATAAATACATAAAATTACTACATTTGTGCTTTACCTTGCTTTAAAAAGATGTAAAATTTTCATTTAAATATTTTGATGAAAAAAATCTTAATTTTAGTTTGGTTAGACTTTTCTTTTTAGAGTCTCAACGTGAATCTAAACTTGAAAACTCTTCCACAAAATAAATTTATGTATTTCAAATAGAATGTGGTTTATGAGCTGAAGGTGGTTAGGTAAATGATACTGGATTAAGAAGATGGGGTTTCTTTTTATACAGACATCTGGTTTGATCCTGCATAAGTCACTTCGCCAGAATTTTCAAAATGGTGAGTTGCGTCCGTTGTAGGAAAAAAGAAGGATCTTTTTTGGTCACCCTGACTAGCATACCAATTTTCAGAGGACATCTACAATGCAGAAGATGCTCTGAAAACATACCCACAGTATTACCCATTTTATGGGATTCTTACATTCGCTCTCAGCCCCCGTCTCCATTCCCTGCCCCAAAGTGATGAGGAAGACTGGCTTTTCAGAAAAAAGACTAGTCTCACAATTAAGTGGTATTCATAGACATATATGATGTAATAGTGGAGGCTAAAGAGGGGAAAGATACACACAATTTGCTGGAGGAAAATACAGAAACACACATAGTACAAAAGATGGCTCTGCCATAAAGGAGCATTGCTTATATGAACTGAGAGGTCTCCCACCCAAATGCTTTCTTAAGCATATAGCTCCATAAGCATCAGAAACAATGCTCCAAGATTACAAAGTCTGGCCTCAGACTTTCACTGAAGCAGTAAGAATGTGCAACAAAGCAGCATCAATGGGTGCTGGGAAAGAAGAGACAATATGGTACATGGCATTTTCAGAAAAAGCGGTATTAGTTAGCCATGGTGTTCCATTAACAAGCTGACAGGATGGACCACATAATAAAAGAAATAGAGAGAGAGATATGAATATATATGGGAGGGGAAAGAAACATCTGAACAAAGAGGAAACTGGATGAATTATATGGAAATAATTCATCCAGTATTTTATGTGTAGTATATGTGCTATACAGTAACTCCTTCAGGAAGCATAGAGGTGCCATACTTCCTGTACACTTTTTATGCAGACATTGTCTTTTGTGACACACTTCCTGTGGGGAGCACAAACAAAGGCGGCCAGGACAGGGCAGTTGCAGGCTGCAGCTAGTAAGCAGCAGGAACTTTTATTTCATTTCTAGATATAGTTTCCATTCGTAATAAAGAGTTTATCTTGAAACCTGTCTGCTCATCAGTAAGATGCTACATTAATGATAGAGCCCTCTTTAATTCAGGCATTATTTGCATTAGACATGGACATTGCCCCAAGAAAACTGATCTGCTCTTATCCCAGGAGAAAATTCTGCTGGATTTACTCTTCCAACAGTTAATCATGAAAGACACAGATACATTGAACTGCAAGTTAGGCAAGGGTTCTGTTACTGTATTTTCATTGCATGCACAGATCTTTGCATTTTCCCATTTAGAATGTTCTGCAGTGAAAGAAAACAAATGATATTGATTTTGCATACGCTGTAGAAACTGTTTGTGAATTATAGGTGGTAAACAGAATAATCTATTTCAAAACCAAAGCAATTTCTGTGAAGAGGAGGTTTACATGTCAGAACTTGTCAAGACATATCAGGGCCAGAAAAGATGGTGAAGCCTGTCTTTAGAGAGATGGTCACAACAGCAGCAACCAGTAAGTAAGACAAAAAGATGGGAGGACATAACAAAGGGACATAAAGTTCTTATGTGACAGACCACATGATTCAAATTCTTGTCATTTTTACTTGGCTTTGTTTTGCGCCTGCTGAAAATGGTGATACCTTACTAAAATGTATGTTGCACCAAACAAACAACACGGAACATGAAGAGAACTTCTGCATATGCATCCTCTCTCATCATAGGAAAGAGCTACAGAAGAGGATGGAGCAGACAATATTTGGAGCCAAGTAGAAGATGTGGAATTGGAGAGGCAAAATTGTCCTTGCCTGAGCTTGACTTGTGATCCTAGATTAAATTCAAGTTAAGCCCAGATTTAAATTATAACTGTGATGGGTTCGGTCACAGAGACCCCTTTAGGACTGTCCCTGGATGTGCTGATATTTCCTCTGAGCCTGTTTTCTCTGCCAGCCTGGGACTCCAGAACTCTGCCTTGTTGAGCCAGACATGTTAACCTGCTGAAACACAGACTCAGGTCTGGTCCATGCCCCCAGAGCTGAAGACTTTAACCAAAAACTTCTCAGCAGGTCACCGATCTCCACCACCCCGACACCCAGTTTCCAATGGGATTCAAGCCCCAAATAAATCCATTATATTCTCTGTAAAGCTTATACAGGGTAAACTCATAAATTGTCTGCCCTCTATAACACTAATAGAGACATATACACAGCTGTTTGCTCCCCCAGGTATGCTTCCTCACTTACTCTAGGTTAATTAATTAAGAAAAGTGATTTTATTAAGTATAAAAATTAGTGTTTCAGTGGGTTTCAGTAATAACAGACAGAAGAAAGTAACTTACCAAGCAAAATAAAACAAAATATGCAAGTCTAAGCCTAATACATTAAGAAACTGATTACAGGTAAATCTCACCCTCAGAGATGTTCCAGTGAGCTAGACACTTAGCCCCTGCTACATGTACGCAATGATGTAATTGTTTATCCTGAAGTCAAAAATTCCTATATACAAACTTTTTGGGTTATATTACTCATTGATGGGATTCTGACTCAGGAAAAGTTGGACTAGCATTCTCTGTTTTATGGAAACACCTTTTTCAAAAACATATCCAGGTCCCTCTCTAGATTCTATGGACTGTATTTACAGGCAAATGGGGAGAGCTAATGTGAGCCAGAGCAGTTATAGTACAATACAAAGATAAAATTGCAGGCCCAGCTTTCCTAGTTTACAGAAACCTAGAGCCAGTTCTGTTGGGATTAGACTGGTTAAGAGCATTAGGGACTTTCTGGCCCCAGGGAAGTGTACAGCTGGTATCTGCTGGGGTGGAGGGTATTTCTCTCTGTCTCAAGGTGTTTTTTTCCCCCAGTTTAAAATCACTAATCTTCTCCAGGTCATTTAAAAAATGTGAATACAAACTGGTGGCTGGGAGGAGGAGAGAGCAACCAAAATAAGGTAACGTCTGTCTTGTGTCACATGCATTATTGAGACAATGGACAAAACATTAACAGAGCTGGAATAAACAGGAGTGATATTCTCCATACCTGTTAGAGACACAGAAGCACCATCAGTGTGTATTCTCAAAGCAGGTAATTCAGTACTTGTGAATTAAGCATTAGACTTTTCCCCACCACAGCTAAAACTCTGCCCCACCACAGCTAAACCTGTGCATATCAAACACAATACACATAAAATTAATCACATGCACACTGGTGTGCAAAATCTTAACTCCATTCTCATGCATGACACATGTACCATAACGTACAACACAGTTAAAGGATTACATCCAGATTAAATTCATCCCAAGGAAAAATCAGCCAGAGCATCTAAACCTGTAGTATGCCTCAAGCCATTCAAGACCCACCAAGACATTTTGACAACCTATAGTGGATGCCAAGCACAGGAAAGTCCTGCTGTACCACAGAGAACAGCATGAGGTGCTGAATAGGTTAGTGGACCTGTCCCCGTTAGAATTCTCATACACTGCTACCATGATATAAGTGCCACTTCAGTCCATCCGATTCTCATGCTACCAAGTTTCACTGACTTCCACAGGCATTACTCTTAACCTGGTGGAAAAAAGGAGCAGGGTCTGTGGGCTGCATTACATTTTTTAAGCATAGCTCCCAGTAAAACTTATGCAGTGAGCAATGCTGGTGCTAGTCCATTGAGGGCCCTAAGCAGGAAATCCTTCCTCTGCACCCCCAATTACCCCCCCCACACACACACACAATACTAAAACAGGGAAGTTCTTGTAATCAAAAGCGAAAGGGGGATGCTTGAGCTGCTTGTGGCTCTAAGCAATTGTTTAGTCTTGCTTAGCCTAGCCCCAGCTCTGCCAGTGAGATAACCTAGAAGTCAAACAAATGAAAATAAACAAGTGGGAGAGAGGCAGAGGAGAGAGAAAGAAATGAAAGGAATGAAGAAGAAAATGAAGATTTTCACAGAAAAGGCACAGCACTCTGGAAAGAAATGGATAAATATCAGTAACAGAATCCTTTTGGAGATTTGCATCCCTATGAATGCAGTTCCTAGCCTTGGAAAAAGCTTAAACCAACAGCGTCATTACCAGAAACATCCCAGCAGACCAGAACAAGGATCACAATTTCCCATTTTGCCGTTTCTCCAAGAACAGAAGAATCAGCGCAAGCTTGGAAAACAACAATTAGAAATATGCCTACTCCAGTTGCTCTCATCTCTCTGATCCTTTTGGGCCTTGAGTCCCTTGTTGCAAGTTTGGGAAATGGATTTATTATAGCTGTGATTTTCACTGACTGGATCAAAAGCAGAAAGCTGGCTTCCTGTGAGCTCATTCTCACTTCCCTGAGTATCTCCAGGTTTCTCCTACAATGGATTGTAATGCTGAGCAACTTCGTCTATATTGTTTTTCCAAGGACTTCTGCACTAGGATGCAAACACAAAGCATTCGGAATCCTGTGGAATTTTCTAAACATGGTCAGTCTCTGGTGTGTCACCTGGCTTAGCGTCTTCTACTCTGTAAAGATTGCCAACTTCACCCAACCCTTCTTTTTCTGGCTGAAGCTGAGAATTGCTTGGTTGGTGCCAAGGCTGCTCCTGGGGTCCCTGATGGCTTCCTTGGTCAATTCCCTGCCATTGGTCTGGAGTGATGTTGGGTTTGATTTTTGCAACTCAACAAAAAGTTCAGAAGGAAACACAACCTTGAACGATGCTAAGGATATCCCATATCTCTTTTTTATGCCTGTGGAAATCTTTTCATGTGCCATCCCCTTCATCATATTCCTGGTGTCGTCCATCCTATTGCTCATCTCTCAGTGGAAACACACCAAGAAAATGAAACACATTGTTACTGATTTCAAAGATCTCAGTGTGGAGGCCCATACCAATGCCATGAAATCTCTGCTTTCCTTCTTTATTCTCTTTGTTATATATTTTATGACTATAATAGTTGTTTTGACAGACACGATCAAATTTCAAAACCCTGCACATTTACTTTATGAAGTTCTGATTTCTCCATATCCTTCTGGACACCCCATTGTTTTGGTTCTGACCAATCCAAAACTGAAACAGTTGTCAGTAAAGTTTCTGCATCAAATCAAATGCCAACTAAGAGAAGGGACTTCATAAATCCTATTACAACACCCCTAAGAGGAACTGTTTCACTCTCATCCAACACAGGAAGGGAATCACATCCAGATTCTGCATTTCACATTAGTTTTTTTTTTCTTCATGCTATTCCTCATATCAAAATCTAGCTTCACCCTCCTGTGAGCTCATTCTCACCTCCCTGAGTATCTCCAAGTTTCTCCTACAATGGATTGTAATGCTGAGCAACTTCGTCTATATTGTTTTTCCAAGGACTTCTGCACAAGGATGCAAACACAAAGCATTCGCAGTCCTGTGGAATTTTCTAAACACGGTCAGTCTCTGGTGTGCTACCTGGCTTATTGTCTTCTCCTCTGTAAAGATTGCCAACTTCACCCAACCCTTCTTTCTCTGGTTGAAGCTGAGAATTGCTTGGCTGGTGCCAAGGCTGCTCCTGGGGTCCCTGATGGTTTCCTTGGTCAATTCCCTGCCATTGGTCTGGAGTGATATTGGGTTTGATTTTTGCAACTCAACAAAAAGTTCAGCAGGAAACACCACCTTGAACGATGCTAAGGATATCCCATATTTCTTTTTTATGCCTGTGGAAATCTTTTTGTGTGCCATCCCCTTCATCATATTCTTGGTTTCATCCATCCTATTGCTCATTTCTCAATTGAAACACACCAAGAAAATGAAAAACATTGTTACTGATTTCAAAGATCTCAGTGTGGAGGCCCATATCAATGCCATGAAATCTCTGCTCTCCTTCTTTATGTTCTTCATTGTATATTTTGTGACTATGATAATCGCTTTGACTCCCACAATCAAATTTCAAAGTCCTGCACGTTTACCTTATGAAGTTCTGCTTTCTGCATATCCTCCTGAACACCCTCTTGTTTTGGTTTTGACCAATCCAAAACGGAAACAGTTGTCAGTGAAGATTCTACATCAAATTAAATGCGAACTAAGAGAAGGGACTTCGTAAATCCTATTACAACACCCCAAAGAGGAACCCTTTCACTCTCATCCAACATAGGAAGGGAATCACATCCATGTTCTGCATTTCACATTAGTTTTTTTTTCTTCATGCTGTTCCTCAGATCAATTATTTGCTGAACTGCAGTTTCTCTCCCAGCCCTGCATGGAAAAGGCTCCCACCTTTGAAAGGCTCCCCTTCTCTCCTCCCACAGATCCTTACTTAATAACCACTTGTTCCATGAACATTCCTACATTAGCCTACTGCAGCTCCCTTATCTGAATTCTTGTCTTGTATTTCAGTTTGGAAGTGTTCAGTTATAATCTCTGTGTCTTATTCTTTCTTTGGCACAAACCAACTATATGTAGGTAATGCTATTTAAATCACTACTAATAGGGGTCATAATTAATACTTTTCTATTAGGGTCTTACTTATGGATGCCCTCATTAAACATTTGTGAAATACTGGTGACTGAAATCAAGAGCAATTGCTTGTATAATTACAAAATTGAATCACAGACACTAGATTTGGGGCACAGTGGCATAAATGAGTAAAAAGCTGACCAGCCGCTGACACAGCTACCTGAAAAATCAGAAGACTTGACAGTTTCACATATATGGTTAACCGTATTTGCAGAATTCCTTGTATAGCTTATACTTACTATAGTGAATCCTTTGTATGTTGCTAATACTGAGGTCTTCTGACTTCAAATACTTATTTAATTGTCTAAGGCAGGGGTCTCCAAACTTTATGATACAAGGACCATATTAGATTTTTGAAGGGGCTTCAACGGCCGAAGCGAGTGTGAAAAAATTCGATATATGCAAATATATGCAACCTCTCCCCTCCCCTTTGCTCTTCTGGCCACTGCTGCAGGGGCACTCTCCCCTCCCCTCTGCACATGGGGCTGCTGGCAGCAGCTCTAGGAGGGAGGTGGGGGGACAGCAGCAGCTTCTCCAGGTGCGTGCTCATCTGGAGGGCTGGACAAATCAAAGCTGCGGGCCAGATCCGGCCCCCGGGCTGTAGTTTGGAGACCCCTGGTCTAAGGCAATTAGTAAGTTTTGAGTGGACCCAGCTGTCCAAATGAGACACATTTTCTGAGGAGAAAAAAAAATCATATTGATATCTTTCCAAGTGTAAATCAACAATAATCCAGAGGAGTACTTCCTGAGCAGTAACAAATGACACTATTTTGATGCAGAATTTCTGAGACCATCGAAACATGACCCCATGTCTGGGAGAAACTATAATGCTAGCTAATAGTGGCTTTGATTATTTAATTGCTTTCCCTGAGAATGATGCAATTGTACCTGATTATTTTAATGCCTCAGTCTTAAAGTCAAATTAAAAATGAATTTTAATTTTTGTGTGTGTTAAAAATGTATTTGTGGTACAAAGCAGATCATAAAATTGCAAACACTGTTTATGATTTATGGTGAAAAAATCACTTCTATTTCCATTTTCTGACTCATATAAGAGACTAAGGGACTCAATTGAGATTTCACAGTGGTCCACATTTTCAATTCTTACTGATTTTCACCAATAAGTTACCAAGGTTTTTTTCTTGAAGGAGTTCAGTTTTTACTGATTTTTACTGATTTACAGCTGTCTCAATATTTTTCTGGACACTTATTTTTGTTAAACACTAATGCTTTGCGCAATTGTTAAGTCCTGTAGCTTTGAGATTGAAGGAGTTCCACAGTGTAAAACAGAGAACATGCACACGGTGAAGGTTGGAAAATCAAAGTTAATTAGTGCAGTGCTAATTTAACAATCAATCCTCTACAGATAAAGATAAGGTAAAAAGATAAGGCAGGGCCTGAGATATGAAATGCTGCAAGTCATCACAGTTTTTCAATCTCATGCTCTATCTCTGGGGTTTTGCTTTCCTTGAGAATGACGTACAGGCATGTCGCGTCTTGTGCAAGGGTTCTGTTCTGCGGTTACCGCGTAAAGCGGAAACTGCGTATAGCCAAAACCCATTGACTTCAATGGGAGGCGAAATTGCGTCCCCTGCAGGAAGTTTAAAAAAAAATCTCCTTTCTCTTTTTGTTTTTGCAGACTGCATAAAGTGGAAATCGCGTAAGTTGAATCAGCATAAGACGTGACATTCCTGTAATTGTACTTAGTTATTTTAATGCTTCACTCTTAAAGTCACATTAAAAATTAATTTCATTTTTTTGTGCTAAAATGTGTTTGTGGTACAAAGTAGATCATAAAATTGTAAAGACATTCTATTGGTGAAAAATAATCAGTTCTACTTCTATTTTCTGACTCATATAAGCGATATGGGACTCAGCTGAGGTTTCATAGTGGTCCACATTTTCAGTTTTTACCGATTTTCACCAATAAATTACCAGGGTTTTTTTTGTTTGTTTTGTTTTGTTTTTTGAAGGAGTTCAGTTTTTACTGATTTACAGCTGTCTCGATATTTTTACAGGCACTTTTGTTAAACAATAATGCTTTGCGTGATTCTTGTGTCCTGCAGCTTTGAGATTGAAGGAGTTCTACAGTGTAAAGCACAGAACACACACACAGTGGAGGTTGGAAAATCAAACAAAGTTAATATTGTGATATAATTGGTCCACAAAGAGACACTGTCATCCTATTTCTTTGCTTTCATTTAGTGCGGTGCTGAATTTAAAAATCAATCCTCTACAGATAAAGATAAGGTAAATGTGAGATGAACATGCATATCTATGCCTGGTAACCAACAAGAAAATCAGTGCTTAGAACTTTTCAAGAAAAGTAAAGGCAGAAATGAAGAGGATACATTGCACTGCAAGTACTGCTTCCTCTGACAGAATAAAGGAGAATGTCAAAAGCAAGTGACACATGAAGATAAAAAGGGAAAGTGAGCTTCGGGATAAAAAGTCAATATTAGGAGTTTTCATCAGGGCTTTAATGAAAGAGAGGACAGAGCACACTTGTGCCAATGACTTTGTGCATGCTGTTTGTCTCACTGGACAACTGCTGTAAATTGCAGAAGGGCATAAAGGTGACTTTGTGAAACAATACTTCCAGCAGCAGAAATTCTCCTGAATGTAGATGTCAAGGCTAATTCCCCACTCTGGCACTTTGAGTGCAGAAGGTGGGGGCCGGCAAGGATTCTAAAAATTACTACCAGCCATTCCAGGCTTTTCTTAAACTCCCAAGGTTATAGATTTTCTCTGACCTTGAATTGGTAGGTGCTGCCACCAAACAAGTGCAGAACCTCTGGCCTTAAGCTCTGTGACTCTGTTCCCAAATGCAAATGCTGCAGCTTCCATTTCCCTATGAAAAAATACTTTAGGCTCCTTTATAGTTTGTTCCTTTAGTTGCAACTGAGATCGATGGTACATCATAACACACTGCCTGATTAACAGATCAATAAGTTCTTCTGGAGTGATTAAAAATCTGGCCATGTGATTTGTTGTAAGAGCATCTCATACCTCGAAAACATTCACTTTATTCTGAAGAGGGTTCTTCTGATGTTCAGTTTGCCTTCTTCCTCTTTTGTAGTTTTGATATGAAGTAACTGGCAACCTCAATGATTAAAAAGTAGAAGAAAAGTAGCGCAATCTTCACTTTTTGCAAAAGCAATCTTAGAGAAAATTATCCACCCATCCCATACTAAGAACCTAAGAAGATAAGAACTGCCATACTGGGTCAGGACCAATAGTCTATCTATCCTGTCTTCTAACAGTGGCCAATGCCAGGTGCTTCAGAAAAAATGAATGAAACAGGCAATTATCAAGTGATCCATCCTTTGTCATTTACTCTCATCTTCTGGCAAAGATAGGCTAGACATACTCAGAGCATGGGGTTCCAGCTTTGACCATCTTCGCAAATAGCCATTGATGGGCCTATCCTCAATGAACTTCTTTTTTGAACCCGGTTATAGTCTTGGCTTCCACAACATCCTCTGGCAAGGAGTTCCACAGTTGACTGTGTGTTGTGTGAAAAAACAGTTCCTTTTGTTTGTTTTAAACCTGGTGCCTATTAATTTCATTTGGTGGCCTCTAGTTCTTGTGTTATGACAAGGAGTAAATAACGCTTCCTTATTTACTTTCTCCACATCAGTCATGATTTTATGGACCTCAATCAAACTTCCCTTAGTTGTCTCTTTTCCAACCTGTGTTGCTTTAAATCCAAAATACAATATATTTATACACACATATTCTTTTTAAAAAACATTTTTACACTGTTTTCATTTTACTCAGCTGTACATAGATTACATTTGTATACATTTGGGAGCAGTTCCAATAGAAATTCCCTTTTTTTTTTCTTTAGTGAATTTGACTAAATTGTTCATAGACAAATGATTTAAATTAGCTTGTCTTTTTGCCTGGCTTATTTACAGACATTTCTTTGGAATTACACCCCCACTCTCCCCCTTTTTTTTAAGAATGGGTGCAAAGAAAACAAGATTTGTTTATAATGCTTTTTAAAAAATTATTTTTACAAAGTTTAACAGCTTAATTTTCTTCATCCTATTAGCCAGCCACCAAAGAATAAGTGTAAATGCAATGTTAGCATTTTATACACAAATAACTTATTACCTCCATAAGCTAAAAAAAGCCCAAGGTACCTGTGATAGAGGAGGCTCAGGGAGCTGTGGTAGGGTGCTGCAAGGGAAATATGTAAGCTCAAGGCTAATTAAGGTGTGGCTCCCTGTAGACTAGGGAAGGTGGTGGCAGGTTAATTGGAGCACCTGCAGTCAATTAAAGCCCTGTTAGGAACCCAGTAAAGCCCCCTGCTTCAGGCAGACAGAGGGGGAGGAGGAAGGAGAGCAGACTGGAGTTTGGAGGTGTACTGCGAGACTTGGAGAATCAGAGAACCAAAGAAAGGGGGACCCTGCCCCAGCTGGGGAGGGAGACTCCTTTCACCTGCATCTAAAGGACTGAAGGTACCTCACCTAAGGAGGAAGAGCCTGCAGGGGTTGAGGCTCAGAGTGGGGAGCAAATCCATACCCCTCTCCCATTTCTCTCCTTGACTACCTTCCTGGGCCACTAGTGCAACCATTGGCACCCCAAGAGCAGGGGCAAGGAGTGGCACCTTAGCTCCCTTCCAAGAAAAGCTCAGGACCCACCATACTAATGTCAGCCATCTTGTCACATACCGTAATCGCCCCCTTAGTTACCTTCTCCATCTCCCTTGGTTTAAATTGGCCAAAAATTACTTATCATCAGCTTCTAAAAGTAAAAATAACTCAGTTTTTGAAGAAAAAAAACCCCCAAAATATATATATAAAAAAATTCTCCAAATAAGACATACAAATAAAAATATAATTAAAATTGCAGATTCTAAAAATAACCCTCAGTGCATATCATTGGTATAATGTTTTTACAAACTGGTCACCCACTTCCAAAGTCATATTGTCAATTATGTTTCATCCATTGTTAATCGTATTAGCACTGCTCTGTACTTGCCTAATTAAAATGTTTTGTATGTGCAGTTAAAGAAAAAAAGTTTATAAAATTACAATCATAAGCCCAAATTGCCTCACAATACATTGATATAAAACAATTATATAAAATATGACCAACTCAAAAATTGTTCTTTAGGGGACAAAAGGTGGATTATATTGTACCATGGGTACTGTGCTATATAATTGGTCATGTTTTGGCTATATATAGTATATGTTTTATAGTAAAAATTAAGGTATGAAAATAAATTCATAAAATGGCTAATACTACTATTCACTATTCTATTTATTTACTTTAAAACCTTAATTTTTACTATAAAACATTAAAATAAATAGAATAGTGAATACTAGTATTAGCCATTAATTTATTTTCATACCTTAATTTTTACTATAAAACATACACTATATATATCCAAAACATAACCAATTGTATAGCACAGTACCCATGGTACAACACAGTGCATCAAAGTGTCTCAATCCCACCCTCTATCTCTGGGATTTTGCTGGCTGTCTCAGGGCTCTGTGACAACTACGCAGTGCTGCAGGCACAGTTTGCAACATGATCACTGATCTGGTGTGGGGGTTCCTGATGATCTTTACACTCCTTCTGGAGACAATGTATGTTCCAGACCCTTCATCTTGGAAGTATTGTCTGCATTGTCCTTGCAACCTCTAAGCACACACAGCTCCCTCTATTTCCTCCCCTCTCTCGGTCTCTCTGGGGGTTTTCTGGCTGTCTCAGGGTTCTGGGTCACTGTGCAGTGCTGAAAGGTTTTTCCAGTTTAGGTCCTATTTTTTGTTTCTCCACCATGTGCAATGTGTCTCTGTTTCTAGAACTATCTGTGTCCATCCCCTGGTCTGCATCAGAAAGTGACATCTAAGACAGTGATTCATTACAGTGTGCTCAGAAAACCACAGAGAGACATGACCAAAGCCCCACATGGCCTTCAGAGTGAAAAGATTGGCACCTGCGGAATGCAGGAGAGCAAATAAGAAGAAATGGGAGGGAGAGAGGCAGGCTATGGATGGTGTGGGGACATGTATCTATAGCAGGCTATGGATGGTGTGGGGACATGTATCTATAGCACAGCTGTTGCCTGGGCCAGTCTGGAAAAGGAAGAAGAGAGCAGCATGTTCAGAGGACCGGGGGATGAGGTGAGTAGCATGTGAGGTGGCTGCTGTTGACATTTATGAGCACATCATGTTTATTATAGCAGAAATATCAAGTCTTTCCCCAGATTTTATATCTGGTCCTTTTCCTTTCCCAGGTAGCTGTTTTTTGGACACTAATTATTTTGCCGGGGCCGAGCCTGCCCAGTGCTTAATTTGCAATGAAAGAGGTGACAGTGATCAAGCAATAAGGTAATGGAGCTCAAGCAATTTTTTTTTTACTTTCATAACTGACATGACAAGCCCAGGGGTGCCGTAGCTATGAACTGCCAAGCCTAGAGGTGCCAGGGCTCAGCCTGACAAGCCCCAGCACAAATTAAGCACTGAGGCTGCTTGTCTGTTGGTAAGAGCAGGTCTGAACCAGGAAAAACAGCAGCATGGGGGAAGGGAGGGTTAGTTGCTATATCATCTCTGCTCTCTCACTGTGCCCTGTGCTGCAGGTGCAGTAGATGATCTGGGACAGAATCACATTCTTCATCTCCAACCTGAGCTCTGTGCCACTGACTCTCTGAGACCTGTAGGATGTTCCCACCAAAGGTATTTCCTCCTGCTCATCCTTGATACCTGATTGCACCAGGAAGTGCAGATGGCCTTGGACATCTTGCAGGTACCAGCTCATCCAGGGGTCAGTCATGTCCTTCAAGGTCACTGATTGTGACACTTCCAGTTTTACCATGAAATATGGAGGTGACTGCTTCATAAATCTATCCCCTATACCTGTCCTGTCAGGAATTGCTGCACTGAGAGATCACAGGGAGCCTTTATGTACACTGTCCCATTATCACATCATGTGCAGTGCATGTGCTATTCTTGGCAAAATCATGCAAGGTATGTAGATATGAGCATTTGGGAAAGGACAGGAGTTACACAAAGAAAAGAGACCATGTTATTATTCTGCCATAGCAGAGCTAAGACACAATGCTGTGCACAAAGATTGCTCTTTTTTAACATTTTTTAGAAGTTGGTAATGTCCCACCAGTACGTGGTGTGGGTTTGGCTGAATTGAAAATGATAGGACCAGTAAACAAAAGGGAACAGGCAGCTTTCCTTAGTTCATAGTTGCTCCATACATGGGATTACAGCAGATATTTGTGCTGATGGGGACTGTCACAGGATTATCAGTGATTCCTGTAATTGTGGTATATTTAAACTGTGTTTAAAATTGTAAGCTATCATTTTAAATTTCAAGGGAATTTCCTGGTCCTGCTTGCTGGCTATGATGCTCTGTAGGGAAGCATATGATTTGGGCCTAGCAACAGTCAATCTGCAGCAGGGCTGGCTCCAGGCACCAGTGCAGCAAGCGCATGCCTGGGGTGGCAAGTGGCAGGGGGTGGCATGGTGGTCACTCTTAGGGCGGCAGATAGGCGGCCTTTGGCGGCACGCCTGCGGGAAATCCGCAGGTGCTGCAGATTTGGCAGCATTTCAGCAGCAGGTATACCGAAGCCGCTGCACCAACGGACCTCCTGCAGAGATGCCACTGAATCAGCGAGGCCAGCGGACCTCCCGCAGCTGTGCTGCTGAGGGATGCCTGACTGCCGCGCTTGGGGCGGCAAAAACCCTAGAGCTGCCCCTGATCTGCAGCTACCCTGTACATATGGTAATATTCAGACTTTTCCAAATGGGCATCTCCTGGAAACCCTGTGAAGAAGGGTGGCTGCTCTTCCCACACCTGGAAGGAAACAAGAAACAGAATGGGTACTTATACACAGCAAATCAATCAATAAATAAATAACCTAGGCAGTGAATCTCAGAGCCTGGTTCAACAGACCCAGGCTTGTGCTATAGGGCTAAAAACTTCAGTGCAGATGTTCCCACTCAGGCTGGAACCTGGGCTCCAAAAACCATCCAAAGCCCCACATGGCCTTCAGAGTGAAAAGATTGGCACCTGCGGAATGCAGGAGAGCAAATAAGAAGAAATGGGAGGGTGAGAGGCAGGCTATGGGTGGTGTGGGGACATGTATCTATAGCACATCTAGACATACCCCATGAAAGAACAAGGTGGTGCCAACTCAGGGCACAAACTGAGATAAGAGAGAGAGAGAGAGAGAGAGAGCACAACAGAAAGGAAGGAAGAAAAAACAAGTAAAGGAGTGAAAGCAGGAATGAAAAATTGAGAAGTGAAGATAAAGAGAGAAAAAAGAAAACAAGACAGTCACCTTCCCTCAGCAAAACACTGGAGTCATTGTGCGCTATTCTAGGCTAAGATCTCACTTCATTATTACCTGAACTGATAGGACATGCACTGAAGGTCTTACATCTGGGAATTACTGAATCATTCTAGATCCAACAATCTCAGGTGGAGACATTTTTACGCACAAGTCCATGCTCCTCACTGGTTCTCTGTCCATCCCAGAGATTCAAAACTGATGAGAGATGATCTCCAGAGATCCTCTCATACCTCAGTCTTGGTGATGAGACTGTGCTTTCTCCACATGGGATTCTGGGCCTGACCGCCCCACCTCTTCTCCATGGTCACTCATGCAGTACCTGGGGTCAAGAGGAGCAGTGCTGAGAGCAGCAGATGTCTCCACATGGTGGCAGCTTTCCCCTGCTCTGACTCCTCTATGCTCTGTGTTTTCTTCTCCCTCTGTCTCAAGAGAAGTGAGAGGGAAGAGCAAATACACTTCTCAGCAGGTGAGGAAACTCTATAGTGTCTTTGCACAGGAGAGATTTACCAGTTTCCCACATTGACCCTCATTGTGCTTTCTTCGTGGCCAGTTTCATAAATGTCCTTGACACTGGTGTCTGTGCCCCTTCTCCTGGATGACACCTTCCTGACATTAACACAGGAATGAGACTTTCTCCTGAGGAATGATGATGGGGAAGATAGCATCAGAGGAGAAGACGCTTGTATTTACATAGCACGCCACAGATCTTAGGTATGAACAGGGTGGATATTATATCTGTTATTTAAATTACATTTCCCTGTTGCAGTTGATTGTTGTGATGTTATCTCTCACTCTGTGTGTATCTGTGTGAGTGCAGGTGTATGTCTGGCTCTTTCCTGAAAAAGAAAAAGAAACAAGAAAAAACACAGTTTCTAAATTAAAACCACAGCGATTTAATCTTACAGCTCTAAGCATATTACCCCTCACATGCAAAGAGCACTGAGCAATCTGGGGAGTGTCAGTGTAACACACTGGCTTGTGCATGTTATCTTGGCTCCCTCTAGTGACCAGCTGATGACTGTGTGTGGGAAACAGAAGAGAGTACACATAACCGGAGTGCAGGTGTGGCCTGTGTGTGGGGAACCACAGGTGCTAGAACTGGGGGCACTGCTGTATCTCCTGGATTGAAGTGTTTTTCATCATATACAGGGTTTAAAGTTTGGTTCAGTGGCTGTCATCACCCCCACTGTACAAACTGTTCCAGAACCCTTGAGGGGACCTCAGGGAGAGAGTTAGTAGCATGTTCAAAGGGGGCTGCTGTTGATGTAAAGGATAACAGTGCCCCTGAAATTGAGAAGGAGTCTCCCTTGAAGAGTCTCTGCACAGCTGGTGTCATTCCATCTCCTCCCTGCTGGATAACTGATCAGTTCCCCTTCAGCCTCTTTGTTTCAGACTCTGGGTGCTGGGCTGTGATTCCCCCATCTCTGAACTAGGGGAGGTTTTTGTCACAATCTCCACTCTAATCTCTCACTGTGCCCTTACTGCAGGTGCAGTAGATAGTCTGGGACTGAGTCACATTCTGCATCTCCAACCTGAGCTCCGTGTTACTGACCCGCTCAGACTGATAGGATGTTCCCTCCTGGATTATTTTCTCCTGGTCACCCTTGGTTCCTGATTGCACGAGGAAGTGCAGATGGCCTTGGGCATCCTGCCGGTACCAGCTCATCCAGAGATAGGTCGTGTTCTTCAAGGTGCAGGTCACTGACTGTGACACTTCTGGGCTCACCATGAAATAGGTGGGTGACTGATCCACTAATCTGCCCTTTGCACCTGGAAGACAAAGGGGTCACAACCAATAGGTGAGAAACCTCCCCAGGGAACCTGATCCTACCGGGGGGCTGCTGCAAGGAGCCCTGGCCTCACCTGAGAGGGCAGTGGCCGACAGCCCTATTAGCAGAGAGAGAAGCTGCAGCAACTTCATGTCCTGTCAGCATCTGCACTGAGAGGAAAGGGGATTGCAGAACCTGGGGGAGAGGCGAGGATGAGTGTAGTGGTAAATAGGTGTGGCCAGGGGTAACACTATTGACAAATGTGCTTGCTCAGCGTGCCTGCTGTTTGTGTGTGACACTCCCATACTGAGAGGAATCACTCTGTCCCCCTGGACAGCAGAGGGAATTGCTAAACCTTGAGGAATTCAGGCACATGCCATCTCCTAGAAGACAGTAAGAATCACATGTGAACACAGCACACAGCTGCACCTTGTCCAGCCTATCCTGTCGTGCAGTGCTGCAGTGAAGAATCCACCATGACCCCTGGTAAATTGTTCCAATGGTTAATTACTCTCACTGTTAAAAATTATGCCTTAATTCCAGTCAGAGTTTATATAACTTCAATTTCCAGCCACTGGATCAGGTTATGCCTATCTCTGCTAGATTGAAGAGACCATTGTCAAATATTTTCCCCATTATAGGTACTTACAGACTGAAATCAAGTCACTGCTTAACCTTCTTTCATTAACATTAAGCTCCTTGAGCATATCATCATAAAGCAGGTTTTCTAATCCTTTAATCATTCTCATGGCTCTTCTCTGAACCCTCACCAATTTATCATCATCCTTGTTGCATTGTGGGCACCAGACAAGGCAGATAATTCCAGTAATGATCTAATCTCTGTATACAGCATTGGTAATACCACCTCCCTGCTCTGACTCCATATTCCCCTGCTTAGACATCCGTAGCTCAGCAATCATGTGAATAAGGCATTCCAGTCAGGTCAGAACAGTCCCCAGGGACACAGTGAGACCAAACCATAGGGTGAGGGCTGGGGTCAGCACCTGGATTTGGGGGCTTAATTTAAAGAAATAGGGGAAAGTGAGTGCTGGAGCAAAGGGAACAGTGAGACAGAATAGGAAAGAAATGGAAGAATATATCAAGGAAGAGAGCAATAGTGATCAATTAGCAATAGTGATCAATGTCCAGTTTCAGGAGACCAACAGTGAAATCCTGGTCCCATTAGGGCAGAACTCCCATTGCTGTTCATCAAACCACTTACATCTCAAGTGTGCAACATGGTCACTGATCTGGTGTATGGGTTCCTAATGATCCTTACACTCCTTCTGGAGACAATGTATGTTCCAGACGCTTTATCTTGGAAGTACACCTCTGCATTGTCCTTCCAATGTCTAGGCACACACAGCTCCTTCTATTTCCTCCCCTCTCTCTGGGTTTTTACTGGCTGTCTCAGTGCTCTGTGTCACTGTGCAATGCTGCAGGCGCAGTAGTACACAGCTGAGTCTGACCGTGAAAGTTTTTTCCAGTTTAGGTCCCAGTTTTTGTCGCTCCTCTGGGCTGTCATGCGCTCGGCTGTGAAGTTCACCAAGTGGTCTCCATAAGAGTAGAAGAGCCCCTCCAGTTCCCTGCCTCCCCGCTGCCGGTACCAGTACATACTGTCACAGTTGGACTGTTTGAGTGTACACTGCAGAACTAGGGAGTGTCTTTGGCCCCCAGTAAGGAAGGGCAGCTGTTCCACATATGCTGAGCCCACACCTGGAAGGAAATGGGAAACTGCATGACAGAACCATGAGGGAACAGAAAGAGAGAGAGAGAACAAGTGAGAAAAGAACGAAGGGAAACCTCAAGGGAGTGATGAGCAGAGAAAAAGGGAAGGAAACAAAAACAGTGACTTCTTGTGAGCAAACTAATGGATCTGCACTGGGCCGGTCCTGTCTCTGAGTTCAGGCTCTCCTGCACTGAATCAGAAGGAACTATGGTAAGGTGTTCGAAAAAAGGTATTTTTGCTTTCGTTCCCTCACTCCTTAGTTAAGCTCTCTATTCCTCCTGGGGTCTCAGAGCAGATAAAATATGGGGAGCAGACAGCCCCTCTACCCTCAGTCTTAGAGAAGAGAGAGTGTCCCCTGGACAAGGAACTCTGCACCTCTTTACCCTAACTCCATTCTTTGTGTTTCTCAGCCCGTACCTGTGACCCAGATGAGCAGTATAGGGAAGAGATGTCTCCACATCCCGGCGGCAGTGTGTCCCAGTTCTGTCTCCTCCATGAGGTGAGTTACCAGCTCTCTGTTCCTGGGGAGAGTGAAGGGGATGGGCTAATATACTCTACAACTGATCTCCTGCAGGCTGCCAACAGGGCTACAAGTCATCCAGCCCCACCTATCTGGATTTTCAGTTGTGTGTCTCTCTCTCTGCATGTTTCTGATTTTCGCTCTCTTTGGGTCTTATTCTGTTCTCACTGTTACCGATGTAATTGAGGAGTAACTCCACTGAAGTCAAATAAAGTCTACAAAAGTATAGCCAGGCAAGTGAAAGCAGAGTGCCTTATGTGTCTCTGTTTCTAGGACTCTTTGTATACATCACCAAGCCTGGATCAGTGACAACACCATTTTTTAGAGAGTGATTCATTGCATTGCACTCAGAAACCCACATATGGAATATGACCAACACCCTGAATAGCTCCCAGAGTCAGTAACTCCCATATGGGCAAAATCAAACTGGTGACCTGGGGTGAAAGGCTGCATGTCCTATTCTTGGTCCCCACAAGCCTGCCAATGTCAGCAGAGAGTATGGGGGATTATTTTTATTACTGGACCTTGCAGAACCCCTCTGGTCATGGCCTGGCTTGTGTGTCTATACACCACTGCCCCCTGCTGGGAGGAATATGTCAGTGCTGCTAAGACAGGGGTGGGTAAATGTTTTGGCCCGAGGGCCACATGGGGTTGTAAAATGGTATGGAGGGCCGGGTAGGGAAGGCTGTGGCTCCCCAAATAGCATGGCCCCCACCGCATCCACCCCTCCCACTTCTCGCTCCTGATTGCCCCCCTCAGAATCCCAGACCCATCCAATTCCTCCTTCTCCTCGTCTGCTGAGCACTCCCTCCAAAGACCACCCCCCCGCATTCCTAACCATCCCATGGAACCCCACCCCCAGATCTAAGCCCCCCCACTCCTTGTCCCAATGACCGCCCCCTCTAGTGACCCCCTCACCCAGCCTCCCCGCTCCCTGTCTCCTGACTGCCCCGACCCCTATCCACAGCCCTGTCCCTTGACAGAACCCCCCTGGGGACTCTCATGCCTTATCCAACTGCTCCCTGACCACTCCAACCCATATCTACTCTCCCGCAACAGCCCTCTGGAACCCCACGTCCTCATTTCCCCTCCCCTGACCGCTCTCCTCCCGAGCCTCCACTCCATCCAGCTGCTCCCTGTTCCCTGACTCCCACCCATAACCCCTTTCTCCTTATCCAGTCCCACTCCCTCCCGCCATTCGCTGGAGCCAGTCACACTGCTGCAACGCTCCCCAGCAGGATCAGTGGGCCGGAGCACTAGCAGCGTAGTTGCAGAAGAGAGAGACAGCAGGGAAGAGACTGGGGCTCTCCTCCCCGGTCAGGAGCTCAGGCGGGCCGGACAGGATAGTCCCATGGGCCAGATGTGGCCCATGGGCCTTTGTTTGCCCACCCCTGTGCTAAGCCGTGTACTAGCTTCCCCTGCTGGCTGTTAATGGTGTAGTGGCACATTCAAACAGCCTTCACAAGCCAGGTCACCAGTTGTTAGGGTACCCCATCTCCAGGCCATTGTATGGGAGTCCTGGCTGCTAGGCGAGGTCACAGCAGGTCCTCTTCAACAACAAACCCTCTCCCACAATCTTGTTAAACGTGCAGCACATAGGGAAACTGAGGCACACATGAGCTATTCATATAAAACACTACAAAAATCCCCAACCTCATCACACACGACTACACTACAGAGTTTACAGCGACACAGCTGCACCGATGCCCCTGTGCCACTGTAAGCCACTCCAAGTCAACTGGGAGAGAGCTCTCCCATCTGCTTAACTACTCTAGTCCCACAGAGTGGTTGTCCACGCTGACACTTACGGCAGTGTAACGTACGTTGCTCGGGGAGGTGATTCATTCAGCCCCCTGAGAAACATAAGTTATGCTGACATAAGCTATAGTGTAGACATAGCCTTAGTAGGGGAGAAGAAGGGAAAAGGAAAGGTTCAGAAAAAGAGAAGGAGAGAGGCAGAAGAGAAGATGAGGAGAGGAGGACACATAGGGACAGGGGAGGGAAGTGTTAGAGCAAGATGGAGTATATCTTATGCAGGAGGCAGGGCTGTGCATGGGTGTGTGGGAGAAAGGAATTCCTTTCCTTTTGCTGAGAGGTTTATGCTAAGCTGTTTTGGCAGTTGAGTCACTGTGTAATCTTGCTTAGCACAGTAATATGTGCCTGAGTGGTGCACCTGGGCACTGTCTGCAGACAGAGACAGAACATAGTTTTTTGTTCCACTGCTCTGGAAGTGACCTTCAAATGGCTTCTCAATATTTCCACCAAAGCCTTCTGTAGAAAACAACACCAGCTGCAGCCTTGCGTCCTTCCCCTCGGCCTGTTTGTACCAGTACATGTTGTTGAAACTGGTTGATTGTTGGGAGCAGTTCAGTGTCAGTGGCTGTCCCTGACTGACCACCATGTCTGGGGTCTGAAGGACAGCCCATCCTGTGAGGAAGCAGAAATAAAATCAATGAAGGTTCACTGGGATTAAATTGTAGAAATGGGAGAATTTCAGACTCGTAATCAGGAAATATTCCCAAAGGTGAGGGCAATCTCCGCATGGGAAGGGGTGAAAGCATTATTGTCACCCTCGTTTAATAAGCTCATGGTAGAAAGTGTTGGTGAATATAACACTGGAAACCACCCCACAGGAGCTAGGAATGGGGGCAATGGGAAAGATGTTCTGTCCCATCTCTCCTGTCTCTAAAAATGAACAGATCCATAGACTCATTCGTGTGCTTTTGCTTAATTTAAAAGATTTCACTTACCCAAGGGAGACAGGCCAACAATAAAGAGCCAATGGGAAACTATTGGGTACCTGCTCATCTGGCTGGGGATCTGTCTGAGGCAGCTGCATAGACACACACAGCCTGAGCCTAAGTCAGAACTTCTAGTGACTGGCCAACCAGGGAGCAGAGACATGTGAGACAGGAAATGATACGAGAGAGAGAGAAGAAAAGAAAAAACTTGCATAGGAGGGAGAAAGAATGAGAGAGAATTTTGTACTGAGGGAGGCTAGACAGAATGAGGATATTAAATGGCACAACAGTTGAGCTGGAAGGAAGTTTTTGAACAGTGAGAAAATTGTAATTATCAAGAGATATGACCCTGGCGCATCTGTGCATGGGATATTACTCGTATGTGTGGGATGTATTTGTGAAGCATAGATGCATTTTGCCCCCCCCCTTTTTTTTCCCAATTCAGTAAGCAAACTTAAAGCTGGAGAAAAGAGGCATCATGAGAACCAAACAGTGGAATACTTAGATTCAGTTTTTTGTCTCCTCCTCAGAGTAACAAATTCCTCTCGATGCTCCCAAACATGTTGGGTCATCACTTTTTGTGCCACTGAGATCTACCCATTAATTTCACATAGGTATTGAATTGTTAGCAGATAGGAATGGCTTTACTCTCTGCCAGAGCTGGACTGGAACCTGTTGTTTCGTTCTTCACATGAACTCAAGAAAAACTTTTGCTAAATAAATATATTCATTCATTGATCACTTTACATTCACCTGACAGCACAGACCAACGCCTGCTCTTAGCTGTAGCAGGCGGCTCTCTTATCACAGCAGTATATTAAGCCCATCATTGCTATATGAAGGTGACTCTTTGAATTTTCCAACCACA
Organism: Dermatemys mawii; assembly: GCA_007922305.1. Taxonomy (NCBI): domain Eukaryota; kingdom Metazoa; phylum Chordata; order Testudines; family Dermatemydidae; genus Dermatemys; species Dermatemys mawii. Next base: position 46,195 of record ML677472.1, on the reverse strand, counting down.
CCCCATACCCTCTCACAACCATAGTTGCTGCTCCACACACCTGTGGCCTAGGGTTGCAAAGTTTTTGATTGTCTGTAACTGGTCATTATATTTCCAGCACCAATCATGAGCTCCAGTGGAAAGACATCATTCCTGAGCTCACAAGGATGTACTGTTATAGCAGAAATAACACTATATGGGCAGCTCTCTCAGATATGGTGCACAGCAGTGGCTGGTGTATCTGCGCACACATCCCCAAGTTAGCTGGGCATTTCTGCTCATACACCTCTGATTAATCTTAAATATAGGGAATTTTATCTCCATTGGAATGCCACACAGCATTGCCTTTGGCCAGCCATTTTCCACACTGATCATGTCTCTCTATCTGCTTCTCATCATGCCATCAACTGCCCCTTCTCTGTACTCTGTATAATGGAGTTTACGCACCTGTGACACTGAAAGTCTGATGTGTCAGGGTCTCCTGAAGCCCTAGGTGAAAGTACATTTTCAGGCTTGGTACCAACACTCACTCTTCCTTATACAGAATGTTTTCCACTGACCCTACCCTCATTTGCTGCTGGTCACATTGGAGATTTGCTCTATGGACCGTGTCCTCATTATGGCACTCAAAGGATGATGCTGCCAGACCTCTTCCTCTCCCTCTCTGCCCCTAGTGGTGCCCAGCAGGAGGAAAGGGCACCTGCCAGGGACTGGGATGGTGAGCTGCTTTGATGCCCTCATTCCCCCAATTATTTGGGTGCCACGTCTCTGCAGCTCTCTCACACTGTCCTGCTTGGCTTCAGGCCCAGCAACACAAGGCTGTGTGATTTGACTGAAGGTGAGTAATCACTAGGATGAGTGGGAATGTGCTCAGTGACTGAATTCTGGAATAAGTCTCAAGGAAGAAAGAAAGGGGGAGGAAATATAAAAGTACAGAGACAGAGAGAAAGGAAAGAAAGGGGGGCAATGGGGAGAAACCCCATAACCCAGAGACTGATGGCGTGAATGGGCCAGGGATCTGGTATGGCAGCTCCTGGAGAGGTTTACAGTCCTTTTGGAATTATCCCATGTATCTTTGTCTGGGAACCCTGGCCCTCCCATAGCCTTCTGACTCCTAGGCACACACAGATCCCTCCTCCCCTGCCTCTGTTTCTGGCAGTCTCTAAGCTCCATGTCACAGTGCAGTGCTGCAGGCGCAGTGACACACAGCTGAGTCCAATCGTGAAAGGTCCATTTTAGATCTCATTTTTTGTTGCTCCTCAGGGCTCTCATGGGCTTGGCTGTGAAGTTGATCCTGGATCTATTCCCGGTACAGTAGGAGACTCCTTCCAGCTCCTTGTCTCCTCACAGCTGATACCAGTGCACCCACTTGCAGAGAAAGGGCAGCTGCTCATGTAGAGGGAGCCGAACCCTGGAGGAAAGTGGGAAAAAACTGACAAAACCATAAGGGGACAAATGAGGGTAGAATATGAGGAGAGAGAGAGAGAGAAAGAAGGGAAAAATTAAATGAAGGAAAAGAAGAAGATTGGAAAGAGTGGTAAAAGAGAGAGAGAGAAACACTGCGTAGCAGAAAAAGACAGAAAACAGGGTCACTTTTCTTGTGGGAAATTCCTGGCTGAGGTTTGATGTCCCTGTAGACTGAACAGACAGGGCATGCACTAGGAGTCTCTCATCTGAGATTCACTCTTGGGTCTCACAGTCTCAGGTGGCTGCATTTTACCCACAAGTCCCCGCTGCTTGGTGATTCACTCCATTATCCCCAGTGTCTCAAAGCAGATGAGATGTTTCAGAATCTCCTGGAGACAGGTAGCCAGGTCCCTTTCTCCTGGATGATGCCTCCCTGTCACTAACATGGGAATGAGATTGTCTCCTAAGGAATGAGGAGGAGGAACACGTCATCAGGAGAGCACACATATGTCTCTACATACCAGGCCACAGATCCTAGGTACAGATATGGGACTGACACTCAGTAAATACACACAACTACAGTCACTCTGGTGCAGACCTCATATGCATTTAATTTAGATTTTCATATTGAAGCTGATTTTTATATTATCTTTCAGTGTATGTGTGTGAGTGCAAGTGTTTCTCTGTTTATTTTCTGAGAAGAAGGACAAAGAAATCAAAAAACATACCATTTCTTATTTTAATAAACCTAACTGGTTAAAGGTTACAGCTCTGAGCAAATAATCAAACATGTACAGAGGGCACTGAGCAGCCTGGGGTGTGTCAGCGTAACACACCGGTTAGTGTGTGTGATCATGGCTCCCTCTAGTGACAGGCTGGCAGAACTGATGAGAGTGAATAGGTAAGTGAGAGAAAACACATGACTGGAATGCAGGTGTGTCCGGTTTGTGGGGAGCCTGTGAGGGAGAGAGTTAGCAGTGTGTACATTGGGGAGAGATGTGTGATGGGGAAGGATAACAGTGTCCCTGATTGACAAGGGGTCTCCCTTGAAGGGTCTCCGCACTATTGCTGTTAGCTCATCTCCATCCGGCTGGGTAACTGACCAGTTCCCCCGAGAGCCTCTTGGTTTCAGACTTCTGGTGCTGGACTATGGTTCCCCCATTGGAAGAGACATCTCTGAACCAGGGGAGGTTTTTGTGGCCATCTCCGCTCTGTTCTCTCACTGTGCTCTTTGCTGCAGGTGCAGTAGATGATCTGGGACTGAGTCACATTCTTCATCTCCAGCCTGAGCTCTGTGTTACTGACTCGCTCAGACCTGTAGGATATTTCCATCAAGGATATTTCCTCAGGTTCACCCTTGGTTCCTGATTGCACCAGGAAGTGCATCTTGCCTTGGGCATCCTGCAGGTACCAGCTCATCCACGGATAGTTTGTGTTCTTCAAGGTACAGGTCACTGACTCTGACGCTCCCAACCGCACCATTAAATATGGGGATGACTGCTCCACTAATGTGCCATCTGACCCTGAAAGACAAATGGGGATACCCCCATGGGGTGATGAACCTCTCCAGGGAGCCTGACCCCACCCAGGTGGCTGTTGCAGGGAGCTCTGGTCTCACCTGAGAAAGCAGTGGCCAGCAGCCCCGTTAGTAGAGAGAGGAGCTGCAGCAACTCCATGTCCCTGTCAGCATCTGCACAGGAAAGTGTGTGTGGAGGGAGTGTTTTCAGAGCCCAGGGGAGAGGCGGGGATGAGACTCTCACGTCCCTTGTTTGTAATGAATAGGTTTGGCCAGAGGTATCAGTGTTGATCAATGTATAAGCCCAGAGCATCTGGTCTATCTGTGTGACATTCCCAGACCAGGGGGAGCAGCTCTGCCCACCTGGGCAGTAAAGGGAACTGAGAAAATATGAGGAGCTCAGGCACATCCTTCCCCTAGACTAGAGACAGTGGCAGGTTTGTGCGTGCACGTACACACACACACACACACACACACACACACACACACAGAGGCACCCTTGCATTCCAGTATGCCACCCTGTCAGCCTGTTCTGTCAGGCAGTGCTGCATTGCAGGCGCAAGGGAGTCTGTATACCCAAGAACTCTATTATCCCATCATGTGCATGAAGCATATACGGTAAAAGCATGGAGGGCAGATGAGATCATTTTTAAAGGAGCTCAAGTTTGAGCTGTAAAAGAGAACACTTGATTATCCTTATGTAGTAGAGCTGGGACATGTCGAGTGCATGGGGATTGCTCACTTGTTTTAGAAGAAAGTGAATTTTGGCGATGCCCCCCAAATGACATATAGGTTGAGCCAAACTGAATGTGATTCCCTACAAGAGCAACAGACAAAATGGAGCAGTAAGCCTTTCCTTGGGTCTGAACTGCTTCATACGTGAGACCACAGCAGGTATTGGCATTAGGTGGGACTCTTGGGGGATGTACCAATGATTCCTATAAATATGTTTTATTTAAAACAGTGTTTAAAATTGTAAGGTGTTACTTTAAATTTTGGGAGGTTTTCCTGGTCCTTTTAGTGGGCTCTGTAGGGAAGAGAGTGATCTGAACCTAGCAACATTCAGTCTGCAGCCAGCCAACCTAACATAAGGTGGGGTAATGACATCTTGTTATTCTTATTGTATGAGTAAAGAGCAGTAGAAGTGTACTTAGCCTGTCCTGATTGAGGGGGTCACCCACCCTCAACTGAACTGCACTCATTAAGGTTTGGATGCCAGAGCCCAGTGAAGAGAGAAAGACACTGGGGACAGGTGTTTCTGTCTAGTGGTGTGGGCTTTGCTTAAGAGCCACAGGCAGGGCTGGTGCCAGGTATTTTGCCACCCTAGGCAGCAAACACAAGAGGGGGCGCCGGTGGGCGCCATCCTGGTGTCCACTGAATTGCTACCGACAGTGAGTTGGCTTGTTGAGCTGCTGCCATGTTGTCAGCAGCAATACGCCAGCAGCTCGACACGCCACCTTTGTTTCGGTGGCAATTCCGCGGATGCTAGTATGGCGGACAAGCTGTTGAGCTGCCACCGAATTGCCACTGAAGGGGGCAAAAAGCCGTCCTAGGCAATCGCCTAGGTTGCCTAATGGGTAGTGCCAGCCCCGGCCACAGGCACAATCTGCCCCTCTCCAGAAAGAGCTGATTAGGCCCCATTTTTGGAGCCTAATCAGTCTTTTGGATTGTTAAGTGACCACTAATGCTGAAATCAGTGATTATCAGGTTTAAGTGCTTAGACCTGCTGTGGGACAGCAGGGAAAAGACAGTTCAGCCTGTACTAGCAGCGAGGTTCCCCCACTGAGAGCTAAAATTACTGAGAGCTGGGTGGAACCTCAAGAGACCTATTCGCAAAGGTCACAGTAAAGAGATGGGTGGCAGCAAAAGGGGATGGCACAGGGCCATCAGCGACAGAGCAGACCACGGCACTGTGGAGTGAACGGTGGCATTACGAACATCAGCAGATTGTACAGAGGCAATTGTGAGCCAGTTGCAGTGGCAGCAGCAGCAAAGGCATTGATCAATGTTTCTTTCCCCCCCGGGTGGGAGATGAACTCATGTGAAGGCACTGCTGAACTCTAGGTCTCTGCTGACCAAGATAGCAGGAGTGAGTGAGGTGTGGTGGAGGGAGAGAAGAGTGATATGTTAAAGAAACATTTGTTTATTGGACTTTCATATCACAAGGCAGAGCCTTAACTAGGCCGGGTGAATGGGGCTGCCACCCAGGGGACAGAGCCAAGGGGGACAGAAAAATGGGGCACAGAATCAAGCACAACAGCGTCAGCCCTTCCAGCAGGATTCGGTCCAGCATCATAGGCCAGAACCCAAGGTGCTCAGCACCCACTTCCCAGGGCTCTGTTCTTAAAGGCACCAGCAACCCAATTACAACACAAGGCTTCTCTTCTCTATCTGATATAATCTACAGGAGACTTGATTCAGTGAAATATTTTACATATACCGCCCGCCCCACCCCCCGCCGCCAAAAATAATGTGTCACACGTTTTGAGTATTTAAAAGATTCCCTTATCAGTTTATATGCCTGCATAGAGTTTCCTAGCAGTTCACAAATTTGTCTTTGCTGCTGCTGTGATTCCCTAAATTGTACTCCCTTTCTTGGAATTCATTTTAAATATAGTTTGCTCCTTCTAATTTTTTACTTTTAAAAATGTGATTTTTATTACTCTTATTACTCATAGCACTTCATCATTTACCTTTGTTTATATTGTGCAGATGGATGTCATTGTGCTATTTAACTTATATTTTAATAGCAGATAATAATTGAAACTATTTATAAGGACACAGTGGCTAGTAGTTTTAGCAATGACATCTGTGTTTCTAGTATAGCACTTCCTATGTTTTTACAGTGATTTTTAATTTGGAATTTTTTATTCTAATTTTTTCTTTTTATAGCACAAGTTGACTTCCAGTCTGACTGATTTCCTGGTGTGGTGTCGAAGCTTCTTCATTTCATTTGATCCACCAATGGGGATTGCCTTTCTCAACAGTTATTTTGCTCTCAATTCAGCCCTCCGTGCTTTTTCACGTCACAACTTGTGAGAACTTGGTTCCCAAATATTCACTAAGGTCAGTATTCTATCTCATATTAAATCCTCCTCAAAGGCAAAATCTACTGTAATTTTTACTGAATGGCCATACTGGGTCAGTAATGGTCCATCAAGTCCATTATCCTCTCTTCCGACAGTGGCCAGTGCCAGATGCTTCAGAGGGAATTAACAGAACAGACAGTCATCAAGTGATCCTGCCACCAACTCCCAGCTTCTGGCAGTCAGAGGCTAGAGACATAAACACCCAGACCATGGAGTTTCATTCCTGACCATCTTGGCTAATAGCCATTGATGGATTTATCGTCCAGGAATTTATCTAATTCTATGTTGAATCCAATTATAGTTTTGGCCTTCGCAACATAATGAAACCACACCTACAACCCCAAGATTGCTTGACAGCAAGAATTCAAAAATAATGAATTATACAACCCCAAATCATGACATTTTAAAAAGGAAATAAACAATACTGGGTTCTTTTTTGAGCCTTTCTGTACCTGAGCCTTTAGGGTGCAGGAAGCCCAGGTCCACAAAAGTAGGAGTCTAAACTCCTGAGTGAGTCTTGGCCTATCCTCATAATTTTATTGTTACCTCCCCTAAATAGTTCGTATACCTATGGCCACACTAAACTACAAATGTATGTTAGGTCAAGTTATATCAGCATATAGTCACCACAGCTAGTATGTCACTTGTACACATGCCTACTTGGTTCCTTGTGTCTGTGGTGAGTGTACTCACCAGGAGTTCTTGTATTGATTCAGAGTGTGGTACACCATGGATCTGTATCAACCATCCATCCAAATTGCTATGACTCACCTTTGTCATTCTCTGATTTAGTGGTAGCAAATTGGATGGGTGGTTGATGTCCTATCACAATTTGCTATTCCTGGACCAGAGGCTGGGGAAGGTGAGAGGTTGCAAATTGTGGCTGTAGTATCTCATACATTGCAATTTGTTATCACTGGACCAGTAATAAAGGAAAGTTGTAGCAAACTGTGACAGAGCAGCAAAAGTGAACATCCATAGGTATCAGTAACTGCTACTGGTAGCAAAATCTATCAGCCGTTTTTGTCTGGCTCCTGGCAGGTGCCAACAGTTTTCAGACTGTGGGGCATGTTCCCCCTAGGGAGACGGACCCCAGAGTTTGAAAACCTCTGTGCTAAATGGAAGGCAGTAATCTGAGAGGTGCACCTAACTCTGCATGATCCCCTATGCGTTGCCTTTAGGGGCACAAATATGTTTGCTCTCCCAAGACGTAAAAATGCTTAGTTACAGCTCTGCCACAAGGTGAGAAATGGAGGCAAAGGACTCTGCCCAATGTATTCTGGGGCAGGAGTTTTGCTCATGGTCAGATGTATTCAAATCATAGTTGTGGTGTTTTCCCAAATTAATGTCCGGTTCCTTTTCCCTTTTTATTTAAAGTTCTCTCTGCTATAGACTGACTCAGTGTTTGCAAATGGGGAAGTATTGCTTCTTAGAGGCCCCAAGGTGTTGCGGGGAGGGACTTACGCCTGTTCTGTTTGTTATGAGGGACTGCTGGATATTGAACCTGGTCCTTGTTGCTGCTGACTCCACCTGGCAAAAGGGTTTCATAAGTGTAACCCCACTGGGGATTAGAGAGCATGGCCCCTTCCAGACCTCACCTGGAGATCCTGAGGAAGGACTGATTGTTCCAGAAGAGGAAGTACTGGTTGTTCCAGGGGCATGGAGAAAGGGAGAGTGACAAGGTGTGTGTCTGGAGCTCCAGACAAGAAGGCTACAGTGAGGAGGCCATCACATAGTGAAGCGGCTGAGAACCTGCCCCAAGCCTGGGAGGGACAGAGTGACTCACTGGGAATGCCCCAGGACAGAAGCCAGGAAAAGCACTCTGCCACGGATCAATCACCGAAGAAGGACAAACTATCACTGCTGCCCAGAGCTATACAGGGTCATGAATACTGAGGTTTATGACCTTGCATTGGGAATAAGGAGGGAAGCTGCATCTAGATAAGTGGGGAGGTTGTCACATAAGAACGGCCATACTGGGTCAGATCAAAGGTCCATCTAGCCCAGTAACCTGTCTTCTGATAGTAGCCAATGCCAGGTGCTCCAGAGCAAATGAACAGAACAGGTAATCATCAAGTCATCCATCCATTCCCTGTCGCCCATTCCCAGCTTCTGGCAAACAGAAGCTAAGGACACCATCCCTGTCCATCCTGGCTAATAGCCATTGATGGACTATCCTCCATGAACTTATCTAGTTCTTTTTTAACCCTGTTATAGTCTTGGCTTTCGCAACATCCTCTGGCAAGGAGTTCCACAGGTTGACTGCGTGTTGTGTGAAAAAATACTTCTTTTTGTTTGTTTCAAATTTGCTGCCTATGAATTTCATTTGGTGACCCCTAGTTCTTGTTTTATGAGAAAGAGTAAATAATACTTCCTAATTTACTTTCTCCACACCAGTCATGATTTTATAGACATCTATCATATCCTCCTTTAGTCATCTCTTTTCCAAGCTGAATAGCCCCAGTCTTATTAATCTCTCCTCATATGGCAGCCATTCCATACCCTTATTCATTTTTGTTGCCCTTTTCTGAACCCTTTCCAATTCCAATATATCTCTTTTGAGATGGGGCAACCACATCTGTACACAGTATTCAAGATGTGGGTGTACCAGGGATTTATATAGAGGCAATATAACACTCTGTGTGGGTTTGCAGAGAGGGGCAGAAGAGGGCGCCAGAAGGGTTTGTTGGGGAAAGTTCACTGGCACCGAAGATAACCCAGGCGTTCACTGCTGGACTGAAACACTGCCTGGGACTCCTGAACTCTGAGTGTAGACAGTGTATATTGTAGACATTCATTCTTCAGGACCTCAGGGTGAGAGTTAAAAGGGGCCATGTTGTCTAACCCCCAAGGGGGTTACACTTATGTAACCCTTCTGCCAGGTGGCATCAGCAGCAACAAGTATTGGGTTCAAAATCCAGGAGTCCTTCTTAACAATATACATTGTACATTGTAGTGTACATTGTAGATGCAGTGCTTGGTGTCTCCCCTTTCATATTGTGGACCACTGGGCCCCATGTTGGATGTAACCTTGTTTACCGCTCTCCCATCTTCTCCCATGTTGTTTTTCTCCATTCATTCCTCTGTAAATAAATATTTCCCTTTCCCATATTCATTATATGAGTCCATTGTGTGTTTACTCTGGACATTTAGGACAGGTGCCCCTGGGGTGGAAGGAAGTTTCCCTGCTGAGTTCCAGCATGCACCTTTTGTTGGCTAGAGCTCCCTGCAGAGTGGACTCTATCTTGGTGATTAGCCTGCTATAGTTACATAAGAAATAAGAAATAATGCTGAAATAAACTGTTTAGTCTCCAAGGTGCTACAAGTATTCCTCGCTTTCTATAAGAAATAAAGTAGTGTTATGCTGAAGCCTTCCAACAAGAGTAATGTCTTTATCTAATTTCTCTGTGTATATTCTTTGAACATAATAGTAATAAAACAATCATTTCTCATGTGAATACCTGTAGCTCTCATGCTAGGAAACTGTAGAGGAAACTGTCTAAGGCCAGGGAATTGTTCTCATTCTGGGTTTGTCTCTGAATGGGTTGACTCTGTGGTCTGGGGATGATTTCTGTTCATTTCACAATGTTGCTAGAGGTTTTTGATTGTCTGTAACTATTCACTGCATTTCCAGGGCACCATGGAAATACACTATCCGTGAGTTCACAAGGATATAGTGCAACAGGACAGTCCCCAGAAACGAGCCGCAAAAAGCAGAGAGGCTAACAAAGCGAGTTTGCCTGGGATCTGTCCGAGAGGAGGTACGCTAAGTGCTGCATTACAGGGGCTGTGTTGGTGAGTATCTGAGTGTCTGCTGTGGAAAAAGTTAGTCACTTTGACGGTGTGCTTGATTGTTTTTTTGTTTGAAAAGTGTGAATTGGGAGTGCTTTGCTCCAGGTGGGCCTTGAATGGGCCTGACTGTTATAAAAAGGCAGTCAGCTGTGAACCAGCTGAGCGGCAAACGGGAAACAGCAGAGGCTAACAGAGGGAGTTTGCGTGGGAGTTCACCCGGAGAAAGCCTACTGAGGCTTTCATCTTGCAGGCTTTTCTGAGTAGTTCCTGCAGCAGCTGAGGAAGCTCTTAGAAGGAAGATACTATGGATGGTGAGCGATCAGCTGTTGTGACCTGCAGAGAATGTGCCATGTTTGTCTTTCTCCTACAGGTCAGAAGTGACTTTGTCTGTATAAAGTGCAAGGTGGTCTCCATACTGGAAGAGAAGGTTCAAGGTCTGGGGAAACAAGTATCAACCTTGTGTTGCATAAGAGAAAATGAAGATTTCTTGGACCGATGTGGACAGATGGGGACAAGGTGCAGCACGGTCTGGGGAGGAGGTGACCAGTCCCCCATGGAGAAAGAAGTGGTTCAGGATTATTTAGAAAAGCTGGATGAGCACAAGTCCATGGGGCTGGATGCGCTGCATCCGAGGGTGCTAAAGGAGTCGCAGAGCCATTGGCCATTATCTTTGAAAACTCATGGTGATCGGGGGAGGTCCTGGATGACTGGAAAAAGGCTAATGTAGTGCCCATCTTTAAAAAAGGGAAGAAGGAAGATCCAGGGAACTACAGGCCAGTCAGCCTCACCTCAGTCCCTGGAAAAATCATGGAGTAGGTCCTCAAGGAATCAGTTCTGAAGCACTTAGAGGAGAGGAAAGTGATCAGGAACAGTCAGCATGGATTCACCAAGGACAAGTCATACCTGACTAACTTAATTGACTTCTATGATGAGATAACTGGATCTGTGGATGAGGGGAAAGAAGTGAACGTGTTATTCCTTGACTTTGGCAAAGCTTTTGATACGGTCTCCCACAGTATTCTTGCCAGCAAGTTAAAGAAGTATGGGCTGGATGAATGGACCATAAGGTGGATAGAAAGATGGCTACATTGTCAGGCTCTACGGGTAGTGATCAATGGCTTCATGTCTAGTTGGCAGCCGGTATCAAGTAAAGTGCCCCAAGGGTCGGTCCTGGGGCCGGTTTTGTTCAATATCTTCATTAATGATCTGGAGGATGGCGTGGACTGCACCCTCAGCAAGTTTGCAGATGACACTAAACCGGGAGGAGTGGTAGATATGCTGAAGTGTAGAGATAGGACACAGAGGGACCTAGACAAATTAGAGGATTGAGCCAAAAGAAATCTGATGAGATTCAACAAGGACAAGTGCAGAGTCCTGCACTTAGGACGGAAGAATCCCATGCACTGCTACAGACTAAGGACCGAATGGCTATGCAGCAGTTCTGCAGAAAAGGACCTAGGGGTTAGAGTGGACGTGAAGCTGGATATGAGTCAGTAGTGTGCCCTTGTTGCCAAGAAGGCTAACGGCATTTTGGGTTGCATAAGTAGGGGTATTTCCAGCAAATCAAGGGATGTGATCATTCCCCTCTATTCGGCATTGGTGAGGCCTCATCTGGAGTAGTGTGTCCAGTTTTGGGCCCCACACTACAAAAAGGATGTGGATAAATTGGAAAGAGTCCAGCAGAGGGCAACAAAAATGATCAGGGGGCTGGAGCACATGAGTTACAAGGAGATGCTGAAGGAACTGGGATCGATTAGTCTGCAGAAGAGAAGAATGAGGGGAGATTTGATAGCTGCTTACAACTACCTAAAAGGGGGTTCTAAAAGAGGATGGATCTAGACTGTTCTCAGTGGTAGCATATGACAGAACAAGGAGTAATGGTCTCAAGTTGCAGAGTGAGAGGTTTAGGTTGGATATTAGGAAGAACGTTTTTCACTAGGAGGTTGGTGAAGCACTGGAATGGGTTACTAAGGGAGGTGGTAGAATCTCCTTCCATAGAGGTTTTTAAGATCAGGCTTGACAAAGCCCTGGCTGAGAGGATTTAGTTGTGGATTGGTCCTGCTTTGAGCAGGGGGTTGGACTAGATGACCTTCTGAAGTCCTTTCCAACTCTGATATTCTATGATTCTATGGACACAGAGACCAAACTATAGGGGAAAAGGCTGCGGTCAACAATTGGATTTGTGTGTTTAAATAGAAGGAAGAGAAATGAGAGACTAGGAAAGTCTTACCTCTGTTCCCCTAAAAACCAGCTCAGGGTCACACTTGTATTAGTTTTATTACAAGGCCGCTGTTAGGTCAGACAGAAAAGGGAAGGAGCTTATTCATACACATACACATTCACCGCATTCATACCCCATGCGCCCACACTTGTGTGCATGGCTGCTTCCTTTTATTTTGGAACTGGGTGGCTCCTGTCACGTACACTGAGTTTTTTCTTCTGTGTCCATCACTGAGGAGCATTCCCAGTCCCTGGTACTTTCATACATCTTTTCTTTACAGCACTCCGTGATTGCCTTCTCAGGGCAGATTATATCAGATGCTCCTGGCTCCAGGTTCTTTTCTCTTTGCAGTTCCACGTACATTTTCTTGTTCACACTCCCTTATCTTCCATACACCCTCCCTTGTTCACACTCTCTCTGACTGCTGGTCAGTAATCTGGAATTTAGGTTCTCTGGGTTCCGCTGGCCCTCTCAGGGCTCTGCATCACTTAGCAGTGCTGCAGGTGCAATAGTACACAGCTGTGTCAGACAACTTAAGATGTTTCCATTCAGTTGCCAATTGTTATTACTCCTCTGGGCTGTCATGGGCTGGACTGTGAAGCTGGTCCCAGGTCCATTACCTGAAGAAAAGAAGAGCCCCTCTGTAGTGGGGCGGCTGCCCCAGTCCAGGAAAAAAATGACTTAAAACAGCACAGGAGAGGGTTGTGGCTGGGAGCAAGCAGTTCCCAGACTGATTGGGCATAGCAGCCACAGCTGTGGCTGGGTCACTTAGGGCCCAGCTGGCCCTTATAAGAGGGCAGTGGGCTGGGAGCAGACAGTCTCCTCTAGCTGTGGAGGGAGATGGGGCTGGCTGATGGGAAGCTTGAGAAGGTACCTAGAGTGCAGCAGGGCTGGGGAAAGGCCAGAGGAGCTGGCCTGGAACTGCTCTCCCACCCCACTCTAGGCTTCTGGCCTAGTAGAAGGCCAAAAGGGGTACTGAGGGTGCAGGGGGCAGCCCACAAGTAGGCAGAGGCTGCAGGCCCAAACCTCCCTTGCCTATGAAGACTGGCTTATACAGACTGCAGTTGGCCCCAGTGAAAGGGGGCTTTATGGTGACTGGCAGTAGCTCATAGGCTGAGACAAGGTGGGGATAGTGTGTGTGGGTTCCCTGGGGAGGGGAGACCCAGAGATCTGTGGGGGTACTGCCAGGGGGCAGCACCCCAGGGAAAAGAACACCAGGGTCCAGGAGGGACGTGGGGACTTGAGACGGGTGAGACACTGGCCTGCAGAGGGCTCTCTGGAGGCTGGAAGAGCTAATTCCCTGAGAGACCAGCAGGAGGCGCCACAGGGGTGAGTCATCAACCTGCTACACCCTCCACCTCCTGGCCTCCCTGCTGCCAGTATGAGTACATCCAATCATAGTTGATTTGTTTTAATGTACATTGCAGGGTGAAAGAATCTCCTAAGACCCCTGTCAGAAAGGGTGGCTGCTCCACTTAAGATGAGCCCATAAGTGGGAAAAAAAATGAGAAACAACTTCATACAACCATGAGAGGTTAAGTGAGGGCAGAAAATGAGGAGAGAGATAGAGAGGGAAGGGGGGATGAAGGGAAAGAAGGAAAGTTTGAAAGAGAGAAAGGGGAGAGAAAAATTGAGAAGAGGAATAGGAAAAGACAGAATTTGGAAACTAGGACAGAAGCCTTCCCTGGGAAAACAAACAAGAACCATTACGTGATATTTTTGGCTGAGATTTGACTTTTCTGAATTGACAGGACATGCACTAGGAGTCTCCTATTTGGGACTCACTGTTGGATGGGACAGTCTCAGGTGGGTGTATTTTTACCCTCAAGTCCCTGATGCTTGGTGATTCTCTCTGTTCTTACCAGCATTTTGAACCAGATGAGACATGGTGTCCGTAGACCTCCTCACACCTCAGTCTCAGTGATGAGAATGTGTATCTTCAACTTGGGACTCTGGGCCTGCCTGTCCCACTCCATCCCCATGGTCACACAGAGAGTACCTGGGACCCAGAGGAGCAGTGCTGCGAGCAGGAGATGTCTCTATATATATGATGGTAGCTTTCCCCTGATCTGTTTCATTCATGGTCTCAGTTTCTTTCTCTCTGATCTTCAATGGGTGAGAGAAGAAAAGGACAACTATACTTCTCAACGACTAAGGTGTCATTTCAGAGAAGAAACCTATGTCTGCCCATGTCCTTCCCACCCCCCTACGCCCCGCACTCTGCCTCCTGGACAGCCAGTTTCATGAATCTCCTGGTCACTGGTGTCTGCTCCCATTCTCCTGGATCATATCTTCCTGCCACTAATGCAGGAATCAGCATTTCTCCTGAGGAATGATAGGGTAGGCATCAACACAAGAGGGAACAAGTGGCAGCCCACCAATCCTAGTGATGGACAGCAGATTTCTGAAACTTAGTGGATACACTTAACTAAACTCACTCAGGAGGAAGACCTAAATCTGTTATTTAATTTACATTTTCATATTTTAATTGATTGATTTTATATTATTTCTCTCATTCTCTTTATCTGTGAGTCCAATGGTCCTATGTCTGTTTTTCGGACTAGAACATAAAGAAACCAGAAGAATCACTGTCTTTAAGGGTTTCATGGAAGTCATTCCAGAATGAGGGAAAGTGTGAATTTAAAGAGGAATAGCTATTCTGGACTAAGAATGTTCACCCATGGAGCTATTGTGGAATAGCTGTTCTGGTCAATTTCCCCATCTACAGAAGCCCTCACTAAAAACCTACCTGACTGAATTATCTGTCATGTGCAGAGGGCACTGAGCAACCTGGGGTGTGTCAGTGTAATACACCAATTAGTGTGTGTGATCATGGCTCCCTCTAGTGACAGGCTGGCAGAGCTGATGAGAGTGAATAGGGAGGGAAGGAAGAGAAAACACATGACTGGAATGCAGGTGTGTCCTGTTTGTGGGGAGCCTGTGAGGGAGAGAGTTAGCAGCGTGTGCAGTGAAGAGAGCTGTGTGATGGGGGCTGATGATGATGGGAAGGATAACAGTGTCCCTGACTGACAAGGGGTCTCCCTTGAAGGGTCTCTGCTCTATCAGTGTTAGCTCATCTCCCTCCTGCTGGATAACTGACCAGTTCCCCCAAAAGCCTCTTGACTTCAGACTCCTGGTCCTGGGCTATGGTTCCCCCATTGGAAGAGACATCTCTGAACCAGGGGAGGTTTTTTGTGGCCATCTCCGCTCTGTTCTCTCACTGTGCTCTTTGCTGCAGGTGCAGTAGATGATCTGGGACTGAGTCAAATTTTTCATCTCCAGCCTGAGCTCTGTATCACTGACCCGTTCAAACCGATAGGATGTTCCCATCCTGGATGTGCTACCACTATCACCTTTGCTTCTAGAAGATTCCAGGAAGTGCATCTGGCCTTGGCCATCCTGCAGGTACCAGCTCATCCATGGATAGTTTGTGTTCTTCAAGGTACAGGTCACTGACTCTGATGCTCCCAACCGCACCATTAAATATGGGGATGACTGTTCCACTAACGTGCCCTCTGCACCTGAAAGACAAATGGGGATACCCCCATGGGGTGATGAACCTCTCCAGGGAGACTGTCTCCACCCAGGTGATTGCTGTACGGAGCCTCGGTCTCACCTGAGAGTGCAGTAGCCAGCAGCCCCATTAGCAGAGAGAGGAGCAGTGGAAACCCCATGACCCTCTCAGTGTCTGCACAGGGAGGTGTCTGTGGGGTGTTTGCAATGCCTGGGGGAGGGAGGGGCGGGGATAAAACTTACACATCCCTTGTGTGTGGTAAATAGGCATAGCCAGGGATATCAATGTTGATAAATGTGTTAAGCCCATCCCAGAGCACCTGTTCTCTATGTAACACTGCTAGACTAAGAGGAGCACTCTTCCCACCTGGACAGTAGAGGGAACTGAGAAGACTTGAACTCAGGCACATCCCCTCCCCTAGAGAACAGTGACAATTTCATCTGCACACTCTCTCTCTCGCTTCAGTCTCGCAGGCCACCTTGTCTGTCCTGTCTTGTTGGGCAGTGCTGCACAGCAGGAGCCGAGGGAATCAAAATGCACACACACCTATTATGTCATTATGTATATGGCACATAGTTGGCAAAAGTATGGAGGGTCAATGGGTCATTGCAAAAGCATGTGAGTTACGCAAGAAAAAGAGCCCACCAACATGAGGGCTGACTGGGGGATGCTCAGTTTTTGTGCATGTTGTAGAACTGCACCATGGCCTCTACAATGAGGTATGATCTGAGATGAATTAAACATGATTCCCTCAAGGGCAGCAGACAAAAGGGAACAGGCAACTTCCCTTGGATCTCTGCTGCTCCGTACATTGGACTGCAGCAGATATTGGTGCTGGTGGGGATTCTTAGTGGATGTGCTGGTGACTCCTGTACAGGACCAGCCGACAGCATTTTGGCAGCTGAGGCAGGGAGCTCAAATGACGTCTCCATTCTCCTCACTTGGGCCAAAACTTTGAAAGGTCTCAATTCTGCCTTCTTCCTGTTCTTCTCCTCTCATGGTACTGCTCTGCTACCTACCCCAATAAAGGAGAAGTAACAACTTAAAATGACTTGTTCAAAAATTTTAAGTAACACTTAACTTTCAAATGTCTGAACGGCAAATGTAACTTATCTTGTCCGCATAGTAAACACTGGCGTTGTTATCTGTTTGAACAATTAAAGTGGTACTTCCCATGCCTTCTTGGTTGCAGAGATTTGAACTGCTTCTACTTCCTGAAGGTCCAGCTCATGCTCTCTTGAGATGGTTGCAAGGCCGCCCAACCTCTCCTGTGTCATTGTGGAGCACAGATGTGGCGTTTTTTTTTAACTTCAGCTTGGAGAAGCTGCGTTCTCCACTGGCAACCGTTACAGGAAATGTCAGAAGTATGCGCAGAGCAACAAAAGCATTTGTAAAGAGGGTGGTCATCTTATTTGTGCACATATATTCCAGAACAGTCTTTGGAGTTGATCCTGCTGAATTGTATCTTGAAAGGGCTTCCAGTTCATCACCTAAATCACTCCTCTGTTCTTTCCTCTCATGATGGCACCATTATCATAGCCCTGACCTCTCATGTTAGCTATCACAATTCCTGTATCTTCCAGCTTTTTAAGAAGCACAGTTGCCATACCAGCTCCTGTAGTATCATCAATGTAAATAAATTCAAGAAAATGCTCTCTGACAGTCACCATTGCAGGGACATTTTCATTAGGTTCTGTTGTTGTTACAAAATCAGGGCTGGCTCTAACTTTTTTGCTTTCCCAAGTGAAAAAAAAAAAGGTCAGCCAGGAGAACAGGGTGGGTGGTGTGGCCAGAGGAACGGGGGGAGAGGTGTCAGGAGGAGCGAAGCGAGTGGTGGCCGTGGCCACAGCGCAGCCAGAGGAGCAAAGGGTGGGGTAGGGTGGCCGAAATGCTGCCCCGTACAGAATGCCGCCCCAGGTACGTGCTTGCTATGCTGGTGCCTGAAGCCAGCCCTGTACAAAATGCACCATTAAAGTTATTTGTTCCATATGGCTGATGTTGGGTGTGCAGTCCACAATAACAGAGTAATATCTTGCTGACTTCAGATCTGCCACAATCTTCTGTTTGACTTTTGTTGCCAGTAACAGTAATGAATCTCATTTTGAATTGTTTTTCCCAGTTAGTGGTGTGTACATTTCTTGGGTGGTAACTCTTCTTAGATGCTCCTGGAGTACAGCATCAAACGCAGCCATCAGCTCTGCAATTTTAAGGAAGTTTCCATTGTTTGGCACATACAGCTGAGCTGAAGTGCCATGCAGTGCTAGGTTTTGGGGAGCAAGCATTCTCATAATGGCAACGAGCCTTTTCAGAACATTTTGCCAGTAAAGAGAGACTGATGCAATCTTCTCTTGATGCTGATCATCTATGGTGGCCTTTAACTTTAGTCTTATCTCAAGCTCTTTCCACCTATGGAATGCTCTCTGGTGATTTGCTGTCTTCTCATGGCATGCCAGTTTTCTAGCCAGATTTTTCCAGTTTTTTGTTCCTGTAGAACTCAATGTGGCTGGATCATTAGACTTAAAGAGTTTGCAACAAAAACAGTAGGCAGCATTCTGGGGTTTTGTGTACATAAGCCAGGGCCTCTTCACTTTGTCACCATTGGGGATTTCACTCCAGTAATGTGTTGAATGGAAACTTCTATTTTCATTGTCTTTGAGGAACATGAAGTTGTTCACTTGCTGTGGCCCATGCAGTACAAGGAACTCGTTCTGGCTACTGCTTAAGTGGATCCACAGTCCTGAATCATCTAGACTTAAGGAACTAAACTCAGCAGTAGCTGTTTCCTGTACCTCCACCACACTCATCTCTGATCTATACTTTTCTCCAGGGATATGCATGTTTACATCCATTTGAGATGGAGATACGTATGCTGCAGTAGCTGCCAGGTCATCTGCACTCTAACTGGAAGATCAGGCATCTCCTCACCACTCACATCCTCACTGGGGCTGAAAGGCTCACCGTGAACATCTGTGTCTGTGTATCTCAGTAGAGCTCCTTCCTGCTTAGATAGAAAAGCTTCCTTTGCTTTCTTTCTCTTTCTGAATGCTGCTCCAGAGGGGTGTTTTCTTCTTTCACTCATGACTGCTGTTCTGTGCCAGTTATAGTGGCTCTCAACACTCAATCGAAAGGGACAAATAAGCAAGACTGGTGGCAGGTATTTTGCCGCCCTAGGCGGCAACTGAAGGAGGGGGCTCCAAATTGCCACCACGCCCGAAGAGCACGATGGTAGTGTCCTCCAAATTGCTGCCGACACCATGTCGGCTTGCTGAGCTGTCGCCAAAGCACCACCGACAATTCGGCGGCAGCTCAAGAACCCGACCCACTGTCAGCAGCAATTTGGCAGACGCTATTCGGCGGACAACCCGTTGAGCTGCTGCCGAAATGCTGCCGAGGGCAGCAAAAAAATGCCCTCCAAATTCTGTCACCTTAGGCGACTGCCTAGGTTGCCTAATGGGTCGCGCCAGCCCTGCAGATAAGTAAGCTGGTAGTGAGGGAAGATATCAGTGTCTTAAGGGCCTCACTGGCTCCTACTGAGGGGGGATGAGGAGCCTGGGGAATGTCAGTGGAACACACCAGTTTGTGTGTTTGATTGTGGCTCCATCTAGTGACCATCTGGCAGAACTGATTAATGTGTGTCAGAAACAGAAGAGAGCACACAATGAGAGTGCAGGTGTATCCTGTGTGTGGGGAGCCTGTGAGAGAGTGATGTAGTGGTGTGTTCAGAGGAGGAGATGGGATGGGGCTACTGCTGATGGGAAAGATAATTGTGCTCCAAACATAGACTAAGGGGAGTCTACTTAGATGGGTTTCTGCACTACTGTGTTAGTCCATCTGCCTCCTGCTGTTTAACTAACTGCTCCATTAATCTGCCCTCTGTACCTGAAAGACAAAGCTGAATATTTATGGAGTGATGAAACTTGTCCAGGGAGCCTGACACCACGTCGGTGACTTGAGAGGTCAGTAGTCAGTAGCCCTATTAGCAGAGAGAGGAGCTGCAGCATCACCATGTCCCTCTCAGTCTCTGCACAGGGAGGTTTCTTTAGGGGGTTGTTGAGCCTGTGGGCGAAGAGGGGGTGAAATTCACACATCCCTGTTGTGTAACGTACATGTGTGACCACAGGTATCAGCGTGCGCTCTCTCCTGCCCTCCCCTCCCATCAATACTGGAAGCAGTTGCTCTACCGCCCCTGTTCAAAGGGATAATGCAGGAGCACTTGGGGTGGTCTGAAACATCCTTGCCATTAGTGAGCTGTATTGCAAACCTGCAAGTAAGGAGCTACATTGCTGATAACTGGGAGATAGTCACACTTATGGAGAGAGGATAGATAAATACCCACTTGTAATCCAAACCAAACCATCTCTGAAGAAGCAATTCCACTGAGCTAGCATAGGAAAATTCATACAGGTGTTTGTGTGATATAGCCCAGGAGGCAGATAGCGCTGCCTGCTCATTGAAATGTGTGGAGTGTGGATGTCAGACAATTCTCTGCTGGGACTAAATACATAAAGGAATTTTTCCAGCTAATGAATTCAGTCTAAGCATGTTGCTACATCTCTGCAAGAAAAGTATGTGGCCGCAAAGTAGCAATAGTACTCCAGAAATCTTTTCTATAGCAGCATAGGATTTGGATAGGATGTCTCACTCCTGAAGAAGGCTGGCTGGATTGCCTGGCTTTAGGTAATGTTGAATACTCAGTGTTATGTAGTACGTTATAATGTAACACAATGCAATACCATATATTTCATTGTAATATCATCCAGTCTAGTATAATATAGTACTGTGCAAGACACTGCAATGTGACACAACACTGTATGATACAATACAACACCATGCAATGCAATACAATATAATTGCAAGTATATGCCGTTTCCTCCATACCCAGTAACACAAACTATCTTCCAGGGAGAGGAAATGTTAAGTGAAAAACATCAGGGTGACTGCATTGGCACAAGGGGAGCAGAGGGAAAGGCACAGCTTTATTTAGAGGGAGCATGGGAGACAGATTGGGCTGTGTGGCGCAGTAAGTAAGTGGACATAAGATCAGGGAACGGTGAGTTGGGAGAAGATCTGAAAACCAGAGTCTGTGATTGTGAATTGAATTTAGGGACAGGAAATATTAATGTTGGTGAGGATGCTCCAGACATATAACGTTGTAGCAAAGACATCTCCCCCCAGGCAACATTTACCCTTATTCTGTTCAGGTTACTCTTCTTCATTTGTATCCTATGGCTGGGATAGTCTGAGTTGTCATAAGCCATACTGCAAGTCACAGCTCTGTTTCACCCTGAATGCTGACATGTTCTCCTGAGAGCTTGTTCCACCTTTGATCTCTTCCCCTCTCTTACATAACATCCTTTTTCCTCTAAAATACAACCTTTGACTTGACCTGATTTGACTCTCCATGTCTGAGTTGACACCTTCTGTCTAGTCCTGCATTTCTGACTGTTTCCAAAATCTGTTTCTGAACAGCAAGCAAGTCCCTTATTCTTAACATGGCTAAAATTGAGTTCCTTATTCTTTCTCCTAACCCTTTTCATCTTACCTTACTCTCCTTTGCTTTTGACAGTGTAGCCCTCCCTCTCACTCAAACTTAAACCCTGGGAATCGTCTTTGACTCCTCCCATCCCAGATGTGTCCAAATCCTCCCGCTTCTTCCTTCACCACTTATCAGTTACCTGACCCTTCTCTCTGCCCAGACAACCAAAACATATTTTCAAGCCCCCAATATTCCCCATATTGACTGCTGTTACCTTCTCCTCCTCTCTGATCTCACTAATACCCATTTTGCCACCACTGTACTGTATCCAAAGTGCAGCTATAACATACTTCTGTTGGCCAGAAAAACAATTTTTCTACCCACAGCCCAAACGTAACTGACAAGCTTTTATAAGTATGTCTTCACAATATGGAGCAGATATTGGCGGCATCACGTGTTCCTCTGCTGGCATTTGGGAAGCAGAAGGATGGTGTAAGGAGGTTGTGATGCTGGTAAATGAAGTGCCAGCTCTGGCCAAGGCCATATGCATTAGCTAAGAACTGACAAACTCATAGCTGGAAAACAAACTAGCTCACCTGTATTCTAGTTTTCTTCAAAATAGCTATTAGTTTTATAAGAATGTATTTAGAATTTAGACTCTACAAAAGGCTTATAAGTTGTTGCATGCATTAATCTCACTTGTAGTGTCTGTATTCTCTGCTACCAGGTAAAATATAAGTTTGTTTTGTAATTGTACAAATGTCTGCACTGAATTTGTGAACTCAGATGGGAAGAGTGACTCCCCTGCCCATCCAGGAGTATTATCAAAATTAAGTGGGCCATCATAGGACAAAAGCTTTGTTAATCAGTCCATCCATCCATGGAGAAGTACATGCATACGGCCTTATTCTATAGATTTCAGTGCTGTTTGGAATCTCACAAGGGCTGGAGCTAAGAAACAAAAAGCAGAGAGCCCCAAGGTCAATCTGAGTTAAGCTCTAAAAAGACATTTAGTGGTGACTGATCACTACATCTCTGTCACCTTTTCAATCACAGGCTGAAATCTCATTTGTGGATAGATGTTTGCTTGCTTTAAACTGTAAATAACTCTCCATTTGTTTTTCTTTGTTAATAAACCTTAGTTAATTTATTACAGGACCGGCTGCAAGTGTTGACTTTGGTGTGACTTCTAAGGTACAAATTGATGTGGGATGAGTGACTGGTTTCTTGGGACTGGAAGGAGCCTGAAAATTTTGTGATTTTTGGTGTAAGGGACCATTTATCACTGAGTCCAGCTTTTCTGGGTGGCAAGATAGACTGGAGTACCCAAGGGGACTGCTTGTGACTCCGTGGTAAGACTGTTATAGTGATCCAGGAGTTCACATTTGTCACTGGGGCCTTGGTTACACTGGCACTTTATAGCGCTATAAAGCTGCCAGGAGCGCTATAACCTCCTACCCATCCACACTGGCGAGGCACATAGAGTGCTATAACCTCGGAGTTATAACACTACTGGTAATCCACCTCCGCAGGGGGAATAAGGGCTGTAGCGCAGCTGCTGTAGTGCTACAGCAAGAATGTGGACACCCACTGTGCATTAATTGGCTTCCAGCCCATCCCATAATTCCCGTTTGAGCCACTCTGGTCATCAGTTGCAAACTTTTTTGTCCTGTCCTCAGGTGACCACACGTCAGTCCCGCCCTTTAAATTTCCAGGGAAATTTGAAAATTCCCTTTCTGTTTGCTCCAGCCACGCGTGGAGTGCTCTCAGGGAACCCTTGCAGGTGATCATTCTGCTTGATCGTGACTCCACGTGCCATGCCTCCTTGCAATAGGCAATCCTCAGCGTGGAGCAATAGTGAGGTGCTGGACCTCATCAGTTGTTCGGGGGATAGAGGCTGTTCAGTCTCAGCTGCAGTCCAGCTGCAGGAATTATGATACCTACGGGCAGTTATCATGGGCCTTGGCGGAAAGAGGCCATGAGCGGGACACTCTGCAGTGCTGTGTTAAGGTAAAGGAGCTTAGGAATGTGTATCGCAAAGCCTGCGAGGCAAACGGCCGCTCCGGGGCAGCCCTGGTGACTTGTAGATTTTTAAGAAGCTGCACGCGATACTTGGTGGTGATCCTACGTGCACTCCATTGACCACCACGGACACTTTCCAGCCCACCAGTGAAGCGGGGGAGAAGAGGAGGACAAAGAGGAGGAGGAGGAGGCGGCAGCGACCCAGGGCACGGAGGAGTCCCAGGAGCATGCAGCCAGGAGCTCTTCTCAAGCCAGGAGGAGGACAGTCAGCCGCGGCGTCCGGCGGTTACAGGGGGCAGCGCAGCAGCGGATTGCGGAGGTAAAGCTGCTTTTCTATTGGGAAGGCAGGCAGCTTGGGGTGGAAAGGGATGCTTGCCTACATGTGGAATAGTGCATTGATGTAGTCTATCACATCGCGGTAATCGTCATTAGTAATCTCTTCAAAGATCTCAATGAGAGCGCTTGCAATGCGCCTGCGCAGGTTTTTCGAGAGAGCCAGCGTGGCCCCCGTCCCAGTCACGGTCACTAGTCCCTGCAACTGTGCTACGATGGGTGGGTGGAGCATTGCTGCACAGAGGCAAGCTGCATATGGCCCTGGGCGGAAGCCGCATCTCATTAGAATGCCCTCCCTTTCTTCCTCAGTCACCCACAGCAGCAAAATATCTTCCAGGACGAACACCTATGGAGAATGTTGGGACAGTGTTCAGAGCAGGGCTCCCGCCACTTCCCTGCACTCCCCCCCAGCCATAGCACAGCACGGCAGGGAAACAATCATTCCCCTTACATCTGGAGAGGACTCACTATGACAGGGACTCCGTTGTTGTCTGTGTGCTCTCTGTGGGACAGGCAAATGGGGAATGCGGGGGAATCATCGGCATGTCTGCTATTTAAAAGGGAGCCTCTGTTAAATGTTTCATTTTCTCTGCGTAGGATTGACCTTGAGCCCTGTGCCATCGCTGTTATCAACAGCTGACAGGCTGAGGCAACTGAGGAAGAGGCCACGAAAGAGCAAAGAGGATCTAGTACAGCAAGTAATGCAACAGACTGTAATGGAGAATCGAATTGCACAAAGATGGAGGGAGAACGAGAGCAAGTTGAGGGAGAAGGTGTGGCAGGAGAACGCGATTCACCGGCGGGAAACCACCGATAAGCTGTTCTTAATACTGCAGCTTCAATTAGAGACTACGCAGCGGATTGTTGCCATTCAGGAGGAGAAGCACCGCGCTCTCCGCCCCCTTTATCATTTGCCCCCAAACCCTTCCCCTTCTGGCCCTCTGTACCCTCCGGGCCATTATCATCAGCTATCTGGTTATCACCACCAACAGCTGCCTACAACCCCCCTGTCTTCACCAAACAACCTCCAAACCCAGGACCCTTATCCATTGCACTCAACTCCTAATAACATGCCTTATTGCCCTCCACCAATAGGATTCGGAGGAAACAGCAACTCTGAGGGCACTGGAGACTCTGAGATCCGGACATATTCCAATCTCTGACTGACCCCATCCCCCCCCCGGTTTACCCCCCCCCCCCCCGCTTCCCCCACACATGCATCAGAACCTTTTCTTTCAGCGACCGAAGTAGCTGTTGAATAAATGAATTATCTTTTTAATAAATGGGTTTCTTTATTCAATGTACATAGATTATTAATGGCTACAGAAAAGCAAATGCCTTTTCTTATTAAAAGATTGCACCCTCCCTCCCTCTGCACTTTCCATTAGAACTGGCTTTCAGCCTCAAAATGCTCCCTCAAGGCATCCCTGATCCTAACAGCCTCGCGCTGCACCCCTCTAAGAGCCCTGCTCTCTGGCTGTGCATATGTGGCCTCCAAGTGCTGAACCTCCAAGGACCATGCCTGAGTGAAGCCTTCGCCCTTCCGCTCACAAAGATTATGTAGGGCACAGCATGCGGAAATAACCGCAGAGATACTTCCCTCAGCCAAGTCTAGCTTCCCATAAAGACAGCGCCAGCGCGCTTTGAGATGCCCAAAAGCACACTCCACAGTCATTCGACACCGGCTAAGCTTGTAGTTGAACCTTTCCTGGCTGCTGTCCAGGCTCCCTGTGTAGGGTTTCATGAGCCAGGGCATTAAAGGGTAAGCTGGGTGGGTCTCCAAGAATCATGGTGGGCATTTCGACTTCCCCCACGGGGATCCGCTGGTCTGCGAAAAAAGTCCCGGCTTGCAGCTTCAGGCCGGTGTTGCGGAAGATGCATGCATCATGCACCTTTCCAGACCAGCCAGCGTTAATGTCAGTAAAACGCCCACGGTGATCCACAAGTGCCTGGAGAACCATGGAGAAGTACCCCTTTCAGTTAATGTACTCATCTGCTAGGTGGTCAGGTGCGAGAATAGGTATATGGGTCCCATCTATCGCCCCTCCACAGTTAGGGAAACCCATTTCTTCAAAGCCAGCCACGATGTCATGCACGTTACCCAGAGTCACGATTTTTCGTAGCAGGATGTGATTAATGGCCCTGCACACTTGCTTCAGCACAACTCCAATGGTCGACTTTCCCACCCCAAAGTGGTTGGCCACCGATCGGTAGCTGTCTGGGGTGGCCAGCTTCCAGATCACAATAGCCACCCGCTTCTCCACCAGGAGGGCAGCTCTCAATCTGGTGTCCTTGCGCTGCAGGGGAGGGGCAAGTTCAGCACACAGTCCCATGAAAGTGGCTCTTCTCATGCGAAAATTATGCAGCCACTGCTCGTCGTCCCAGACTTGCATGATGATGCGATCCCCCCAGTCAGTGCTCATTTCCCCTGCCCAGAAGTGACGTTCCATGGCTTTGAGCATGTCCGTTAATGAGACAAGAAGCTTCGTGTCAAATGCATTCACCGTTTCGATCTCGTCTTCAGACCCATCACTGTCACCTTGCATGTCAAGGATTAACTCCACTGCACACTGAGATGTGCCGGCGACAGTCGTCAGCATGTCCCTCAGCAGTTGGGGATTCATTGCGGTACACGAAAATGGACGACGGAGTGCGCCTTGCTGAAACCGTTGAAAGATGGCGCCTGAGGTGGACAGAAACCCAGGGATTGCTGGGATATGACACGAAGCATCATGGGTAGTCGGAACAGGATGCAGAATGCCCCGCAAGCAACGCCCCCCTACCACAAGGCATTGCACCAGATCGGGAAGAGATGCTCTGTAGGATACCTGCCCTAATGCGCTGCTCTTAATGCCACATGAAGTGCCACAAATGTGGCATGCTATACCGCTGGCTTGTCTCAGTGTGGACACACAATAGCGCTATACCTATTGCTGTATACAGGGACCGCTATAACCAAAAGCGCTATAATCCTGTAAGTGTAACCATGCCCTGGGTTAATGAAATCTGATTATGGAACACAGCACCAGTTTGGGATGTCTGCTCTGCTTTTGTCAGTCTGCCCTTTTCCTTCTGAGGGTGTGTCTCTGTCTCCTGTGTTACACAGATCCTCAACGCTGCTATTGTGTTGCTGACCTTATGGATTTCACCCTCGTCCTTTCACTTCACACCTAGCTCTTACGCTGTTTATGTTACCCAAAATTGGGCCAGCTAGTAAGCTTAGGGAGGATTAATGACCCACCAGAGTTTGGCAGAAAGCAGCACGTTTATTACACTGATATCTAAGCTCTAAAGAAGGGTGGGAGAGAGGTCGGGTCACACTCACATCCACATACACTCCCAGGACAGACACAGCACTGGAGATGTCAGGATCCTTCAGGGTAAGTGTCTCATAGCACAGCAATAGATGGTATGATGAAGGTAAGTCTTCCTGAGGCATGATGGAAAGCAACACAATGAACCATTGGCCAGGTGGTCCGGGCAAAGGGCTTTTATGGGAACGTCACAGGGCAGAGGTTTTAAAAACCTCTGCTGCCTGCTAAAGACCCTGTGTCCCTGAAGCATGGCTGGGTTAAAGGGCTAAAACCCTGAGCAGGGAGCCCAGCTGAAGGCACTAATTAGGGCAGGCTCAGTGCAACCTACTGAGCCAGGTGGAAGCACTGGGGCTGATGACTGGGGAAGAGTACAAACACAGAGACGAGCTTAGAGAAGGAGGCTAGCCAGACAGGAGGACAGGGGGCACCTAGCTCTGTCTCTGCCAGTTGAGACAAGCCCCAAGGGGCCAGAGGACCTGGTTCTGGGGAAGTTGGGATTATGTGAGCACTGTAAATAAAAGAGCACAGGTGAAGCACCAGAGTGGAGTGCTGGAGACCTTTTCTTTCACCAGCCTAAGCACAGGCTGGGGCACAGGGACTAGGGGAAGGAAGCCTGTGCCGCCCCGTGACAGGGAGATACAAGCTTGTGAGACAGCATGAACACATGGCCCCTTCCCCTTTTAAGGACCTGCTCCTCATGGCCTGCAACTAGAGACGACTTGGCCGCATCTGGTTGGTCACGCTCCACCTCAGGCAGTGTCCAAGCAATGTCCATACATTGGATGTGTGAGCGCAGCCTAATTAGAAGTCCAGGCACCATCTTGTCTACCTTAGAGCTCTTCTGATCTTCCAACTGTTTAAACAGCCCATTCATCCCACAAGCATTCCAGGAGGGAGAGGGAGATGGAAAGCCACTTCACAGGTATTCAAAGAGGGAGAGAAGGCAAGGGGGGGAATGTAACAGACCTTTAGAGCATACAGGTATACATAGCATACAAATTACTGCTGCTCCTACAACAGTTTTAGTCCTCTAAAGGTGTTTTTTTTAATCTCATTTAGCTCCTCTTTCATTTCATAATCTCGCTTGGCATGCTTCTCAGTGCCAGTTTGTGTGGTACGTTCCTGTTCCTGGATATATCTCCCCTGCCAGTCACCAGTGATATGGAGACAGGGAGTCTTGCCCAAATCCTCCTCCTTGAAAGAAACCATGCAACTCTAATCTCTGTCACACAGCTAAAATATCTCCTCCTGTAATCCCTAGATAGTTGCCTCTTCCAGCAACGTCTCAGGTGCATCCTTTTATCTCACATCCTCTCCATGTGATGCAGAGATTCTCTGTTCTTCCTTTGCAAAAGAAAGTGATCATGAGTTTAGACTTTGTGACAACAAAAACCAAAGCAGGGTCCTGCCAGTGATAGGCAGAGCAGGAGCTGTTCTGTACACACCCACATCCTTTGTTGGTGTCTCTCAGGCCTGTCCTGCAGCAACCCCTGCTATTCTGATCCTGGATTTCACATTCAGCTCTGCCAATGCCCCTCAATCCTGCCCTGCAGCATCATGTGGTATCCTAGTCTTGAAATCCTCACACAGCTCTGCCTGCACTTCTCTCTTACCTGCCGTACCCACAGAAATGTACCTGGTCGTCTTTTGAGAGGAAGACGCTAACTGTGCTGTATTGTGCAGTGATTTAGTTTTGTTCGCAAAAAGAGGCTACAATGCAACACACACACATTCACTGTCTTCAGCAAGACTGTCAGCGAAACAATCTTGGATCCAAAAATAACGTGTGGAACCTGATCCATTTAAATCTTGTCCCTTAGAATCTGATTAGATGCCCTTCCTTCTCTGTTCTCTATCTGTTTGGGAAGTGCCACTTCCAGCAGATTAACATGCAAGACTGCTCTGGGCATTTCTAGCAGGTATAATGAGAGCACCAACAATCCCCTGACACATATCCCTCCCCCCAGGTGTGAATTGTGGCTCACAGGGTGAGGGAACAGATCATAGTGGTTTATATAACTGAACAGACTGGCGATGAGACAAAGCAACAGAGGAAAAACAAGCCACTCCTTGCAGAACCCGTTGGATGGTCACTGGGTTGCTGGGGCCCACCACTGTTGATGTTATTACTGCACACTGATAATGTCTCTGGGAGAGTTAGAGTGTTTTGGTGGAGTTTCAGTCTCTCAATCATGGGACAACGGTTTCTTTAATTCATCTCCCCATCTATACTATTCAGATCCCACCTTTCTTTAACTATTGTAACAATGGCCTCAAGCCCCTGCTCTTCAGAATCTGTCCCACCACATCCAGTACTAAAAAGCATAGCCACGCATCACCCCCTCGCCTCAGCCAACTACCCTGGCTGCCCAGACATGTCAGGAAAGAACTGAAAATAGCTCTCTTGCTATTTGAAACATTCCTTCAGCCTGCCTTGGGGAAGTGGCTTCGCATTGCAAAGCTCCCCATCAACTCTGCTCAAGGACCACAGCACTTGCTTCCTCTATGTCCCTTCCCCAAATGTCACCTGGTGTGAGAGCCTTCTCTCTACAAGCTTCTCTCAATCAGCTACCCAGAACAGACTCTCTCTTTGTCTCATTGACTGTCTTTGTATTATTTCAGAACCTGGGTGGTGGGGGGAGACATTTTGCCTTTATACTATTATTATTATTATTGTGGTAGGGCCTAGAGGTGAATCAGGC
Source organism: Dermatemys mawii (assembly GCA_007922305.1). NCBI lineage: Eukaryota > Metazoa > Chordata > Testudines > Dermatemydidae > Dermatemys > Dermatemys mawii. The sequence continues at coordinate 16,830 of ML677472.1, read as the reverse complement.
CAGGGCCCCATTGTGCTGAGTGCCGTATAAACATAGACTCATAGACTTTAGGCCAGAAGGAACCATTTTGATAATCTAGTTTGACTTCTTGTATAACACAGGCCAGGGAATTTCACCCAATAACGCCTGCATCAAAGCCTGTGACTTCCGGTTCAGCTACAGCATATCCTTTAAAAAGACAGCTAGTCTAGAGTTTAAAACATCAAGTGATGGGGATCTATTGTGTTCCTAGGTAACATATGGTAAATGACAGACTCTGCCCCAAACAGCTTATAGTCTAAAAGACAAGACATAAGAAATGGATGACAAAATCAGGTGGGCAAGGATACAGGGTGGGGGGAGATGAGTTAAAAATATTAGGACATTATTTTTATTAGATTTTATTAAATTTTTTAAATATTTTTATTATTTTTAATATTTTTAATATTTAATAAATTATTTTATTAAAAATATTAGGACATTAATCTCTCTCTCCCTCTTCCACTGTTATTGAATTCTGTACACTATTCTGAGTGTTATCATTTGGACAAAGGATATTATTTGTGATGAACCCAATTCCACAAGGGGAATGCAGTCTCCAGCGCTCACGGTCTCTTTCCTGACACTGACACTGGGGGTGCCCTAATTGATGGTGCTTTTCCTGATGTAGACTCTCCTCCCATGAGGAATGGACTGAGATTCACCAACATATTGTTTCTGAACAGCCCTTACAGCTAATAACTGTGTGATACAAATGAATCACTGGGGCTCACTCCGGCCTTTTCACGCCAGGGGTGAGCTGATGAGAGGAGTCCTTAAAAGAAATCCTTTCTCTTTGTGAAGTGATGTAACATGCTGGCTCTCAGAATACCAGTTTGGATGGGAATGCTGAGTCCCCTCCTGTGTCCAAGTAGGTCCAAATAGCTGTTCAATATCTCGTGACGCTAGCACATAGGGACCCTGGTACCTGTATCCCCTGGGCATGGCACCAAGGTGTATTATGTAAAGTGTTGACTTTGTGCCATCTACTTAATAAGATGTAGAAGAACAAGTTGCTGCCCCTCCTCTTTGGCACCAAGCCCAGCCTCACCAGACATCCATATAAGCTGGACCCCTTACCACAGAGCATCCAGCCCAGGAGATCAGCAAGAGAGAGAGGCTACCCTGATCCTGATGAAGATGATGAGCCTCCTGAGGACCAAGAGCCTTCTTTTCCTCCTGTCCATCTCGTGCTTCTGCTCCAGCCAACCCTCATCTCCCCTGTTGCGTTTCTCTGCTTTCCTAGACCACTCAAACATGGTCTTCATGCGCTGGGATCATGATAAAGAGGAGATGATGACCTTTGAGCTCCAGGTCCACACGGTTGGCTGGGTGGCATTTGGATTCAGCCCTCATGGGGAGTTGCCTGGGTCCGACATTGTGATCGGGGGCGTTTTTCCCAATGGCAGCATCTATTTCTCTGTAAGTTGAAAACATTTCCCCTCCTTTCCCCTTTGCAGAGGGTCATGCTTTACACATACTGCATTCAAGGCAGGATTCTGTGCGTGCTGAGTTCACAAGCACGAAGATTTAGATAAATTTGGGTTGTTCCATCTACGATCAGGTCAGTGGGTACTTCCAGAAGCAATATAGTCCTGCTAACACATGGCTGATGCACCAACATACATGCAGTCAACATGCAGCTAGGTTCATACCCATATCCCTCACCACTATACATGCTCATGCAGACACATCTGCTACCTGCCCTCACCTGGATACATACCTGAAAGCACTGCATGCTTCTGGTTACTAACATGCCCATGCTCTAATGAAAGTCCCTGGTTCAATGACCTGCATGGCTATGACTAGAGATAGTGGAAATCATGTATGGTTTATTTAATTGGTTATCAACTAGGGGTACATGTACCCCTGGGGTACACAGTGGTCTTCCAGGGGGTACATCAACTCACCTAGATATTTGCCTAGTTTTACAACAGGCTGTATAAAAAGAACTAGTAAAGTCAGCATGAACTAAAATTTCATACAGACAATGACTTGTTTATATTGCTCTAATACTATTCACTGAAATGTAAGTACAATATGTATATTGTAATTGATTTATTTTACAATTATATGGTAAAAATGAGAACATAAGCAATTTTTCAGTACTAGAGTGCTGTGATACTTTGATATTTTTATGTCTGATTTTGTAAGCAAGTAGTTTTTAAGTGCGGTGAAACTTGTGGGTATGCAAGACAAATCAGAGTCCTACAAGTGATAAGTAGTCTGGAAAGGTTGAGAATCACTGATTTATTTCATGTGGATTCTGATGACATTTGTTTTGTCAGTTTCACTTCCTGTGGTTTCACTTGCCTTGAGTTTTGAAATTCCATCTCATCCATTCCGATGAGAGATGGGCTAAATCCCTACCACTCTGACTTCTCCCAATCCTTGAAAGGCCAGATAAAATGTAACCAGTATCCAAACCATTCTGCATTCTAAATTTGCAGACCCAATCCCCAGCTGATTAGGTTTTGCAAAATCAAAGCCACCCAGTTTGCCCATTATGGAACCCAGTTCAAACTCAGTGCAGTATGGTGAACATGAGGGTCTAACCCAGGGGTAGGCAACCTATGGCACGGGTGCTGAAGGTGCCACGTGAGCTGATTTTCAATGGCACTCACGCTGCCCGGATCCTGGCCACTGATTTGGGCGGGGGGGATAAATTCAGGGGAGGAAGAAAATGTAGTCTAGTATAGATGTAGTATGTGTGTATGATTACATTACTCTCTCTCCCTCTTCTTCTCAACCATTCTTCTGTGTCTTTCTCAAGAGTGAAAGATATTTTTCCAAATAAGTCTCGGGGATATGAAATGTCTATAGTGAATGATTTTACTTTTAGTTTTTAATATTTTTTTTATTGGTTTTTGTGTAACTCATTTTGGGACTGTTTCTCTTTGCATTTTTAGCTTAGTAAATAATGTAATACAAAGGGGAATTTCAAAGAATAGAAAACAAAGGAGGCATTTTCAAACTCCCCTCTGTAATGTGATTCCCAGCTTGGCAAAGGAATTGTTTAGAGGGATCCGAGAAGCTACAATTAGCGGCAATGGAGGTGAAATTGAGCAGGAAAAAAAAAAGAATGTCAGGGTGGGTATCAGGTAATGCAGTGAAGGTGATACTAGGTTTTGGACAGTCATCCCAAGGAGCAGAGATGTGCTACCAATATATTCACAAGGGGTTCCTATAAAAATGTTCCTTCTTAGTCCATGATAAACCCCAGCCCCAGGGACATGTGCTCACATTTAAATGCTTTCACAATCATGATTAATAGAGGGGACTCCACTTGGCAAAGAAACTTATATTAAGTGCACTTAATTGGAAAAAAATGTACTTTGTACCAGAAAAATATTGTGAGCACATAAATAGTTTAGCAAAGTGTTCTGCTTGTTAATTTGAAATGGGATGGGTCGATGGGAGGGAGGTGGTGATTTTATAGGAGGATATAGGAGCCTCCTGTCCTAGGACATTTTGTTTTTTGTCCATTCCAAAGGGGCAGGGGAATTCCTCAAACTCTTTCATAGTGTTTGGACTATATTTCAGTCACAGAACTTATCTTGATGGCACAACCTTTCTCACTTGTGATTGAGGGCCACCTCCCCTCACGTTCAAAATTACATTGATCACCTCCCTTCCGATTCATAATTACATAACATTCCTAAGGCAACTGCTTCAACTGCTTACACAGATAATTAGCATTAGGAATTGATTCAATTGGGGATTGGTCCTACTTTGAGCAGGGGGTTGAACTAGATGATCTCCTGAGGTCCCTTCCAGCCCTGATATTCCATGATTGTATGAAGGTAGCTGATGAACGTATAGAGGTCATTTAATGCAATTTAGAAGCTGAAAATAAGGAGAAAAGCACCAGCTGTTTGTGCACCACCAGCAACCACTGTGCAGACCACTACTGATCCATGGACAACAGTCTGAAACTAGACAAAACCCAGGAGTGTACATTGTGGGGGTGGATCTCTTGTCTATCAGTTCAGTGCCATTCTGTACTGTCCTTAAGCAGTATTCTATGTGGAGTCCTTAATCATGAGAAATTAGGGGTGACTTTGCTTGGATGTGATAACATGCTGTGAATCTTGTTTTGGAGTAATTTCATTTATACGGTTGTCTCCACCTTCCTTGGGTTGGTTGAACTTTTTTCTCACTACATATTTGTCCTACATGACTAATCTCATTCAGCCTGGCCTGGTTCCTGTTTACTTTAAATTCCTTTTCTGTGGCAGGATGCAGAACATTATCCAATCCCTCATTTTTGCTGCAAATCATCAGATATTCAATGATTCTATCCTATTCACTTCTGGTCTCAAGATGTAGGATTTCATGCTCTGTTGAATCCCTCTGATGCTAAGGCAAATCCTAGAGGGAAGTCACTTAAACATCTATTTCCCAAAAGGAGAGTTGAAGGTGCATAATTTTACATTCTCTGTGTTGAGTCAACTTGCCAAAATCCTTGACTTGCAGCAGTACAGAAAATGTTTTTATATTTTGAAATCTAGGCATGACAGGCCACATTTGTAGAGGTATTTAGGTACCTAGAGATTCAGACAGGCACCTATTAGGATTTTCAAAAGCACTAGGTGCCTAAGTCTCATGGAAATCAATGTGAGCTGGGCACATAGGTACTTTTGAAAACCCCACTATGTCCTTATCTGTATCTTTAGGCATTTAAATATCTTTAAAAATCTGGCCTGACGTCTTCTGCTATTCTCATAGGGTAGCACTCTTCTTTGATGACCTCATTCAATCCCTTTGTATGTGTATATATATATATATATATATATATATATTCTAAACGCGTTTGGTTTTCTTACAGTGACTGTATGATAAAGCAGTCTGTTAGAATATTCAGAAGGGAGCATTACCTATAACCAGGGCTCATTTTTCAAATGCTGGGTGCCGATCTCTTTTGAAAATCTGTCCATAAGTGTTACAATGGGAGGTGCTGAGTGCATAGCTCTTTTAATCATCTGCTCTACTAATTTCTTCACTTGCTCCATTTTTGCCAAAGATTCAGTTTAGTTTGCTTCTGAAATTGATTGTGTGACACACAGGAGTACTGGTAAGAGACTGATCTTTAGTTCTTCAGCTGCTATGGGTCAGGATTAGGAGTGGTCAGAAAAAGTGTCTGTGAGAGACTCTATAGCCTAGCGGTTAGAAAAACTCTGATTTCTGTCTCCTCCCCATATCCTGGAGCTGAGAAACCTTCCTGATTAAATTTGCATTGAAACAAACATGTTCCCAAGAAGCATTCTGGTTTTGACTAAATGACACTTTTCAGTGGAAAAAGAGTTTTATTTAAATTTTTCTGACCAGCTCTAGTCTGGATTACCAAAGGTCATTCTCTCACTATATAGGTGTCAGGACACAGGGACTCCAGTAGCTACTATCACACTGAAGAGAAGGAGGGAACAGACAAGATGTGACTATTGTGTTTCTTTGATTTGTTGGAAACTGGCAATGAAGGCAGAGAGGCCTTTCAATGTCATTGTTACTTTAACAGTATTCAGTGCCCATCAGTGCTATTTAGAGAGACGCTGTCTCAGGATATAAAGAGAAGTTATTTCTCGTCTCTCCATGTTGTTTCTTATTTGATTTGACCTCCTTCTCCATGTCCTCTCCAGGACTGGCATGCTGTGGATGAGGAAAATCTTAAGGAGGACAAGTGCCAGGACTACCAGCTGCTGTCACTGACAGAAGATGAGACCTTTACCACCATGCAGTTCAAACGCTACTTCCAGACATGTGACCCAAATGACCTAGATATCACGGTAATGGAGGAAACAATCCTTCTGCACAAGGAGCCACATATAAGTGAAACAAACATGCCTCCTCCTTGTATTCTGATGTATACCGGAGACCTTAAACAGGGAACTTCTCTTATAACAGTAGAGGAACAGAAAGTTTACAGTCTAAAAATAGGAGCGTATTGCAACAGGTTATGATGATATAGTAAAGACCTCTGTGTGGACAGTATTCAGGACTGAGGAGATGTTAGCCTCAAAACATTTTTCGTCTTGAATACTGTAATGCGTTGGATCACAGAAACCCCTTTGGGGCTGCCAACTGATGTGCCAAGACTACTTCTGTCCCTGCTCTCTTGCCGTGCCAACTTTGGACTCCAGAGCCCTGTCTGGTTTGAGTCAGACCCACTAGCCTGCCACAAACCCAGACCCGAGTCTGAACCACATCCCGTAACAGCTGTAGGTTCAATTGAAAACAGTTCAGGAAGTGTTCCTGTTTTTAGCACTCAGATGCTGAACTCCCACTGGGGTCCAACCCCCAAATAAATCTGTTTTACCCTGTATAAAGTTTATACACGGTAAACTCAGAAATTGTTTGCCCTCTATAACACTGACAGAGAGATATGCACAGTTGTTTGCCACCCCGTCCCCCCCCCATATTAATATTTATTCCAGGTTAATTAATAAGTAAAAAGTCATTTTATTAAATACAGAAAGTAGGATTTAAGTGATTCCAAGTAGTAACAGACAGAACAAAGTGAATTACCAAGTAAAATAAAATAAAACACACAAATCTACCTCTAATACAGTAATAAAACTGAATACAGGAAAAACCTCACCCTCAGTGTTGTTCCAGTAAGCTTCCTTTTACAGACTAGTCTCCCTCTAGTCTGGGTACAGCAATCACGCACATCCCCTCTAGTTACAGTCCTTTCAGGTATCCTTGGGGGTGGAGAGGTTATCTCTTGAGCCAGCTGAGACAAAATGGAGGGGTTTCCCAGGGCTTTAAACTGACTTTCTCTTGTGGGTGGACACCCCTCCCTCCCCCTATGTAGAAACCAGCTACAAAATGGAGATATGGAGTCACACGGGCAAGTCACATGCCCATGCATGGCTCAGAACTTACAGGGAGCAGCTATTGTTCACATGCTACCTTGACTGTCTCCAGGAAGATTTCTTATGTGCAGCCTTCCAAGATCCATTGTTTGTTAAGCGTTTTTTGAATGGGTACTTAACTTGAACATTCCTTTCCCAAGAAGCTGACCAAATGCTTTACAAAGGCTACTTAAAAATCAAGCAAGTATACTGCCAATATTCATAACTTCAAATACAAAAATGATGCATGCATACAAATAGGGGGAATAGATTCAGTAGATCATAACTTTTACAGAGATATGTTACATTGTGTATGTATGTATCATAAAACATACTCCAATTATGTCATATATAGATTCATAAGCATATTTCCATAGAGCCTTATGAGGTGCACTGTCACAAATATAACCTCTCGCTTCTGGGAAACTTAATTAAACGTAGGCAGAGGTTTTAAGGTCTCTTTTTACACTCTTTACCCTTCACCTCAATCTTTCCTACTACTCTTTTTCTGTCTGCCTCTCTCTATCTATCCCTCTTTCATAGATCATGGATCTGCCTCTTTAAGAAAGATACGTTTTACAAGTCAATGAACATCACATATATAGAGCCATCACTTGAGTGCCATTGACTTGTACAATAAGGATAACAACATTTCATTGCCTCTGCATTCAGTACAAAAAGATTTGTAACCCAACACCAGCCATTTTGACAACACAGTTCTATCTGCTGAATACCTACATAGTGTGGGTATGTTCATGTAAATATGGTTTGATCTTGAAGTCTTTTCCCCTGGCTCATCGCTAGATGTCAGGAAGTGTTTATTCAGACCCCACTTACATCAAGAACAGAGTACTGTTATCTAGCTATAGTGAAAACAACCATAAGTTTATTAACAAAGATTAAGATTTAAGAGATAATGAACAAGGTTAATAAGAAAAACAGGTTACATGTAAAATAAAAGGTATAACTTGCTTCTTAGAGTCTAAACTTAACTTTAACTAAAATTCTCATCTAAAGCAACTTTGCATCTAAAGCACTAACCCACAAGGCCAGGATCCAATGTTTATGAATGCAGAAAGTGCTGTCCTTTTTGCTTCCTCAGCAAAAGTTAAACAAAGGCTATGTTTACACTAGAGAGCTTACTGCAGTAAAGTTGTACTGAGGTAGCTGGGCCGCTATATAATCTATTGTGTAACTGCATTAAGTTGATGGGAGAGAGCTCTCCCTTGACATAATTAATCCATCCCCAACAAGCGGTGGTAGCTATGTCAGTGGGAGAAGCTCTGTCCACACCAGTGCTTATGTCAGTGTAAAATATGTCACTTGAAGGTGGGAGGGTGCGGGATATTCACATCCCTGAGCAACATTAGTTTTGTCACCATAAGTGGTAGAGTAGACATAGGCAAAGTGTCCTTTTGCTTTTCTTTTATACTCCAAAGTTCATTGGCTCTGCTGCCCAGAGACAGGACAACCTCCTGTGGTTTAGTCTCAGGTATCTTCCCATCCCCCTGTTTATGCCATATGCAGATTTGGCTTATAATGCTTAATTTACATTTGACAAAGAGACAAACATCTTCTCTGGAAGAAACCTGTTTGTCAGTTCTGCCAAGTTACACACATTAAAACATAATTCCAGGATGTTTACATGACTTTTAAAATCTCATCAGTGCATAGATTTCACAATGATTTTAATGCCCAGCTTGATATCAGCTTTCGATACCTTACAAGACCCTAATTATGGATAAGTACTATGAAAGCAGTGTGTTGGCGTAGTAAGTTTGTCAGGCCTGTTAAGAATTGCTGCTACAGAATAGTGAAACCTTTGTCAGTTGGCATTGATGGCCACAGACTTCAGAAATCAGACAAGGTGTCTCAGCTTCTTGGCACACACAAAAATGGAAGCACCCAAAATTAGTGACCACTTCTGAAAATTCTGGCCTTATCCAAATCCTTACCCCTTTCCTCTTGATCTCCAACTTCTTCTCTTTCACTCACCGGGTCCTTAAACATTGTATATGTGTGTATATGAATATTGTGGTGCAGTGTGTAATATGTTTGTGGAATGTGTTTGGATGATGTGTTTTGAAGGGTTTTCCTATCAGCTTTGCCTTACGGGAAAGGATCAGGTGCCTGTGTACGGAAGTGTTTTTTGTTGTTGTACTGTGCATGTTTGCTGTGTTTTCTTGTATAGGAGTGAACTGTGTGTGGAAGGCATGTTGTGTGTGTGCATATCAGTGATGTGAGGGGTGTGTGTTTTAGTGTGTAATTTGTGTAGTGAATTTTAATGTATGTCTCATTGTAGGGGTGTAATAGTTGTGGGCTGTTCTGATGTGTGGAATGTTCCTGGTACATTTCAGCACGTGCACTGTGAGTGTGTGTGTGTGTCTGTGAATGAAAATGTATATGTAGGTATGTGGAAGCTGAGATGGCATGAGGAGAATTCTGTAATGAATTGTTCTCCTTACAGGGTGACACCGCAAGTCTGATTTCTGCTTTTGGTGCCAATGACACAGTTCAGTTCTCCAAAGGTCAAAGATTCTTCAAATCTCTCTTTCTGATGCGAGCTATAAGCCCAGCTGAATTGAATGAACCCAAAATCTTCTTCACTTATGACCTGAAGCTAAATGATGTGAGTATCTGACCACTGCACTGCCTACCCTCTGGACACAAGAATCCCCAATCCCTGCCATTCTTTGCAGTAGGGCTGATGGTGGCCAATATGGATGGACTGTTGGACTTGGCTATCTTGAGGAATGTGCGAATGTGCAGAGAGATTCAGCAGTCAAGTGGAAGAGGATGGGTTTGCTTTGAGGAAGGGCTAGACTGAGTTCTATATTAGGGAAATATTTGGGGATATTACATCTTTCTTTTCAGTCCAGTTATATAGGTGGGACCAGTTTAAATTTCTGTTGTTACCCAACGAAAATTACACACAAACAAAAGTGACTATTCTGCTCTCAGAAATGTTCCCTTGACTTGATTTTTATTTGAAAAATAAAACACACTGTTGTGCTGTTTGGCTGTTCTATCACATATATATGTTACGCACAAAAACTGTGTTAAAAGAACATTATTAAGGTTGCCAAACAGACATTGAAAAGTTAGGAAATACCAGAATTAAGGTTGTCTGTAGAACCTTAGTTTGTCCCCTTGTGTGTATGCATTATGACACAATCTTTAATTCCATGATCATATAAAAAATTCACAAGCCTTCACTGCATTCAGTGCACTAGACAGAGGGTCCTCATTGAATGAGCAGCTATTCGATATTTTTTCTCCTCATCACTCAGTTAGGTGCCTCAGGCTTTATTTAATGCATACTATTAAAAGCCTGCTCTGAAGACAGAATTATTAATTTCCTTGTGGGTTTTCCTATGGTGCTCATAACTACAGTACCGGAGTGCTTCATAAACATTAATTGATTTATCTTTTCAGCACCCCTATAAGGTTGTGGGATAATAGTATCTCCATTTTACAGACTGGGAACTGAGAGACAGAGATTAAGGTTAATTCACTAATTTTGGGTGCCCAATTTTAGATGCTTAGGATCTGATTTTTTTTTCCAGCTATGTAGCACTACATAGCACTTTATATGTTCAAGCACAGCTCCCATTGACTTCAGTTGCAGCTATGAGCACTAAGCACTTTGTCAACTCAGACCCCAGGGTCTCAGATTGGGTTCCTATAAAATGAGGAACAATTAGAGGCCGTCTCTGAAAAGTTTGGTTTCAGTGACCTGCCCAGCATCACACTGGAACTCTGTGGTGGAGGCAGGAATAGAAGCCAGTTCTTGAATTCCAGGGCATCCAGTTCTTCATCCCCCTAACCATGAGGCCATCCTTTCTCTTTCTGCCTCTTTCGCTACAAACCTTCCAGCTTCTGCAATAAACGAAGCAGAGATCCTGAACACAACAGTATCCTTTACTACACAACCCTGATTAATCCTCAGATCAGGTCTCTCTTGTGCACTGAATGAGACAGGGGTCCTGTGGGAAAAAGTAGTATGTGATCGTGGAAGTAAAGATTACATCATAAAGCATATTCACAAGGGAACTGAATTAAAGTTGCACAGGTAGGCTTAATTCTGGCACTTCCTAATATTTGGGTGTTTGACTTTACAATGTTGACTGTAATGTTCTTTGAATGTATTTGTGTGTGCGATTTCCTATATTCTTAATAAAGTAAACTGAAAAAACATGTGGCAATAAATTGACACCTACATAAGTAAGACTGGAGCCTTTAGATCCACCACCCTGACCTCTTTCACTGGAGTTCATAGCAGTAGTAGATTGTCATCCTCAGAGTACTAGAAGGGGATGGGATACTTTGCCACTGGGTTTCACAGGTATTAGCTGATAGTAGAGGAATAGTGAGACTCAGGATTTCTGGTTTCACTTCAGGCTCAGTAGGGGAGTGTGCTGCAATGGGAACAGCATTTTCCACCTGCATTTCAAAAGCTTGATATCTTCTGCTCCATCTCCCCACTCCCAGTCCTGTCTCTTTCCTGCCCCTGGCTCCTTGGCTGAGTCCCATTCTGTGTACCTACCCAGTCTCTACCCCTCAAACTTCTCATTCCAGTCTAAATCTCCTTCCCGGAAAGTCCAAGTCTCCCCACCACAGGCTCATTTTCTGAGTTTCAGTCCCCAGCTCCCAGTCTCTCTCCCTTCCCAGTCTTCTTGTCCGTTCAGTCCCAATTCCCCCTTCACAGCTGCTCATCTGATCTTCTTCCATCTCCCAGTTTTGGTCCCTGAGCGCCTGGTCCAATTTCAGTCTTTACCCTACACTGGAAGCTGCTTGTCCCAATCTCTTTGCCCAGCCAGTCCCACTTTTCCCCATGCACCCCAGCTCATTGTGAGACCTCCCTGTCTTCCCCAATTCCATCCATGTCACTGGCTCTTGTGCCATTCTCCTTTTCCGGCCAGCCCCAGTCCCTCCAGCTCCTTATCCAATCTCAGTGTCCCTACCAGCCAGCCAACCAGCGTTCATCATGGCCAAGAAAGTCAAAGCATTGTGAGGGAGCAAAACTGAGTTGGGGGGAATCCAGAGACTCCCCAAGTGTTGGGGGCAGCCTGAGGTCTTCTCTGGAGTAAGGGGCAGTCCAGGGAATTCCCTGAAGTTGAAGCAGCCTACTGCTCCATTTCCTTTAGAGAAAATTGAATGGAAATATCTTGATTTTTTTCTAAATAAAATTTTTCAGAATTTCCTTCCCTTGGAAATTTCAAAATGTTGAGATTTTGTTCTGATTCATAATTAAAACTTTTTAAAATGTCAGAATTTCCCCTGGAACAGATATGTCAAGTTTCAACTACTTTTACTTACCTGCTTCCATGTGAAAGGGGAGGGCTTCCTCCAGCTGATGGGACAGCAATCTGTCCCAATCTGTGCCATGTCTGTAACATGCAGAAAGAGCCCTCAGGAGCTGTGATGGGCGGGGATGCACCCTGATCATGGACAGGGGAACCAGTGGACAAACCACATATGACACATCCACTGCCACTCAATGGGTGAGCCTGAGCATTCAGCAGCAGTGCACCACACTGTGCGTGACTGGTTTTGAGAAACAACACTATCACTGATACACCAGAGGGAGTGGGATCAGTTACAGAGGACAGGTTGATACCCTTTCCTCTCTGGGCTGGGTTTGTGACCTCAGGCAATTGGCAAAATATGACTGAGAGAGAGCATGATGGGAGTTCCCAGACTTAGATCATGTTTTGATATGGAAAATGTCATTCCAAATTATATGTGGGAGTGTTGGGGACGGGGGAGGAAGTAGAAAGAAAAGGATTTGTTGAAAATTCACTGGCAATTGTTTCACTCTTTCACTGGAAAAAAATCATTAAAGCCTTCTCTGTTTCTTTGATACTAGCCCACTTATTGCTGCCAAAAAACAAATGTATTTTTGTCAGTCTCCTGATGAAATGAGGACAGTGCTAAAGAATGTGGAGACATGGGCCCAGATATCAATCTGATTCTCCACTTTATTCCTCCATTTTGCCTCTTCATTCGCATGTGCATTCTGCCTGGATCGCTGCTCGTGCCCTGTAAAGTTTAGTGTTATCTACTTTTTTTTTCAGTTCCCCATCCCAGTTGATGAAACCACATATGCCTGCACCTTTATCCCACTGCCCATCGTTAAGCAGAAGCACCACATCTACAAGGTAACTTGACAAGTCTGCCTGTCTGTCTTTTGGAGCATCCTGTTTATCGGTCTATGTTAATTGAGGGTATCCTGTCTGCCTTTCAGTGTCCTTGGGTAGGAACATCTGGTCTGTACATCTATCTCTCTTGAAGCACCCTGTCTTTCTGTCTGTGTCCTTGAGGGCATCTTATAAATATCTCTGAGTGTCTTTGGATGCGACAGACCAAATCTATCCCTGGTATAGATCCTACCAACTTCAATGGGCTGACTCCATGGATGCACCTGATCCATTTTATCACTCTGTGTCTCTTTGTTAGTGGACAAGACCCAGGACTCCAGAATATTCTAAGTTTATAAAAGGTGCAAAAACTTTTGCTCTTGCCCTTGGAAATTACTAGAGATATTTGTATAAAACAGAAAACTAACCATTTTTGCAATGTGGCTTTCATTAAGATATAGTACACATAATTTTAAAAAGCCAAACACCACAACCCATTTCCAAATCCAGCTCATTTTTCAAGTGAAGATGACTTTCCAATTAGGGGCATACAAATATTCATATTTTTGCATTTTTTTCTAATATAAAAATAAACACTACATTGCAATCATATAAAAGAAAATTTCAGAGAGGAAGACATGGTGTGGAATTAAAAGATGAAGATCTGTCTATGCAACTCCACAAAACAGAAACTGTGAATACTTTTTGACAGCTCTGATATAGCTACACAACAATATATGGGCCTGATCCTACAAAGTGTTAAAAGCCAGGAAAGAAGTGCTGAATCCCTGCTGCTTTCATGGAAGTAAGTGGGAACTGAAGGCACTCAGCACCTTGTATAATTGGGCTTTTGCCAGTAAATCCTATCTGGTTGAACCCTCATCAGGGAAATCTGGTTAAATTCCTTACGTTCATCAAGCTGTTTGACTGAGCATCAGATGAGGGATGGAGAAGGGTACAGACAACAGAGTTTTAATATCTTCAATCATCCATTTGGTGTGGAATTTCAGAGTAAAGTAATGATCTATCTAGGCTGAACCCAACATCACACAACCTCCAGGTATACCAGGTCAATGGCCCATCTGGCCCACAATGGCCAGATATTTCAGGGGAAGATATCCACCCCACATCAGTGCACTCACATAGTGCAATAGTATACTATGAGAAGAGTGAATGTGCCCAAGACACAAGCTGTTTTCCCTTTCTGGAGACCAGACCCATGTCCCTCTGCCCAAGTCCCTATTGACTACTCCTTTTAGTAACCTAGAGACCGGTTTTCAGGGTTCAGGATAAGTTTCCTCTAATCTTTCTCTTGGTTACAGTTTGAGCCCATAAAAACAACCCACCAGAACAGATCGATGGCTCATCACATTCTGGTCTATGCCTGTGGCAATGGCAGTGTGTTACCCACAGGCATCAGTGATTGTTATGGGGCCAATCCAGATTTTGCCCTGTGCTCCCAGGTGGTTGTGGGCTGGGCCGTTGGAGGAGGGGTGAGTATGCATGGTTCATCACATGACCTACCTCTTCTTATGACTGATGATATCCTTTAGTCAGACTAGTCCTGTAATGCATCTAATTCTTCAGTACTAATCTCACTGGAGAATTTCTTCCTGACTCTCCCCATAAAGTGCTAGTTTTAACCATTGATGCATGAGGATTGATGACCCTGGTAATTTTTATACTAGCTGCTATCATTCTGTGTGCTATTCTTATTCATACATGTGGCAAATCCTTCATGGACACTAAGTTATAATATTCTGAGTCATGGAGTTCCACTGATTAATTTATGCCATATTAAAAAGCTATTATTTTATTGGCTTCTATATAATCCTCTCTGATGTTATTTCCTTTTCAACATAATAAAAAAATAAAAAAGTAAAATCAGGTTGACTCATACGGGAAAGACAATACCAGATGCAGCTCTGGGCGAGTGACTCTTAGTGGCTGGTGCTGCAGTAATGTTCTCAGCATCCACCTTAAGATAAACACTTTGCCTTTCATGGAACATCTGTATTTCTATGGTTGGAAGGTAGGACAGTGGGTTAGGTAGATCACAAAATAGAAATAAAAACATTTTAATTGGGAAAATCAGCAGATCTGGCACACATGGAAAACCCACACTCAGGATGTCATTTGTACCTAGTAGAGTTAGTTGAAAATTTTCAATGGAACTGTTTTCTGTTGAAAACTAGAGGGGTTTTTTTTTTTTTAATCACAATCATATGCTGGAATTTGTCAATTTTGTCTACATTTTTTTACAGGAAAATGTCAAAATATTTTGTTTTGACAATTATAAAAGTAGAAGGGGTTGGGAGTCGGAATTTCCATTCCATGGGAAATTCCAACCTTTTGGAAAGCAAAAATCTTCCAAATCAAAATAAATTTCAAAATTTCCTGGAAAAGTAAAAATCTAAAAATTGTCATCTCAGGACTATCAGAGTATTTTATTTCAACTTTATGCTTTTGATGTGCAGTACTTTGTTTAGGTATTATATTATATTATATTATATTATATTATATTATATTATATTATATTATATTATATTATATTATATTTATTAGGGATCAGCAACCTTTCAGAAGTGGTGTGCCAAGTCTTTATTTATTCACTCTAATTTAAGGTTTCGCGTGCCAGTGATACATTAACGTTTTCAGGAGGTCTCTTTCTGTAAGTTTTTAGTATATAAATAAACAATTGTTGTATGTAAAGTAAATAAGGTTTTTAAAATGTTTAAGAAGCTTCATTTAAAATTAAATTAAAATGAAGAGTCCCCCGGACTGGTGGCCAGGACCCAGGCAGTGTGAGTGCCATTGAAAATCAGCTCACGTGCCGCCTTCAGCACCCGTGCCATAGGTTGCCTGATGCTGTATTAATTATATTATATTATATTATATTATATTATATTATATTATATTATATTATATTACATTATATTATATTATATTATATTATAAACTCAACATACAGTACACAGACATAACATTAAATATACTATGGATAGACATAAAATAATATTGAAACTAATATTTTAATATAATATAACATATCAAACAAATGTAATCAAAATGTTTCATTGTCAAGATGAAATCCTTCAATTTTTCCCAAAACATTTTGTTTAAATGCACACATTCCTGTGAAATATTGTTTTCAATTAAACTGCATTTTTACTAGAAACCTATTCTGTTGAAAAATTTTGACTATCTAAAGTTGAAATGTTTTGATATTAATGTTTTATATCTAATAAATAATATTAGTTTTATTATTATATAAATTAATATATATATATTTTACTTAATATTTTATATAGTATAAATGTTCAAATGAATTGAAATGTTAAACAAAACATTTCAAGAGTCCCAAATCTTTTACTTCCTGAATTTTCATTTCATGAGAGATTTATGAATTTCAGCCTTTCATTCGTATTCAGAATTTCACACAGAATTGGAATTCCCATTCCCATCCTGTTCTAATACATAGTTATTGACACATGAATATCAGGGCCCTTCTGCAAATTTTCAGTTCTCTGCAGGGAAGAAAAGAGCTGAGAAGAGCTGAGAAATGATTCCTGTATTGTAAATGTTCTTTTTCTTTCCCCTTCTACCAGTCCTACCAGTTCCCAAATGAAGCTGCAATCTCCATACCTATGGATCCTCAGTACATCCGGTCGGAAATCCACTACAGCTATTTTGACTTAATACCAGGTGGGTAAAGATAGATGGGTATCTGGCAAGAGAAGGCCATGAACGGGGGCTCATATTTGTCATTCTCATTTTTTTTTCTCTTACATATACACTAGAAACCAGCTTCCAAATGAAAT
>ML677469.1:16796-36685 GCA_007922305.1 Dermatemys mawii | reverse complement strand
AGAAACATCTTGCTCTTCCTGTGCAAAGAAAATTGTGCTTCTGTATGAGAGGTGGGAAATGGCCCCTTGGTGGGACAGTAGCCTCAAGGTTAAGAGCTAAGGACTATGGCTGAGAACTGATTTAACTCCACTCATCAGGGATTTAGCAAATTGTCTTCCATAGAAACACTGGGAACTTGTGACAATCATCCAGACTCTGCGGGTTTGGGCAGCTTTAACTCATGGTAAAAAACTCGTGATTTAATGGCACAGCTGCACACCCAGAAGAAACCGTACATGACATGCCCAGGGTGAAGGGGTTTGCTAAAGCCTGGAACCAGGCCAGAGAGTTTCACATAATCAATCTAAGGCAATCCCAACGGATCTACTTTGGCAATGACCAGGCCAACCAGGAAGGCTTAATACATGAGCAGTAGCACATGCTTGGAAGATTTAAATCCTGATGTCACAGTGCAGGAGAGAAGCATTGGACTTAGCCCTGGAGATTTCTATATCACAGTCATTCAAGCCAGCACCTGTCGCATCACAAGCTGTCACTGGTGGCCCCCAGGTCAGCAGGAAAGGAGCAGCAGTTTTACTGGAACAAGTCTGCCCATGGCTCGCGGGATTCTCCCTGCCAAACACAGAAAACCACCTTAGCCAGAAGGAGTCCACTAGGACTCACCATTGCTTCTTCTCCTTCCACCCAGAACCCAGCTTCTTCTCCTGAGCTTCAAGTAGCCATCCCTGGGGTGCCAGGAGGCAGGCACAGGATACTAACTCCCTGCAGCCAACCACACTTCCATGGATTCGGCTGTCGGAAGGCCAGGCGGGGGCTTCATATATCCCAGTTCCTCTCAGCCAGCCCAACCCCCACCTCCAAAACCATCAATCATGCCCCTGGGTTGGCCACAAAGGAGAAATGGTTCTCAATGCCCCATGTGTGGCAGGGAGCCTCTCAAGCCCATCACTGCTCCCCTAGCCTGGACAGAAAAGAGAACAGGAGCACCCACACTCACACTCAGCTCAGCTTGTCTTTCTTTCACCCATTACCACCCTTCTTCTCCTGGACTGCAAGTAGCCATCCCTGGGATGTCAAGAGGCAGGGACAGGATTCTACCTCCCAGCAGCCAACTGTCCCTCCCCAGGCTCTGGCAGAACAAATGCTGCTCTGCTAACCCCACTTAGCCGCACTGAGGTGAGCTTAGCTTCTGCCCTGCCTCCCTCAGCAGGACCTTCCTCTTTTACCTCTTTCCCACCTCACTTCCTCCTTCCGCAAGTCATTCAAGTGAGGCCAGCAGGAAGAGCCAGCCTGTGTATGCCAGCCTCCAAGGACAGAGGAGGTTGAGCTACAAGGCTCCAAAAGGTGACTGGCCTAGATACCTCAGATTTCAGCTGTTCAGCAAGGTTCTCTTCTTTCTACCAAGGCACTTTCTCAGCTCATTTCCCCACCCTGCGTCCTGCAAGGGTTGGGGTATCTCAGAGACAGGCCAGTGGTAGAAAGAAGAGAACCTTGCTGAACAGCTAAGGGAGCTGGGAAAACATAGAGCTTTCATGTTTCTGCCTGGCTTTAAACCAGGAACTTTTTGCATGTTAGGCAAACATAATAACCCCTACACTACAGAAACTCTGTCTTTTGCTTCAAATTCCATCCACTTGGCTGGTGCTCGCCTTGGCAGACCCCGATGGGCGAACCTGGAGACAGTGGTGGCAGCCCTTCGATGGGTCAGCTAGGAGAGCAAAGGACACGCAGGAATTCAACTTTATGTTGGCCTTGGTACACAAGCCCATGCTGCTGTTTCCTGCTGGGGAGTGTGAAGTAAGGGACATGTGGCAGGCAAGGGCACTCTTGCGCTTCCAGAAAACAGCCCCCCTTGCACACAAAGGGACCAATGAGCATGTCAAAGCCTAGGGTTGAATTAGGGACCTCTAGATCTTCAGGTTAACATGCTCCTGACTGAGCTACTTCGGCACCTACAGGACATATACCGCTTTTTTGTCTGCTGATTGTTTATCCGGGATGTTTTTCTCAGCCATGGCACACAAAAAGGACGTCATTGCGGGAGCTCCACGAGGGCCAGATGAATTTTTGGCTGCCTTGCTCAGCTTGATTTGCTTCCTCACCCCATTCCTACCTTACTTCCTGGGTTACCTGGTGGGTGAAGGCAACTGGGGCCAGCGGCTCAGGGAGGAAGTTGGACAGCTATACACCGGCAGTAAGAGTCCTGCCACCACCTGCCGTCCCACCCCGTTTTCTGAGCTTCACCTACTGGCTTCCAGTGACTTTGTGCCAGGCAGCAAAGTTGAAGGAGGTGGACAGAGACATGCTCACAAGAGGAGGCTCCGGCCACCTCTTTGCCTCCTCTCTCTGGGATCCTGGTTCATCTTTCTGGCCGACAGGGATTTTGAGGTGCGGGAGCTCAGGGAGCGGGAAGGGTGAACATCGACAGCCTCCTCCCCACATGTGGGAAAATCAGTTTGATCTTCTGGCCCTGTGTACTAAGTCACCAGGCCTCCAGCTCACCCCATTTGACTTAACAAGTTAACCTGGTGGCCAGAATTTTTTCTGTCCAGGATTCCCCCCCCAAAGGTTTTCTACAGGGGTTCAGGGTTCTCTCCAGCACAGACCACACAGGAAGGCTTAATGCTCGAGCTACAGCAGAGAATGGGAAGGCTTATGGTTGAGCTCCCTAAGGCAGGAGAGAAGCCAAAAACTTGGCCTCTGAAAAGGCAGGCTGGGGCTTCCTGGATCCCATTCACTGACTGCCAGCCCCCTGCCCCAACTCCCAACATCAATGGTACCCCCAAGTCAGCCAGAAAGAAGCAGTGGATCTCCCTGCAACAAGTCCATCCACAGCTCACAGGCAACTCCCAAAACCACCACCTTGGCCAGAAAGGAGCCCACTCAGACTCACCATTGCTTCCTTTCCTTCCACCCAGAACCCTGCTTCTTCTCCTGGGCTGCACTCTGCGGTTGTCAGCAAGAAGTCAGAGACAGTTTGTTTCAAGCAATTGCAAGGGAAGAGTGCAGTTGGACAGGGGGTCTCCCTTCCTGTGGGCTGCAGCAGGGGCACAGAGTTCCTCTGGCCTTGGGTCCACAGCAGATGTGTGTGTGTGAATGAGTGAGCAGGGGGAGGGGAAGTGGGGGAAGGGATAGAAGAGAAGTGACTAGTGGATGGGGCTGTGGGTGGAAGGTGTGGAAGAGGGTGGGGCTGGAGTCAGAAGGGGTCAGGGCCGAGGTTCTGGTGCCAGGGCCCCTGCACTTGTTCTCCCTTTCCCTGGGCTTTGGCATCACTAGCCCCCGCTTAGCAAGTAGGGGTCAGTTTAAACACTGATCCTAGAATATCAGCCTTGGAAGGAACTTCAAGAGATCCTCTAGTCCAACCCCCTGCTCAAAGCAGGACCAATCCCCAAAAAGCTTTTAAGGGGGCACTTGGATTTGAACCAAGGACCACTTGATCTGCAGTCAAACACTCTACCACTGAGCTATACCCCCATAACACAAAACCTTCAACAAGGCACCACTGGGAGTTGAACCCAGGATCTCCTGTTTACAAAACAGGGACTTTAACCAACTAAGCCAGAGGTGGGCAAAATTTTTGGCCCGAGGGCCACACTGGGCTTCAAAATTGTGCAGAGGGCCACATAGGGAAGACCCTGCCCCATCTGACCCCCACCCACTTCCCCCCCACCCGACCACCCCCCTCAGAACCCGACCCATCCAACCCCCCTTCTCCCCTGATTCCCCCCCCCAGAAACCCCCAACTCTAAGTGAGCCCCCAGGACCCAACCCACTATCTAGCCCCCCATTGTGTTCCCTGACCACCCTGTGGAGACTGCCCCCCCAAACTGGCTTACCTGATCAGCCGGGCACGGGGCTCCACGGCTCTCAACGCTCCACCAGGGTGCACATCTTCCCATGCTCCGTCTGGCACCCCGGGCCGGGAGCGCAGGGCCCTGCGGCTTGCTGCACTCTGTCTGGCCCCCTGTTGGGAGGGTGGGGCCCTGTGGTTTGCTGCGCTCTGCTCAGCCCCCGCAGCTGCGAGTGGGGGGCAGGTGGCTTACCGCTCTAAGCCCTGCAATGCAGAGCCCCGTGGTTTGCCCAGCCCCCAGGGCCGGGAGCATGGGGCCGGGGAGCTTTCTGCCCTTGGCCCGGCCCCGCAGCCAGGAGCTTAGGGCTGCATGGCTTGCTGCACTCAGCCCAGCCCCCAGCCGGTAGTGGGAGCAGCCCAGCATGCCCCGCTTGTCCTGGACCCCTGCTGGGAGCGCAGGGCCACCCGGCTTGCTGCTCTCTGCTCCAAACCCCGGGCCCGGAACACGGGGCCGGGCAGCTTGCCACTCTGGGCTCTAGGCTGGATGGGCGGGGCCCTGGTCCAAAGCTTGTGGGCCAGATAAAAATGGCTGGCGGGCCACATGTGGCCCACATGTTGTAGTTTGCCCATGGCTGAACTAAGTGATGGTGCCTGCTACTAAACAATTGAGATGAGCCTGACATTTATGAGCAGCTCTTAGCAGCCAGGTTTCATCTCCCTTCACCAGGCCCAGAGCTTTCTGCAGCGCTGATTCCTCTGGGATCAAATTCACAATCCTGGGTTTGACAGACCAATGTTTTAAACACTGAGCTATCCTGGTCCCTATAATATGGGGCATGACTCCTGCGGGGGGCACAGAGGAACATTCATGGAGGTACCTCAGGTTCCAAGCCAGATCCCATGGAGGGCAGGAAAGAAGCACCACGCAGCCCAGTTCTACCCCCAGCTCTTTCCCAACCCAGCCCCAATCTGTGACACTGGCTTCCAGCCTGGGCCTCAGCCCCCCTTACCCTTCTTCGTACCCCTCTCACCAGGAAGGCGCAGAGCCACTCCTAACCCTGGTTCTCGACCGTGGCTTCAGAGGGGCTTCAGACAAGGATAAGAGGACATAATGTCCCCTCTTAATGATCTCAGATGAGATGGCTAGGTGGTTAAGACAATAAACTCCCAATCTATTGCGCTCTGCATGCATGGGTTCAAATCCAATTCTCCTCAGGTGCATTTATTCTTGAACAAAAAATTGTCTCCCCATTTGGTACAATAACAGACCAAACCATGTTGCTTCCTGCAAACAGAAACCTTCTCAGACTTTCCTTCTTCTAAATAAAATATGTTGATAGCTCTTCTGCCCATCAGAGCAGAGTACTGACACTGACTGCCCCACCTCTGCATGGGGTTCTGCCACAGCTCTCCACCAGACAATTCTCTCCAGTAATCAGCTCTTGAGATTAGTCACCCAGCTTGCTGCTCATCAATCCATCTTTGAACTACCTACTATTTAACACAAAACTCAATAACCATAGTTTAGAGTAAGGGAGTTTCATTGCAGTTACAACATTAGCCCCACATAAACCTAACTCTATAATTTATAACCACATTCTAAATTGGAAAAAAAATTGGTTCTACTATTACATAGTGGAAAAAAAACAGAGTACAACTATCACTGAGAACCTGGAGAAAAAGAAAAAAAAAAAACCTACACAAAGAACCAATGTTTGTCATCAACTTTGCTGAAGTCTCTAGGCATTGGAAACCATGTCCTTTGCCTAGCGAGGGCTACTTAAGTGATGGTGACTCAATCCATCGTTGAAAATTGGCCAAGTACAGCTCCACTGTCTTTGATTCACATAATCAGGCTAAGCACACTTTATTCTTCCTACCCCAATAACAGATAAACTGGGGATCCCAGAGCAGCCAACATGACCATCTAGGTGGGGTGGGTGTGCCTATGCAAATGAGATCAGCCCCTGAAGTTCTTTCCCACAACCTCTACTCACTAGCAGATGTCAGGGTAGAGCTTGTCCTGACTCTGCTTACATGTCTAAATCCCACGTTTCTAAAAGAACTATCTACTTCTGTGTCTTACTTTTTATCTCAAAAGGTAACATCCCCATAATCTCCTCCAAACAATCTCCCCAAAAAATTTCTTTTGCACAGATCCATGAACAGTAAAATCTTTGTATGTCTCCTATCTGAAACATGGCATTCAAGTCCATTGAAACCATCTCTCATGCAATGACAATAGTCAAGCAGAGGGAACATGGCCACCTTCAGCCCTGACACTGAGATATTCACTCTCCTCTTTATGCTGTTATGCTTAAGTTATGCTGCTTTAGTTAACATGTTTTAATCAAATACTAAGCTCCTTGCGTCACCAGACTGCATCCAGTTTAGCAACTCTTGCATCACCCCAGAGAGCAGTGCACTGTGGGTAGCTATCACACTATGGGACTGGCCACAGGGTGCCTTGGGAAGGGTTTGCAATGCCTCATGGGCCGGTACAGCATCACATGATGCAGGTTTCTCTATCCCATTGTTCCATGGGCTTCCTACTAGATTGCCAGCTGCTTTTCAAATGACGTGTTTGTGGCAGGGCAGAGTGTGTGTGTGTGGAGAAACAGTGTGTGTGTTTGGGGAATATGTGTGTTGCAGAAGAGTCAATGTGTTGGCACAGTGTCTATGGTCACGCAGCTGCTGGAAGCAACCAGTCCTGAGGCAGGAGGAAGGGGACAGCTCGACATCTGCTCCTTCTTCCCTCAGTGGCTCAGCTCAGCACAGCAAACTCTGTCTCTCTCTCTCTCTCCCCTTTGGGGATCCAGGAGGACAGGGGAAGGCAGCAGGTGATTCTAATCCCTTAGGGCTATTTTGTGTAGTTGTGTGTGTGTGTGTGCAGGGGAGGAACATGCTGTATGTCCAGAGGCCTTTATTCTCCAGCCTGGATGCCAGGAAGTTGCTCCTTCAGTCCCACACACAAAAAGGTTCTTCTTAGGAAACACAAAATCTTGATGACAGAAAGTAACTTCCAAGAGACAGATATCTAATTTCTTAGTGAATATTTCATCACCTGACCAGGGACTTGAACCCTGGACCCTCAGATTAAAAGTCTGATGCTCTACCATCTGAGCTAACCAGGACCACCAAAAAATGCTGCAAGTTAGTACATAGGAGAAACTAGTCAAGAAAAAGCAAGCAGGAAACAATAGGGGAAACCTGCTGCTCTCTCTCTTTCCTTCTCCCCAGCCCTAGCCTGGCCTGGTATTAGTGCTAGTGAAGAAGAGGGGCAAGTATCTACCTCTGCCATCTTGTATAGCTGTGCAAGAATCAGGCACCATAAAGAGGTACCCACCTCCAAGTGCCAAGTGGTTGGATTGGCTAATGCAACCTGAAGACGTCCATGGCACTCAGGGATAGAAAGTCAAGTGACCATCATCATCATTTCAAAGGGATAATGATAGGAAGGTTCACAATTGACTGAGTAGTTACATACAAATATCACTGGCTATTCACCACGTGGCTGGTGTGAGATTCATTTCCTCCCAGTTCTCCTACCTCAGGGGTTTGTCTCTCCTTCCTGGGCCTCCCCAAGCCTTGTTGACAGCAGAGAGTCCCCCTCCCCGAGCCCAGCAGTGTCCCTGTCTCGGGATCTCCTACAAAACTCTTCTCCGGCTCCAGGAGAGGCTCCAATGGCCCCGAACAAGTTACATTATCCAGGGCACGTTTGCAGTCTGGCTTGGCATCCCCCTACCCAAGGTCACTTCTGCTCCTGGGACAGTCGGAACTACATCTCCCAATCTGCCCCAGCAGTGCTTCCACTCTCTCCAGCCCAGGTAAGGGATGTATCCCCAACCAAGCTGTCCCTCCCCCTCTCTCTCATCCTCTCCTTGCCATCACCTCTCAGGAACTACAACTCCCAGGCTGCCCCCCTGGAAAACAGGGCAAGGCAGGGTGTCTGTGTCTGGATGGATCTCACTAGGGGAAAAGCGGGGGGAAGGGGCTGGTTTCGGTAAATTATTAGACTAAGGAGATCCCGGAGGAGAATGCAGCCACCACATTTCAGTTCAGCTTTGGAGATGTGACACATGGACAATCACCTGCCTAGAAAGTGTCTAAATCCCATGGGCACAACTCTCCAGTGCACAGATTGTGAGCTCACCCAACTCCGGAGAGCACCACTGTGAATAAGTCATGAATGTATCTCTCTGTATAGCAGAGTGGTGCAGTGGAAATGTGCTGGGCCTGTAATCCAGAAGTCAATGAATCAAAACCATTCTCTACTAGTTTGTGCTCTGTTACTTACAGTCCTAGGAAAAAATCGTGCATAGAAAAAAGGAGCAATTTCTTTCAATGTTTACACTCCCCTTCATGGTTAAAGAAGGGAATAATCCCTGAGCAGAGCTCTGCCCCTCACTGTCCTGGCAATGGGCCCTTTGAGGCTTTCTGCTTTCCCTACCCCAGCAGGTGGTGCTGTGTTGGGTTACCATGTTTTAACATTAAAAAAGAGAAGACTCCACAGGTGGGGATCTACATAGCCACTAACTGACCCCCAGAACTTCTAACCCCCCTGCCCAGGAGCCCCTTCCCCTATTTAAGCATCCCTTCTCCTTGTCCTTGACTGGCCCATTCTGAAGCCCCTAAGTCCCCCCCAGGATCCTGAGCCCTATCCACACCCCCACCCCCAGACAGACCCCTGGGACTCACATGCTTATCCCAGGCATCTTCAAAATTTTCTCTCCGTGGCCCTTTTCCATGGAGAGAAAAGTCTGGCGGCCCCAGGATGTGGTGCTGCTGAAATGCTGCCACAAAAAGTGGAAGCTTCCGCTTTCCACGGCGGCATTTTGGTGGGACCAAAATAGCCTGCCCGGGAGTTTGGCGATCTCACGGGTGGGCTCGGGGTGGCGCTGGGGTCTCGCGCACCCCAGTTTGGAGACCACTGGCCTATCAAACCATGCCCTGTCCCCTGATGGCCCCCTCCAGAACTCCCCCACTCCCTGACCCCTCACTGCCCTGATCCCTCTCCACACCCCTGTTCCATGACAGGCCCCCCCATAACCCCTGACACATCCAACCGCCACTGCTCCCTGTCCTGTGACTGCCTCCCAGGACCCCATCCCCTTACTCCAACCCCCCAGTCCCCTTACTATACCACTCAGAGCAGTGTGCTTGCCACGGACAAGCTGCCACGTTCCCCTGTGGAGAGCGCAGCCCCCGCTCCCCAGAGCACTGCCGGCTCAGCACGCTGATTCTGCAGGGGTGGGGAGGAGCAGGGGAGGGGCTCTGATTGCTGGAGACCCCAATGAAAGTGGCTCAATCAGGCCCAGCCGTCCTGTCTGCCACGCCGCTCTCAGCACTGGGAGGGAAATCCCAGACCTATTTAGATTTTCACAAATTCCTCCTGGACGACTGTTTAAAAACCAAAAACCCGGGTGTATGGTAACCCTAAGACAGCAGATCTGGGTGCTAGCAGGGGGGAAAACCTGACGAGCTCCTTATTTTCTGATTTCTTTAGGCAGCGTTGAACTCAGCAGGGCACAGTCAGATTTTGGATGCTCATGTAAAGATAACACCTAGTGCTCAGCTTTAGTTCAGTTTCTCAGCTCTTTTGGGCAATCAATCTTTGGTCTGACATGTAGGATCCCTACATTAGGAGAAGTGACAAAGAGTCCCGTGGCACCTCAAAGACTAACTAAACTATTAGAGCATAAGCTTTTGTGGCCTAATAACCACTTGGTCGGATAGTCTTTAAGGTGCCACAGGACTCTGTCACTTCTGCAATTCCAGACTAACACGGCTACCCCTCTGATTCTTGATTAGGATTTGGAGAGCTGGCTAATTGATGAAACCATGAACCTTGCAAATCAAATGAAATCTGAACGCCATAGAAGACCCCGAAAGGCCCTGGTAGAATGGAGTGCAAGTCAAGGAAGAGTTCCCTGCACAGCTTACTTCTCAATTCTTGTTTTCCTCTATGCAGCACAAAAGTTGTGCATCAGCTTGGGGTAGGGAGGGAATACCGTATGTGTGCAGTGGTTAGACAGGAAATGGACTGGTAGTGAGTGAAATTGTAAGTATCTTATGTAGGCCTGAGGACTGGATGTTTGAGATAGTTATGTGGGAACGGGAGGTTATAAGTTGGCTTTTAGAGGAAATTTAATTGAAAGGCAACAGAAAGTGGACTACCAACTGTTGAAACAATCCTCCAACACCACACAAAAAAGCTCATGAGGGTTGGTGCATGCTGAATAGTTAAGTCAAAATAGCTCTGTCTGTCAGAGGGGTGTAAAAGGGAACCCCACTCCTGTGGAACACGGCTCTGCTGACCTAACCCTCAGCATAGCTAAAGGCATTTAGGGAGGCGGTGGACCTAAAGCGATGGAAAGACCTCCTCCACCATGGGGTTGTGCCAGCCTAGTCTCCATAGCACAGACAGGGTTGCCACCAAGAAAAAGAGCAGACAGCAAAAGCCAAAGTTTCCCCAGGGTAGAGACGAGGCTGCATGTTGAATGAGGGGACCAGGCTAGACAGGCATTTTTGACAGGCCGTCCTCCCGTCAGAGAAGGAAAACGAGAAGGAAGGACGGGAAAAAGCGGCAAGCAGGGAAAGAGGCAGAGGAGCCATGCAGCTCCTTAGGGTAAAAGAAAACACTGGTCCAAGCTCCCCTAAGGCAGACTAGAGCGCAGACCAGATCCTAAAGCCCAGGGAAAAACGAGAATGTGAGCCAGCAGCCTGTGCTCCAAATAGAAAACACAAAATATCTCTGCATAAACCAAAGGCCTCAACCTCTCCTTTCCTTTGTTGAACACCCAGGAATAACAAACTAACTGACAACTACTTACAAACAGCTGGGAAAACAACAGAACAACAATACAGTTTCATTTAGATCACAAAAAAAGAGAATAACCAACCCTGAAAAACCCAACAGCTATCAAAGCACTGAACAAATCCCACAGGAACAGATACAAACACAAAAGAAGAAACTCTACACAGTCCTCACTGCTGTTTCTTTATTTTTTCAACTGATTTTCAGGGGAGAACACAAATACAGTCCCCCACTATCATACATTATACAATTGAGTTTCCCCTATTCAGAAAAACCACAGTAGTCAGCCCACCCACAGTGCAATGGATGAGCCTCACCCTAGAAAAACTATCTTCAAGATCATAGCATTTTGTCTAGCAAGTAAGTAAAAGCCCTCTACTGCCAGCCACCACCTCCCATCACTCACCCCATACTTCCAACCCATGGTGGGGCCCTCCGCATTCCACCCACACCGGCCCCAGCTGTCCCGCAACCTGCCCCAACGTGGCCCCGCATCCTCCACCCTTCTCCACACCCAGTCCCTAGGGACAAATTTGGGATCTGCTCAGCAGTCGGCTCCCACCCCCACAATGCTCTGCTTACACACACACCTGCATATGTGATCCTGTGGCTCTGCTCCTCCGGTCAGGCCCCTCTCCCTGTCTGCCCTATGCCAGTCCAGACCCCTGGCCAGGCCCAGCTCTTCAGCACCAAGTGCCCTGCAGCCAGACCCTTCTTCTTCTTCTGTTCAACTCAGTGGTGGTGAATATGCCAAAACCTAATGACTAAACTAGGCCACCAGAGAGGTAACAGTGGGTGTTTATCACCTGTACTAGGCTTCCTCTGGCTCCTCTGTCTAACTTAAAAACCTGGTCCATTCTCCATTGCCTTGACGGGACAAGAATGGAGGATGAGGATCCCCTACGGTCAGGGGCATAAAATGAGTCCATCCAAGGGCTTGACATATTCCATGACATCATGAAAGAAAATATTTGCCAGTTAAAGATCAGAAACAGCAAGTGTTTGAATTATGCTAAGGCATTGACATTATCTTTATATTTGCAAAACCACCCTAGAAGAGTTGAACCCCTTCTATTCACTCAGTTCCTCATTCTCAAACTTTGTTTTGTTTCCAGACAGATTCATACTTTTTCAGAACAGCTTGGCTCTTTCTGTCTGTTTTCCCATTGGGGTTTCAGCATAAACCCTCCCCTTCCCTCTATTATCAGACAAATCCTAGTATTAAGTGGAATTAAGTATTAATTAGTCCAGTGGAAAGTGCCATTTCTGGGGGATTGTTTCCAAAACCCATTATTTTGTGTTGAAGCATTGCCAGCTTCTTTGGTAAGAGGAAGACCAAAGTTTCCTCACAATCCACAGTTTTTCACCACAAACGGGACTTGAGCCCACAATCATTGACTTCAAAAGCCAATGCCTTATTCATTAGGCCACCGCCGCTCTTAAAAGAAAGAACCCGAGGGATAGATAGTCCCTCTCATAGTTACAGATTGTTCACAAGCCAAATACCCTCTTTATGCCCCTTACAGAAAAGTCTTCATCCTCTGGTAGTGAGGCAACTGAGCAGGTCCCTGGCAGAGCTGAGCAGCCCCCGTTTCTGCCAACCGTCTTTAGAGAAGAAGCCCATCCTAGAGTCACAACTCCCTTCGTCAGCCCCTCCACATCTGTGGCTCTTAGTAGCAGTAGGTCAATTAGGGGGTGAATTTGGGGCTGGAACAGGGGTTAGGTCAGCCTGTGAGGAGTGACCACGTGGGGAAGACCCAGGGTGAGGCTGGGGGCTGCTGGTCAGTTATTGGGGTCAGAGCTCTAGATCAAAGCTGCACAGCAACCTGACACGCAGAGTTACAAGGCAGACAAGGTGATCCCCTTACCGGTCTTGGTGAACCCCAAACCCTTGTTACTAAGGGCATTTAGGAGTCTCTGTCCCTTAATATCTCCTGGGAGCTTCCCAGCAGGCTGCGGGTGTTAGCCACCTCCTGCCTCAAAGGTTAGACTCTTGGCACTGTGCGAGCCGCCCCACCGCTTGAAGGCTGAGGAGAATTCGGAGGAAGCCTGGTGGTAGCAGAAGAAGGTTTTGATTAATCAACTTCTGTGTTATGGGTGCAGAACACTTCCACTGGGTCACTCTGCTGGCTATTCTTAAGCAGCACATAGTACGGGTGCTTTGTGAGCTCTGACACTGGCAGGAAGTGGTGCAGGGTGCTGGGCAGAGGCCCTGGCAAACCAGCTGCTGGTGGGTGTCTCTGTGATATTGGGGGTCAGTGAGTTCAGCTGTTCATCGAAAGCAGAGTTTATGTTGCCCCAGGGCTGCCACCAAAGTCATGCTCCTCGTGGGCTTCACAAGGTCTGCTGAGAGCTGTGAATTCCCCCGTTTGCTGCCACAAAGGACTCCCTCTTGGACACTGTGGGTTCACCTGCTGGCTGGAAGAGTCGGGGGCACTCCAAAAAGCTCATTTCTGAGAAGCCCCTCTGTGGACTTCAGTTTAATTCAAATGCAAAATCTTCAGTTGACCCCATTTCACTCCCTTTCTGCCTCCCTGAGAGCAGCAAGGGAGAAATGGCTGAGACACGCCGGCTCAAAGACTCTCTCCCTCCTACTTCCCTGTTGGCTGCTCAAAGCTCTTCCCTTCAACCGAGGCAGCCAGAGGTGCTGGGAAGATGCCTGACAGACTGTGCCTTGCTTGAAGGCCCAGAGCAAAAAGAAAGAAGCACAAAACTAGCAGACAACAGTTTCAACCCACAGACTTCAAGTTACAGACCAGCAGCCTTCCACTGCATGGCTCTGCTGAACCCAAGAGGGACAGTTTAGAGGCAGCAGATTGGGGCTTTGGAGTTTATCAGAAAGTGTTGGGAAGAACAGAAGTAGAACCATCCCTGGGGGGCCTTAAACCACCATCCTTTTAATTAGCAGCTGAACACAAGGACCTATTGCTCTACAGAGATACATGCTAGTTAACACCAGGGCTGTTGCTTATCAGCCTGCACAGCTGTCTGTGTGTACAAGAGCTCACAGGGTGCTAGTGTGGAGGCTAGAGGGTGGATGCTAGAGGCTTTTGTGCAAGAAGCAGCAGAGTGGCGCAGCGGAAGCGTGCTGGGCCCATAACCCAGAGGTCGATGGATCGAAACCATCCTCTGCTAGGCATGTGCGTGTTTCTTCTTCCTCTGGGCCTTCAAGCAAGGTGGTGACCAGCTGAACACCAGAAGTCTAGGCCTTGAGGCAGTGGACACCAAGGGAGCTTCCTGCTGGTTCTGGCTGCCTGGCCTGAAGGCAAGAGACAGGCCTGTGCAGGGTGAAGGTCTCCTGTCCTGGCCTGAGGCAGCAGTGCTTCCTCATCCCTTGCCCCACACTGGAAGGCAGCTGCTGTGGGAGAAGATGAGGGAGGCTTTCAGGACACTTGGCAGCTCTGAGTGGCTGTCAGGGAAAAGAGCTGAGGCTCCTGACTTGACCTGTCATTGACTCATGTGGCTCTGTGCTCCATCAGCCCTGGGGGCCATGACTCAGACTCAGACAGCCTGGCTGTCCTTCCCTGGTGAGCCATGAGGCAGGGCAAGAGCTTTGTGCAGCTATAATGATGCTGCCTTTGTTGGACACTTCTGAGAGTATCAGTTCAGCACCCACTGCTCAGAGCAGGGCAGGGTTTCCTTTACTCTAAAGGCACCAAACCAGCCAAAGAGAGAGGACAAGTTGGGAAATTTGCAATGTAGCCATCTTGGCTCAGGCTCAGCTCCAGGCTCTGGGACCCCAGAAGGTTGGAGGCAGTTTAACAACTGAAAAAGGTCACTTGGCAGTGGAGTATGACCCTGGACTCAATGGCAGTTCTCCATTGGTCCAGCAGCTTTGGGGCAGGGACAATAACCCATCCTGCTGCTTTTGTTATTTCAAAGGGGGATTTAGGATTTCCTTTCTCAGACATGGTGCACAAAGCAGGACTCAACCCTGGGTGTAAAGTAAATGAGCCACCCACACATTCTAGCAGCCACAAGGAGCCATTTGGTGTGAGAGCTCAGACCTGCCCCTGGCCCAGAGGGGCCTGGAACACTGACCTACCACCTCTAAACAACCAAACTTTCATTAACTCTATGATCATTGTCTGTGAGTGTAATTTAAACCATAAAACATCTGTACTGGGCTACCCTAAAAAACATCTGAGCTCTGCATCTTTGCTTTTGACAGTAGCTAATAACAGGTGCTCTAAAAACCACTCAACAAGACACCACTAGGAGTGGAAACCAGGATCTCTTGTTTACAAGACAAGCACTTTCACTTATTAAGCCGTGGTGCTTTCCTCAACAAGTTGTTTGCAACTGTTCCACTTGATGGTCCAAGCCAACACCTTCAAATTCCAAAGGACAGATTTTCTCCATTTTCCTCAAGACTTGCAGATCTTGAGTAGGATCTCTGCATGGAAAGCCACAGCTGAGTTGACAGAGGGCTTTTAACATGCACTTTTCCCACAAGCTGCTGTGATCATAGAGTGGTTAGTGTTCTGCATTTCAGTCACAGCAACTTCAGCTCAACTCAGAGTCATGGTTAACTTCCCATCAGCTCCAGACTTACCATTTGCCACTTTCGAAGACTTAGCAGCTCTCTCTATGTTGAAAAAGCACTTGCAAGGATTGCGCAGTGATGTCTTCTCTCTTTATGAGGTGAGATACAAAAAAGGAGCCTTACACACAAGCTATTTTCAGCAAGGAAGAACGGGCAGGTCAAGCCAGGATCTCCTGGTTAGTAGGAAGGCTCATCAGCCAGCTCTTCCCAAAGACCACTATCTAGAAGCCACTTCCCACAGAGATTGATTATGTTCACAGACCCATCCTGACATTAGAGCAGGATATTTTAAAGCTTTATCTCATAGTAAAGTAACACACTTGTGGTGGGAAACCCCCCTCCTTGGGGTTTCCAGGCCCGTTCCCAGGTGGGAATAAAAGGAACTAGACCGAAGTAAAATCAAAGGCTCCCCAATAGGGTGATCTTTATTTCTGCTATAGCAGGATTCCAGTCAAGCAAAAGCAAGAAGGGAATGCCCCTGTACCGCAGAACATGGGTTTTTATACCTTTTAGTATAACAAAGAAAGACACTTCTATTGGTCATTGATTACATATTACGTCAGTATAATCCTACACAATAGTCCCTTACTCTTTTCCTAAAAACAAGGGGCTCTATACAGGATAAGAAAATGCTTACAAAGCTAGGTCAAAAGATCTAAAATTCTTACAAGACTACAAACAAGGTCTGGGAGATAAGATAACACCACAGCTGTAAAACAGGACAAAGGAAGTTCAGTCATTGCTATCCCTATAAATTAAGAGGGGAAAGTCAAGAGTGGGAAAGGTTAATAGTACAGTAGTATTTTCTTTGCTCACATTTCTCTAGTCAAAGTACTGTGGTCAAGTAAGTATTTTTCCACACCACAATGCAAACATGTCATCCCAGAGGAGAAAGCACTCCTTCAGTTCATGTTTATTGCTACTGATCTCCCTGACCAGGAGCCAAATGATTCCTGCTCATATCCACAGCCACACACAGATTCCCAGAAGCTCTGGCAATTCCCTGGAAAGGTTCAGTTCCTTAGGAAGCAAGAGACAGATCCACAGACACAGGATCGGGCCTAGAAAGTGCAGTCTCAGGTTGGAAGGAAGTGCTGAGGGCTCTGTGCTGAGAAAGCCCAGAGGGAGGGCAGCAGATATAGATGCAGAGGGGAGAGAAGAGAGAGAGAAGCAATGAGTACAGAGTGCAAGTGTAAAGGAGGGTGTGGTCCCACTCTTGTGGCAAAAATCCATGGCTTGTACCTGACGATGGTGGAATTGGCTAGCAAAAGGATCTGAGTCCCCAATCCCTTACCCAGACACCTGCTGACCTCAGGGACTCTCTTTCCACTCTTGTGTGTGGCAGAGTCCTTGGAACCCCAACAACACTGGGCCCAGGATTCCAGGGGGCTCGACACTCAACCTTGTCATGGTGACTTAGAACAGGGGCTGGGATGTCTCTACTCTGGGTGTCTGACTCCCTGGGAGGGCATCCCAGAGGAGTTGCGGGCATGTCCATCCCAAGAAATGAGAAACACGGTAGGTGAGGTTTTTTTTTTTTTTGGCCAAGTTCAGTTGGTGACGGAGACAAGCTTTTGAGCCACACGGAACTGAATCACCTGCAGGTCTCTGTGTGGGTTGAATGTTTGTGTCTCTCCCCACATAAGTACTGACACTTCTCTCTCACTGCTCTCAATCCCACTGAGAAGTCCTTGGAGGTCACTCTTTGCCTTTATCAACTTAGGTGTCTGGGAGAAACCCCATTAATAAGTGCTCCAGTGGCGCAATGGGTTAGCGCACAGTACTTATAGAGCAGTGCTGAAGGAGGATATGCTGAGGTTGTGAGTTCAAGCCTCACCTGGAGCATGGGCTTTTATTAACTAAATGGCTTCACTCCCTCCTTTGGTCCCTTCGAAGGGAAAATTTCAGCCCAAGGCACACTGAGGAAGCGAGGAGTCAAAATGCCCCTTCAATAACTACCTCCTCTCCAGAGTGCAGCTCAGGATCTACACTCTTTCCCCCCAACAGCCTCTGTGCCAGGCTCCCTCAAGCAGAGCCCAGAATCCTGCCCAGCCTTTGATCCCTGACTCCTGAGCCTGGGGAGAGAGAGGAGCAAGGTGGTCATTGGTAGAGACTTTCTCTTCCCCCGCCCACTATTTCTGGTCCTGGTCACGCAAACAGCAAGGAGCAAAGACCAGAAGTCCAAAGCGCAGACAATGAGATGTTTATTGGGGTTAGTTTCCAAGCAAGCACATCTGAAGCCCTTCACACCAGTCAGGCTTATCTCTATCGACTGTCGCTGATAGTCTGTTCCCTTCCCAGCTCTGATATGGTAGAGCACTTACCTCATATCCTCCATCCCAGCATCCACACTGCAGAGTGTTTTCCCCACATCTATCTTCCCAACTCTGACACCACGGAGCCTTGCTTCTATCTCTGTTCCCTTTCCTACACTTAGCAAACATGATTCCAATTTCCGCTTCCACTGCCTGTTTGTCCCCAGTTTCTATAGTAATAGTCTCAGCTACACTGTCTTAACCAATCATTTTCCTGAAATTTAACTATCTAATTCTAACATATTGTAACAGAATTCTCTGACCAGTTATATCCCACTCCCTTAATTAACTAACAATGTTAATGATACAGCAGACAGAAACAATGAGAGAACCATACAGATTGACAATAGAAAAGTGGAGGCAATAAAGACAAAACATACAGATATGTTGGTTTCACAACTAGAACCACTGAGAAGCGATTTTTATGCCAGACAGGATCCTCTCTTAAGATCCGTTTCGTTTTCTGGTGGTGTTGGGCACTATCAGGACAGGATCCTCTTCCTAACGACCCAACACCACCTTATTTCAATGTGACTGGCTTGTGTTGTGAGGATATGACCATCTGATCCCTAGCTTATGGTTGCCCCTGTTGCTTAGCCAAAGGCCTTAGCCTAAGAACAAGATCTCAGACTCTTCTAGGGAGGAAAGGCCCAGACACAGGCAGACTGTGATTTGGATTCTTTGTTCTATGCCTGGTCACTAGCTAAGTGATAAAAATACAGCTAAGTTCTTATAGTCTAGGCCTCTCCAGGCAGCCTGAATATCTCTATCCTAACAGTCATCAGTCCCTGGGGCAGAAGGATCCATGTAGCTCACTGAGCGGTTGGTGGGCTGAGCTTCCCGCTTGCTGGAGCTTTTCAGGGAGGAGATTTTGATGAATTGTAAGTAGAAGGAAATCTCTCCTGCTTGTAACCTTTTGCCCTTCTTGTATCCCTCAGCCTGTGTTCTCCCTGAGAAGGGAGATGCAGGGCTTAGGCCTCCCCCAGACATTGCAGACACGTGCTCCTCCTCTACTCCTCTCACAGACCCCTCATGCTCCTACAGGTCTCAGCCAGCAGCCCTGACCCACTTTAACAGTTTCCAACTGGGGGGCCTGAGCTCTGCCCCCCCCCCTTAGCACTCCCTTGAAGGAAAGCCGAGTACTAGGTGAGCACCTAACGCTGACAGTGCAATTCTTTTGCGCTCTTCACAGAGCCCACATCGCTCTGCTGAAGGAAGGAGCCCTCAATAAGAAGCAAAAGCTCCAAACATTCCTCACACCCTGTCTCAGACAGGACAGCCAGGTCAGCACAGCCCCGTGAAGGCAGAAACAGAGGCCAGGAGACAGAGCTTCCACCTTCACCATGGAAGAATGCAGCCATCTGGGAGGAGCCTGCTATTTGCCCAGAGGCCTTTATTCCTCCAACCTGCGAGGACAGAGAGGATGTCAGGAAGTTGCCCGTTCAATCCCCCACACAAAAGGCCCTTCTGAGGAAAGGCAAAATCTTGAAGAGGAAAGGTGATGTCATAAAGGACTCCAAGGACACAGAAACTAACACCTGACGAGAGAGTTGAACGCTGGACCTCAGAGTGAAAGTTTGAGGCTCTAGCAACTGAGCTAGCAGCCTCAGAACAGAAAAAGAAAGTTTATGCAGAGGAGAAATTAGTCACAGAAAAGGGCCAAGGAAACCGAAGAGGAAACATGCTGCTTTCTCTCTTCCCAGCCCTGGCACCAAATTGTCCCAAATTTCATGATGTCCATGGCAGCAACAGCCCTATAACTTGGCCAGCCCCTCAGCGGGTTGTGCCCACTGCAAGGGGTAGGGCCGATCCTGGGGGTGTGGGACCCGGTCAACTCCCTCTGCCCTGCATCTTCCCCTTCCCTCTGCCCCCACACACTCCCATTCCACCTCTTCCCACAGCAACCCCGCACTCACAGGCAGTGGTGGGAATTGGAGCAACCCAGCCCCAGCCTGCTCTACTCCACTAGCTCCCAGCCCACTCCGCTTCCCTTTCCCCAGACACAGTCATATTGCTTGGGTTGAGGAAAGGACCAGCCCTGGCTCTCAGAGGCAGCTGGAACCAGCACACCAATGGGTGAGGGATGGCTGAGTGGTTTGAGCATTGATTTGCTAAATCCACAGTTGTGAGCTTAATCCTTAAGGGGGATTGGGTCCGGGGGGCAGTTAGGGGTAGGGGGTCCTGGCAGGGTGTGATCAGGGGACAAGGAGCATGGGGGGTGAGGTTATGTGGGGGGAAATCAGTGGGTGGGAAGTGGGAGGGAGTGGAATGGGGGCAGAGCTACCCCCATGGAGTGTCCTCTTTTTTGAAAGTCTGACTATGGTAACCTTACCTGACACAGACCTCTGAGTGTGTGTGTGTGTGTGTGTGTCATAGAGAGAGAGAGAGAGAGAGAGAGAGAGAGAGAGAGAGAGAGAGAG
>ML677469.1:0-16696 GCA_007922305.1 Dermatemys mawii | reverse complement strand
GAGAGAGAGAGAGAGAGGGAAGCGGGAGCTGATGTCAGGCTGTCCCCCTCCCCGTGCCTGAGGACTCATTGCCTCCAGCAGCTGTGTGAACACAGAGACAGTGTGCTGATACCCTCACTCTCTCCCAACAAACACAGTGTCTCTCCTCTCTCACAAACACACTCAGTCACTCTGCCCTGCCGCACACTTCAGTTGGAAAGCAGCTGGCAGTTGAGGATGCCCATGGAACAATAGGATAGAGAAACCTGCATCACGTGATGCTGTACCGGCCCATGAGCCATTGCAAACCCTTCCCAAAGCACCCTATGGCCAGTTGTACCGTGCAATAGCTACCCACAATGCACTACTCTCTAGGGCGATGCAAGAGTCACTAGAGTGGATGCAGTCTGATGACACAAGGAGCATAGTGTTGAATTAAATCACTTCAACTAAAGCAGCATAACTCTGTAGTGTAGACATAGCCTGAGAGTGAGACAAGACCTACCTCCCTTTGTCGCAAAGGATGCCCAGACACTGAAACTAAAGAACCAGCTGCTCCTCTATAGTTGACAGGACTCAAACCTCTGCAGGGAAACCTCAATGGACTTTTAATCTATCACCTTAACCACTCGGCCACAACTACTTGCTTTAGCTCAGTGTCTCATGACATTCTAGTTTTTTTCTGACTGAGTGGTCATTTTCTGTTGTTGCCTCAGACCAGCTTTCACAACACACTCACTGCAGTTCCACTCTGTGTGTCCATGGCTGAACAGCAAGAATTCCTGCTCATTTCCCTTCTGGCTGGACCATGAGAGTTGCTGAAGATTGTTGTCCATTTCATGCCTGATAATTCAGACAGTCCCTTTCCTGTCATATCCCCAATCCATCAGCGATTGCAAGTGATTGCAATAGCAGGGGCAGGTTTTCTCTGGGGCATTGAGCTTTTCCAGGGGGTTGGTGGCTCCTTTCTTTCCTCACCCTGGAGTAAACTCAGCTTTTTCTTTCATCCTTGCTGTTACATGGTATAACAGTAGCAGCATGGAGAAAGAGAGGGGCAGGGTGGGTTTCAGGGAGGGGCAGAGAGGTTGAAGTGGTGGGCAGGGAAGGTGCTTTGGGGAGGGGTGGGGAGGTGCATTTGATGGCAGGGTGGGGGCAGAGAAGTGTGAGCGTGGGCAGTGCATGCCTAAGGGGCAAGGTCAGAGAGGTGTGAGCAGAGGCCAAGGGGGGATCAGAGAGGTGTGAGTGGGGGTTGAACTCATGGAAGGGGCAAAGAAGTGCAATCAGCAGGCAGAGTGGGGCAGAGAGGTGCAAGTGGTGAGCAGGGAGGGTGTCGGGGAGGGGCAGAGAGGTGAGGGTGGTGGGCAGACCTTGGGGTAGAGGGTGGAGAGGCACAAGCATCAGTCCACAAGGCCTCAGGGGAGGAGAGGCGCTAATGCAAGGTGGACCACGAGGCCTCAGTAAAATAGGCAGAGTGGGGGTGGGAAGTGGCCAAACGGGAGCAGGGGTGGAGCAGTGGTGGGGCCTCAGAGGGAGGAGAGCGAGTGATGTGGGGGGAATGGGGGCAGGGCTGGCAACAGGCAGAAGACAAAGAAGCTTGTGCCTGGGGCGTCGTTCAGTCCAAAAAGGGCGGCACAATTCAGATTTTTTTTTACTTCGGCGGTTTGGGTGGCTTTTTATTTGTCCTTGGGACAGCAAAAAAGGTAGAGCCAGCCCTGAATGGGGGCAGCACCGTGGTCCAGGGACCGATGGCCCCATTTCTAGGGAGCTTCCAGCACTCACACCCAGCCTCCCTAAATGCAAAAGTCACTGGCCACACCTATTCTCTGGTTCTTCACCAACCAAGCACTGCACCACGCTGTGCTGATGGGAGAAGGCCTCCTGTTGACAGAGCGCTATCTACACTGAGGTTAGATTGATATAACTGCGTTGCACAGGGGGGTTGTACATTTTTACACCCCTAAGCATTGTAGTTACACTGATATAATTATGTATCATAGACCTGACCAAAGAATCACAGACACATCTTGGGAGCAAAACTTCACCTGCTCCTCTGCTGTACAGAATCCAAACACAAGCAACACTTGTTGGGCCCAGATGAGGGTGCGCAGAGAGTCAGGTGTGGGAAGACACAATCCCTTAAGAGGTACCATGGCTTAGCTCAAGTGTCTCATCTCCTATAACCATGAGGGCCACATGAGGACTAGTACATTAGCCCAAGGGCAGCATCACACACACACACACACAGACAAACACACACTGCTGCCCCCAGCTCTTCCCGAGTCCACTCCTCCCTTTCCATGAGGCCCCACCCCTGCCCTGTCTTTTCCCAACCCTTCCCTGCCCCCATTCCAACCCCTTACCCCCAAAAGTGTGCTGCACACCTTCCCCTCCCCACAGTGCAGGGGGTTGGGTGACAAGACAGCAAGTGTGAAAAATCAGGACATGGAGTGGGGAGTAATAGGAGCCTATAAAAGAAGAAGACCCACAAATTGCACCTGTCCCTATAAAATCAGGACATGTGATCACCCTAGCAGGTGGCAGTTACTGGGCATTCCCACTGGCAGGGGGTGCAGCAGCCAGCACTGATAAGCCCCACTGTCACTACTACCCCCCACTCTGCTCTCAGGGACCACAGACAACAATCCCCAACCCTGAAGTGCAGAGTGGAGGCAGTGCCCAGAAGCCCCCAGGCATTACCTTTTCTGGGGGGCCGCTCCCACCACTCCACACTGAGAGTGGGGCAGACTCAGAGGTGGAGAAAGCCAGGAGCTCCAAGCGGGAGGTGAGCGCAGCAGGATTAGCTCCGGAAACCCTCTCCCTGCACCAGACCATTTCTTTGCTTGGGAATACTTTTGGGTCTGCTCCACCACTTTAGCTGGTAGCATGGTTCGGGGCATTCTGGGATTAGTAGTACTGCTGGCCGGGCAGGCCCTAGGGTCCCAGTGGAAAACAGTGGGGTGCAAACTACAACTCCCAGCACAACCTGGGAGAGGGAGGCCCCATGGCCCTGTGTTGCCCTGGGTGCTCCTCCAAATACCTCACCCAAAGCTCCCATTGGCCTTGATTCCCAGTTCCCATCCAATGGTAGCTGTGGGGGGTGGTGCCTTGAAGCCGAGACTAACACAGAGAGTTATGTGCCGTCCCTTCCCCAGGGGCTGCAGGGATTTGATTTCTGCCTCCCAGAGCTACTCTACGTAAGGCCGGGAGGGTGAGGGCTGCCAGGGGAGCATAGCAGGCCACAGATAAGAGCCCTGCGGGCTGCATGAGGCCCACGAGCTGCATGATTGAGACCCCTGATCTAGACTGTTCTCAGTGGGGGCAGATGATAGAACAAGGAGTAATGGTCTCAAGCTGCAGTGGGGAAGGTTTAGGTTGGATATTAGAAAACATCATTTCACGAGGAAGGTGGTGAAGCACTGGAATGGGTTCCCTAGGGAGGTGGTGGAATCTCCTTCCTCAGAAGTTTTTAAGGTCAGACTTGACAGAGCCCTGGCTGGGATGATTTGGTTGGGGTTGGTTCTGCTTTGAGCCAGGGATTGGACTAGAACCTCCTGAGGTCCCTTCCAACCCTGAGATTCTAGGATTCTGTGACATCACCTCACCCTGTGTCCCTGAGGTGTCAGAGAAAGTCTCAGCATCTGAAGTCTCTGCTGCTCATCTAGCACCCCCATAGATCAGTCATAGTCCTGGCTGCTGCTCCTCTCTCCAGAGTGTGAAAAGAGCCAAGTCAGTGCAGCCAGAGACACTGGTCCCATGGGTGCTATGGGGCTGCAGCACCAACAGAAAAAGAATTGGTGCTCAGCACCCAGTGGCAGCCAGCACCCCCACCTAACACCTCCCACCTGCTAGCAGGCCTGGCCTACAGACTCATCCCCTTCATCCCCAGAGCCTCCTGCCTGCCAGTGATCAGCTGTTCAGTGCTGTGCAAGAGGCACTGTGGAGGCAGGAGCTGCGATAGGAAGCAGTGGGGGAGGGAGAGGAATGGGGAAGGAAGATGCAGGGCTGGGTAGGGTGGGAAGAAATGGAAGGGGGCAGGGCTTGGTGGAACAGGTGGAGTCGGGGCAGAGCCTGAGATGGAGCAGGGGGTGATGGTGCTCTGTATGACATCCTTTTTGTGTGCCATGGCTGACAAAAACATCCCAGACAGAGAAGCACCAGGCCAAAAAGCTGGAAACATGTGCCAAAATAGTTCAGTTGGGAGAGCGTTAGATTGAAGATCTAAAGGTCCCTGGTTCAATCCCAGACTTTGGCAGGCTCATCTATTGGTCTTCCTGCAGGGAAAGCTTGTTTTCTGGGAGTGCAGCAACACCTTTAACTGAGGCAAGTCTCTGATTTTGAGCTCGCTAGAATATGAGTTTCTTTTCCTCATTGGCCCCGGGGACCTTCAACAGGGAGGTTCAACAGTCAGAGAGATAGGAGCTGTCTTTCCCACACAACTTACTGGTCAATCCAATACGGCAGGAAGAGAGTGAGGCAAGGCGGCCCTTGGAGATGGGGGCAGGGACTGGGGATGGAAGCTCCTCAGCACAGCTAAGCCTGGGCATTACCAGTGATGGGGCATCTGTAGAAGTGGCCCCATGGAATGTGTCAAGGATTCAGGGGCCAAGGAGAAGGTTCTTGATGTTCAGTTCTATGGAAGAACTGGACTTTGACATGGTGGGTGTTCAGTAAATGCACATTAATGACTTTAGGGTAGCTCGTTAGGCATAGGGTGATTGGAGGTAGGGCTCAACTCTCTGGTCCTCCAGGCCAGGGAGGAATGATAGGGTTGGAGTCTTGTTCTTCACATTCACTGTACAGGTATAGAAGGTGATGGGAGTTCTGACTAGGGAGGGCATTACTGGTGGACTTTGTCTTCTGTGGCTCTGGTTACTGCTGTATATGTCTGTATGGTCCCCAGTTAAGATGTGAAAGAAAAGATCAATGGAAGGAACTGGCTCTCATCCTCTGGACCGCAAAGTGTTTGGTGATGGTGGAAGATTTTAATTGTGTCAGATGGACTGAGGACCGCTGGTCCCATTTTCTCAACTTTCAGAGGAAACATTATTACAATGAACAGTGTCTGGTTCAGGTCTGTAGCGAGGTCAGCTTAGAGGACTTGTTTCTCCATGACCTGGAAAAAGGAGTAAAGAGAAAGGGGGCAAAATTTGCTGATGATACAAAATTGCTCTAGATAGTTAAGTTGAAAGCTGACTGAAGAGCTACAAAAAGGATCTAAAAAAACTGGGTGAGTGGGCAACAAAATGGCAGATGAAATTTAAAATTAATAAATGCAAAGTAATACACATTGGAAAGCATAATCCCTACTATATATGTTATATGATGGGGTCTAAATTACTTTTACCAATCAAGACAGAGAGCTTGGAGGCATTGTGGATAGTTCTCTGAAAACCTCCACTCAATGCGCAGCACCAGTCAAAGAACCAAACAGAGTGCTGGAAAGAATTAAGAAAGGGATAGATTGTAGGACAGAAAACATCATGTTGCTGTTATAGAAATCCATGGTATGTCCATATCCTGGATACTGTGTGCAGATAGGGTCACCCAGTAAGAAAAAAGATATATTGGAATTGGAAAAGGTTCAGAAAAGGGCAACAAAAATGATTAGGAGTATGGCATGTCTTCTGTATAGGAGAAATTAATAAGATAGGGAATTTTCAGCTTGGATAAGAGACGGCTAAGGGACGATATGCTTGAGGTGTAGAAAACCATGATTGCTGTAGAGAAAGTTGAAAAGGAAGTCCTGTTTACTACTCCACATAACACATGAACTAGGTATCACAAACTGAAATTAATAAGAGCCAAGTTAAAAACAAACAAAGACACAACACAGAGGCAACACAACACAGAGGCAACCTATGGAACTCCTTCCCAGAGGATGTTGTGAAGACCAAGACTATCATAGCATTCAAAAAAACCTAGATAAATTCATAGAGGACAGACCCATCAATGGGATGGGCAGGGATGGTGTCTGGTGTTGCCAGTAGCTTGTAACGAGCAACAGGGGATGGATCACTCATTCATTCTCTCTGGGGCACCTGGCACTGGCCACTGTTGGAGGACAGGATTCTGCACTAAATGGACCTTTGCTTTGACCCGGTAGGGCCATTCTTATGTTTAGACCCCCCCTCCCCTCGTCCACTTGCACTCTGGACTCATTTCTTCTGTGCAGCTGCTCCCTCTCTCTCCCTCTGAGAAGAAGAAAAGAAGAAAAAGTGAGTGGTAGAGCCAGCAATGGTCTTTAGTTCTGGCTCTTGCTATTCCAGAGAGGCTTTTCCTCCACCCCTCCAGGCAGGAACGGCTCACTGAAGAGGCACCCGGCTACTCCTCCTCCCAAAGCATTCACCCTGCACAACAGACTATTGTCCCTTCCCCTGGCCATTATCCCAAAGAGCTCTGTAGCTAGGCTCCAGCAGGGTTAGCAGAGGGGGGGCCTCAGATGGAAAGGGAGGGGCAGGGAGTTAGTCTCCCCCAGCTGGCGGTTCACACTCCACCAATGGTGTTGCAATTAAAGAGTCTGCCGAGTCTGCACTTGTAGCGAGGTTCCCCCACAACGGTGGCTGTGCAGAGGTTGCAGGAGACAGGCAGGTGACAGCAGGGGAAGGGGTGACACAGGAGCTCTCAGCAGCAGGGGGAAGGACAATGCCGTGGAGCAGAGATGCATAGTGACCAGTGCAAACTGAGAGCCAGGG
Organism: Dermatemys mawii; assembly: GCA_007922305.1. Lineage (NCBI taxonomy): Eukaryota > Metazoa > Chordata > Testudines > Dermatemydidae > Dermatemys > Dermatemys mawii. The sequence continues at coordinate 10,025 of ML677469.1, read as the reverse complement.
GAGGGAGTGGGGGCAGCAGAAGCTGAGGTGTTGCACAAGACCTCAATCCACCATCCCGGGGTCTTTCCTGCCCTGGAGGGGTGGGGTTCAGTGCAAGGAGAGCGGAGGGTCTATGAAAAGGACATTGGTTTGGCCTGTCACACCGCAAGGGGAGAAACTGAGGCGAAGGGCCCTGCGCAGCGTACTCTGGGGTGGGAATTCTCCTTATGATGTAGATTTGAATTTATGATCATAGATTTAAGTTAACTGTGATTAATCAACAGTTCTCATTTATACTATATTAATTAAACCCATAACTTTATTTACTCAAGCCTAGACATTAATATCCCTCCATTTTTCTCTCTCCTAGCAAGAATGAACTGAATTTTGTGACTCTCTGGAAATTGCAGTATCCTCTCTGGTAAGAACTCACTTATTAATAGCTTGGGATGTGAAATCTTCATTTCTTTGTTGTTCTGTTCCTGGAGTCCTCACTTCCCTATTGTTTGTCTGTCTAATCTCTGTCTGGTTCTGTCATTGTTTCTGTCTGCTGTAAAACTAATTTCTTGGGTATAAACCAATTAAGGTGGTAGGATATAATTGGTTAGAGAATCATGTTAGATTATGTTAGTATTGGTTAGTCAAACTTCAGTAGAATGGTTGGTTAAGGTATAGCTAAGTAGAACTCAAGTTTTACTGTATTGTCTGCAGTCAATCCAGGAAGTGGGGGGATTGGAATTATGTTTTGCTAAGTGGGGAATGGGAACAGGGACACAGGCAAGGCTCTGTGGTGTCAGAGCTGGGAAGGGGGATACTGAGGAAGGAAATTGGAATCATTACATTCCTGCTCTCTGTTCACACAAGAAGGGAATGGGAGGGTGAAGGGATAAACCCTCTAACACGTACATCTTTCTGAGTGTGAAAAATCCACACCCCTGGTCTAGTGTAGTTAAGCTGACCTAAGCCCTGGTTAGATAGTGCTAAATCAAAGGAAAGATTGTTCTGTCAATGTAACTATGAGAGGGATTTAGAACTCCTCTGCTCACTGTAGCAACTGTCTATTCTGGATTGCTATTGCAGTGCCAAAGCAGAATTTTAAGTGTGGACAGCCTTAGAGAACCACCGGATGTGGCTGTAGTTTGGCATTCTAGATACTCAGGCACTGAGAGAAGACGAGCAACAATACAGTACTGCTTCCGTAGTTGGCAGGATTTGAACCTACAAGGGGAGACCCCAATGGATTTCTAGTCCATCGCCTTAACCACTTGGCCACAACTACTTGATATGGAAAGCCTTTGTTCTCTCAGAATTTTCACTTCCATTAGCTTTCTCAGCCCAGCCTCCCCAACACACACTCACGGCTGTGCATGAGTGTAATTGTGTCCATGGCTGAACAGCAAGAATTTCTGCCCACTTCCCTTCCAGATGAAGCATGATTAGAGTGTGTTTGTGGTTAACAACATTGCTGTAGATTGTTGTTCATTCCCCACTTTGGCAATTCAGACAGTCCCTTTTCTATTCAAAGCTCCACCAAACCATTCCAATAGCCGGGGTCAGGATTTCTCTGGGACACTGACATTTTTCAGTGGGTTGGTGCGTCAACTCAGCCTTGCATCCATCCTTGATGTTTCATGGACTAACAAGATCAACATGAAGAAAGAGGAGAGTGAATAGCTCATTGTCAGGGATGAAGGTGGCCACGTCCCCTCTGACTGACCATTGCCATTGCAGGAGAGGAGGTTTCAATGGAATTGAATGTCCCTGCTCACACAAGAGACACTGAGAGCTTTTGCTGGTCAGTGATCTGTGCAAAGGAAATGGTGTCTCTGTGTGAAATTCAGGTGTTAATTGGAACATCCACATGGTGGCCAAATGCCCTAAGGAATGTGGGTGAAGGATTCGGGCTGAGAAATGATTTAACAGGAGTTTGTATCAATTTATTGCCCTGATTAGAAACTATATCTACACGACAGCCTATGTAGGGAGCCCGAAGTGGGTTTCCAGTCTGTTGCCTTAACGAGGGGTAGTCGATTATTTTATCAAGACCTGAATTTCTCAGTCAAGGTCTAGACTCCAGAGAAAATAATACACCAAGGATGATAAGAACTCCATCAAAAGAGTTTTCAGTCACTATGGACATAACTATGATGATTGTGTCTTGTTTCACTCTTTATACTGGGCCCCACCACTTCCCTCTTTAGATTCGTAGTTTACCAAGGGTAAAACTAAACATCTCTTCAGATACAAGGCAGTGTTTATGTTCATTCCTGGAGTTACACAGGGATTTGATGTTGCTGCTTTCAACCCTCTGGCTCTGCTGGGATAAGGAACAATTCAGGCTGTCACTGAACTGAAAGAGGGAGCTCATTGTTTGATAGGAAAAGGGAGGCCTCTCTGAAAGGTGGTTGTCTGGTAGGCAGCCCTGGTTCCCAGGTCTCTCCTGAGAGAAGAAAGTTTCTATGCAAAATACCCAAACTTAATTATACAGCAGAAACAATCACAGAACCAGACAGAGATTAGACAGACAAACAATAGGGAAGTGGGGACTACAGGGATAGAACAACAAAGAAACGAGGATTTCACACCCCAACTAGTGATAAGTGAGTTCTTGCCAGACAGGATGCTATCATGGTTGAAGCTGTGGATGCAGGTTGCTTAACTATCTGGCCCTGTGGAGCAAGACGTGGTTGATGCCTGCAGCCTGCTGGGAAGGCCCCAGAAGATATCAAGGGACAGAGACTCCTAAGTGCCCTTAATAACAAGGGTTTGGGGTTCACTGAGACCAGTAAGGGGGTCACTGTGTCTGTCTTGTAACCCTGGGTTTCAGGTCGCTATGCAGCTTTGCGCTAGAGTGCTGATCCCAGCAACTGACCAGCAGCCTCCAGCCTCACCCTGGGTCTGCCCTACGTGGTCACTCCTCACAGGCTGACCTGACCCCCCTTCCAGCCCCAGATTCACCCCCTAATTGTTCTACTGTCACTGAGAGCCAGAGATGTTGAGGGGCTGGTGGAGGGAGCTGTGACTCTAGGATGGGTTCTTCTCTAAAGATGGCTGGCAGGAAGTGGGTGCTGAGCTCTGGCAGGGACCTGCTCTGTTGCATCGCTGACAGGGGATGCAGACATTTATGTGAGGTATATAAAGGGGGTATTTGGCTTCTGAGTAAATCTACAGCATGTGCAATTATGAGAGGGAAAATCCCTCTTTATTTCACTTCCATCCTAGTAGCTTCATGGATAAGTCTTTTGCTTGCAACACTAAAGATTGTGGGTTCAAATTCCCCCTGTGGTAGAACTTTACATCTTTCCTGTTCATTACAAAAATCCTTGTTCTTCTTTCCAAGGAAGCTGAGAGAGTCTGAACACAAACCCAACCTGCACCACTTCACTAGCAGGCTTTGGCCAAGTCAAAGTACACACTTGTCTCCAGTTGCCAGTGCCCAGCGCCTCCCACCTGCTTGCAGGCCTGGCTGACAGACTCATCCTCCTCACACCCAGAGCCTCCTGGCTCCCAGTGATCAGCTGTTCAGTGCTGTGTAAGAGGCACTGTGGAGGTAGGAGCTGGGACAGGAAGGAGTGGGGGAGGGAGAGGCTTGGAGAAGGAAATGGCAGGGTGGGGTGGGGAGGGCAGAACAGGTGGAGTGGGGGCAGAGCCTGAGGTGGAGCAGGAGGTGATGTTGAATGTGGTATGATGCCCTTATTGTGTGCCATGGCTGACAAAAACATCTCAGACAGAGAAGCAGCAGGCCAAAAACTTTCCACACTCCTGCTGAAGTAGCTCAGTTGGGAGAGCGTTAAACTGAAAATTTGGAAGTCCCTGGTTCAATCTTGGGCTTTGGTAGAGGTGGCTTGTTTCCTGGGAGCACAGCAGTACCTTTATGTGAGGCAAGTCCCTGATTTTGAGCTCATGAGCAGGACAATGGAACATGAGCTTCTGCTCCTACTTGCCCCCCATGACCTTTAACAATGAGAGACAGGAGCTGTCTTTCCCACATTGATCAACCCAATATGGGAGGAAGAGATGGAGGCAAAGGAACCCTTGGAGATGGGGGCAGAGAGAGGAGACAAAAGCTCTTCTGCACAGCTGAGCGTGGGCAGTACCAGTGATGGGGCATCTGTAAAAGTGACCCCATGGAGCGTAGCAGGGATTAGGGACCAAGGAGGAAGTGCATGACATTCAGTGCTTTACAGCAAGTGGACTTGGACATGGTGGGCATTCAGGAAATTCACATTAATGACTTTAGGGTAACTCAATAGGCAGAGGGTGATTGGAGGAATGGTCCATCTCTCTGGTCCTTCAGGCCAGGGAAGAATGATGGAGTTGGAGTCTTGTTCTTCACATCCAGGGTGCAGGGACAGAAGGGGTGGAGCTGTGATTTGGGAGACCATTACAGATGGACTTTGAGCTCTGTGGCACTGGTTACTGCTACATTAGTGTTTATGGTTCCTAGTTATGGTGTGAAATAAAAGATCAATGGAAGGAACTGGTTTCCTTCCTCCGGACCAAATGGTGTTAGAGGGCATTTTAATTGTGTCATCCGGAATGAGGACCGCTGATCCAGTTTCCCCAATCATCAGACGAAACGTTTCTACAAAGAGAACTACCTGGTTCAAGGTGTGTAGTGGAAGGTGTGCTGGAGCCTCCTATAGTAGTGTGTAGTGGAAGGTGGGCTGGAGCCTCCAATTCCTCTGACCTGAGCTCACACCAGTCACAGATGGGGGTTCACCTTTCTGCAGGGACAGACCAGGAGTCACATTGACCGGATTTACATGAAGGAGAGCATGCGGACAGCCCAGTGCAGGGTAGTGCCAATGGACTGTTCAGATCACGCAGCTCTGACCGTGTGCTCAATGTGGGCAATTCCCTGACACAAGGCAGAGGATGTTGGAAGCTGAACATCCAGAGATTGCCAGATAAAGGAGCGGGACCGTGAAGCCTGGTGATGTTGGTGGAACAGGAAAGGATCAGAGGGGTCTACGGCAGCCAGGGGGATTGCTGGGAGTCAGTGAGGTAGAAGGCAGCAGCTTTGTTACAGCAGCTGGGGAAACAGCTCAAAAGTATAGAAACCAAAGTGTCAAGTCCTGCAGCATCACCTGTGGGATTTCCACAAGACCAGTGGGACCTCCTGGAGATATGTCTGTCTGCTGCAAAGCCCTCAAGTTCAATGCATTTGTCCCTGGCTGAACCAGAGTGATGGTTTTTTCCCTCCTACTGGGTGACTGATGCCCGCTGGAGATAGGTCTTCGATCCAGCTGGTTCAACAGGACGGCCACTTCGGGTTGGGGTCCTAGAACTTAACAGTCTGGCTAGAGATTCCTTGGGGGTGACCTGCTGATTGTGATTCTCATGCTTCACCTGATGGCCACAACTTTGGTCCCTGTACCTGGAACTGCCCCGCTCTTCCTCACATGGCATTTAAAGGAAGAACTGCCAGGGCCAGGCTGGAGCTCAGCTCACGTTTCCTCCTCCGGGAACCTAGAGCGGCGGTGGCTGGTGCTGACGGCTCCAAGGGAAGGCTTAGAAACTACAGAGCAATTGAGGGTGGGGAAGAGGAGGGGAGCAGACACTCACAAGACACCCAGCCAGCCTGTTCCCTGCCATGCCAAACACCACTGAAGGCCACCCACAGACCAGCATGCAGGATGGCTGCTGATGTTCTGTGGCCAACACCAGAGGATGGTAGGGAAGCAGGCCCAGCCCCCCTGGGGGGGGGGGCTCTGACCATTCCCACTCAAGATGTCACTTTTGCAGTGGGGCAGGAGATTTTACCCCCAACAGGCTTTTCTCAGACTGGCGAGAAGCAGAGCAACACCCAGGCTCCAAAGCTGCTATTTACCAACCCCCCTCAATACAGGGAAGACACATTGGGAAGAGGAAAACTGCCCTACAGTCCGGGCAGCCGCCCATTTTCTCTGCAAGTCAGGAGTGGCAAACACATGGAGCTCAGGCCCTGGCCTTTGTGACACCCAAACCCCAATTCCTTCCTGAGGCTTGAGCTGAAGCTGGAACATCCATCTGAGTGGCCAGGAAGAGGTTCCAGAGCTGAAGCCAGCAGGACTTTCAGCAGAAAGGTAAAAACTGCACAGATACAGCCACAAAAGTACATGAACCCTCAATTACCTGATCTGAAGTCACACACCTTATCCATTAGGCCACACAAGAAAAGCCTTTTCAAACACTTCTTTGGAAAAGGCAGACACTGTGTTTCTTGGGTCAACTACTGAGGGGGACAGAGACTCTGGGGAGAAGAAGAGCTCCAGGGACATGTGAGAGTTAATTCTATGGTGCCAGGTGCAGCACTGTGGTGGAGAGGTTTAGCAGGAGGGATTGGGGTGCAGCAGATGGACCAGCTGTCTAGGTGAGGAGATTTAGTCCCATTGATGCACAGGAGGAAGGACGAAGAATCCTGCCGAGGGGCAGTAGCCATGAAGAAAAACAGGAGAAGCTCCTGAGAATTTTCTGCCTGTTTTGCCTGCCCTCTTGCACTTCTGTTGGAAGGGGTGAATCTTTTGAGCAAGCCAAGCTAGCTCCTTTCATAGAATATGAGGCTTTTAACTGGGTGTTCCTGTGTTTCAGCCCTTGATTTAGCAGTTGATTTCTAATCTCTGTGCTTGCCAGTCACCAAACGAATCCTGCTCAAGTCCAGATCCACACACGTATTTCCACAAGAACTGGCAATTTCCTGGAAAGGCCCCTTCCTTCTGCTGAGTGCTTAGGAAGCAGGATAGAAGCCCACATCCACAAGAGTGGGCCCAGAAAGCTCAGATTCTGGTTGGCCAGAAGTGCTGTGGGGCTAGTTGCTGAGAAAGCCAAGGGGAGGGAGACAGCAGCAGAGAGAAGACAGCAGAGCAGCTGCAGGGCAGCAGTGAGTGCAGAGTACAAGCCTGCCAGTTGTGGGTCACAGGTGTCTAGGGACTGTGACACCATCTGGTCCCATGGCTTAAAGGGCACCATCAGATCACTCAATACTGCAGGCTGAGCTCAGATCCCAGTGGGACTTTGGGACCCATAGCTCCATAGTTAAGCACAGGTGAAGTTTCAAGGCTTTGTCTTGTTCTTTCAAATGACATGGGAGCCTGTCTTTTGCCTGCTAGCTGTTGTGACTTGAGCTCCAGAGGGGAGGTTGGATCCAGGGACTGGCCTTGCCTGGAGCCCTATAGGGACGGGTGTGAGCTGGATTTACTCAGAGTCCTGAAGCTGGGCTGCAGCCAGGCCTAGGAGGCAGCCCTATTGACCTACTGGTCCGAAGTCAATTGGGTGGTGTTGGTCTTTACCCAGGAATGCTGAAGGGTGGTCTTGAGGGAGGGAGACTTAATACTCCTCCCTGTTAGTCAGGGCTGAAGAGGATTGTTGTAAGTGTGATCAGGTTGGTGAGCTGGGCCTTCTAGAGTTTGGGGAGGGTGGCGTTGACTGGGGCTTGGTGCTAGCAAAATGTCTCAGGATGCTGGAGGGAGGAGCAGGCCTGGTCTAGGGCTGGGAAGAGAGAGAGCAGCAGGTTTCCTCTATTGTTTCCTACTCCCTTTTTCTTGACTACTTTTTCCTTTGCATGAAGTTGCTCTTTCATTTCATGAGCCTGGCTAGCTCAGTTGGTAGAGCATCAGACTTTTAATCTGAGGGTCCAGGGTTCAAGTCCCTGGTCAGATAATCAGATATCTCACTGAATCTTAATAATCTGTGTCTTTCAAGTCCTTTGTGTTGTTCCTTTTCCTCTTCAGGATTTTGCCTTTCCTCAGAAGGGCCTTTTGTGTGGGGGATTGAAGGGGCAATGTCCTGACTGCCCCTCTGTCCTCACAGGTTGGAGGAATAAAGACCTCTGGACACATAGCAGGTTCCTCCCAGATGGCTGCATTCTCCCATGGTGGAGGTGGAAGTGTCTGCAGTGCCTGGGGGAGACCTGTGCATTCTGGGAGCAGGGACAGGACAGAGAAAGGAGAGATACAGGGCAGCTCTGAACACTCTGCACATAACTGCCCACCCTGACCTGCAACCCCGAACATCCCAGCACTGAGCTCCCCACTCACCGCTCTGCCGGTGCCCCTCACTCCTGACCCACAGTCCCTGTTGTCCCAGCCCTGGGGTCCCCCTATTACAGCTTTGCTGGTGCCTCTCACTCCTGACCCGCAGCCTCTAATGACCCAGCCCTGATCTCCCCAGTCACTGCTTGGCCGGCGCCCCTCACTCCCTTTATGCAACCCCTTGTATCAGAGCCCTTAGCTCCCCAGTAACCTCTCTGCCAGTGCCCCTCACTCCCCATGCACAGCGCCTGCTGGCCCTGACGTGAGCTCCCCCCATCTCTGCTGGTGCCCCTCCTGACTCACAGCCCCTGCTATCCCAGCCCTGAGCTCTCCAGTCACCGCTCTGCCAGTGTCCCTCACTCCCCATGCATAACCCCTGCTGGCCCTCATGTGAGATCTCCCCATCTCTGCTGGTGCCCCTCCCGACCCACAGCCCCTGCTAGCCCAGCCCTGAGCTGTCCAGTCACCGCTCTGCTAGTGCCCCTCACTCCTGACCCACAGCCCCTGCTGTCTGAGGCCTGGGCTCCTCATGTAACAATGCTGGTTCTGGTGGGACCCAAATGAAAGTGCCAATTCAGGACAAATTGCTTCAAGTAGGGCAGTTATAGCCCAAGGCTGGGGCTTTTCCACCTCTAAGGCAAAGCAAATGAGCCAGACAGAGAGGACTTTGCTTTTACCTCACTAGCTAACCACAAGTCACACAAGCAATTCCCTTAGACACTCCACTTTCCCAGTATCACCACCAGTGCCACTCGTTAGGGGGATGAATCCTTATGAAAACCAAGAACTCAGTAAATGAAAATAGGTTCTCCCGATCCCAAAGGACCAAGCCCCAGACGCAGGTCACACTGTTGCCAATCCTTTAGCCTCTAAAATCTAAAGGTTTATTCATAAAAGAAAAAAGATATAGATGAGAATTAGAATTGATTAAATGGAATCAATTTCTTACATTAATGGCAAAGTTCTTGGTTCAGGCTTGTTGCAGTGATGGAAAGAACTGCAAGTTCAAAGCAGGTCTCTGAAGTACAAATCTCCACAGCTGGGATGGGTCCTTCAGTCCTTTGTTCAGAGCTTCCGATTGTAGCAAAGTTCATCCAGAGGATTGAAGACTGAAGACAAAATGGAGGAGCTGCAGCAGCTTTCTATAATTTTTCGAAGTGCAGAAATTTTCTTTGTCCTTTGCAGTGGAAACTTACAGCAAAATGGTGTTATGAGTCCCATGGGCAAGTCCCTGCCCCCTTACTGAGACACAGGATGTTTCTGCTTTCCCTGAATGGGTGCATTGTGTAGCTGATAGTTCTTAATGGACCATCAAGCAGGCCAGGCAGAGCTAACAGCAACTTGTCTGGGAGACCACCAAGAAGCACGGCACAAATTTGAGGTACAGACACTATCTAGCCAAGATTCATCACTTGAACTACAAAAATGATACCCACATACAGATAGCCTAATCATAATCAGCAGGACCTTAGCTATCCATGGCCAGCTGACATCCATGAAGACACCCAGCCAGCCAGCTCCCTGGCATGCAAAACACCCACTGAAGGACTCCCACAGTCCAGCATGCAGGGCATCTGCTGACACTCTGTGCCCAACCTCAGAAGACTGTAGGAAAGCAGGATCAGTCCCTCTGGTTGGGCCTCTTACCCTTCCCACTCAAGGTGCTCACTTTCACAGGAAGGCAGAAGATTTTACCCCAAGAGGCTTTTCTCCAGCAGAAAGGAAAAATCTGCACAAGCATAACCATGAAGGGATTTGAACCCTCAATCTCCTGATTAGAAATCAGATGCCTTATCCATTAGGCCACATCGTTGTGATGTGCTAGCTACGGAGATCCCCCCTCCCTTTGGACTGTCACCTGACATGGTGAGATTTCTTCTGAGCCCACTTTCCCTGTCCACTTGGGACTCCACAACCCTGTCTTGTTAAGCCAGACACACTAGCCTGCTGCAACACAGAGCCAGCTCTGGTTCACACCCACCAAAGCTGCACACTTCACTGAAAAAAGCTTACAGGTAAACTGCCTCCAGCACC
>ML677467.1:85787-114768 GCA_007922305.1 Dermatemys mawii | reverse complement strand
CCCCCCCACTCACACACCTGAACACACACACGCCCACACACACACCTGAACACACACACACACACACACACATGCCCCCACACATACACACACCCACACACATACACGGGCCCACACACCTGCACACACACTCACACATGCGCACACGCACACACACACGCACCCACACACATGCACACCCCACACACCCACACACATGCACACCCACACACGTGCACACACATGCGCACACAGCCCCCCCCCCCCCCCGCCCATGCATGCTGAAATCAGTCTGCTTATGTCATTCCTTCTGCCTGAAGTACCCGAGCTACTGGTGCTGGGGGGGTGGGGGCAGAGGCCGGCTTAACAGCGGAGACCCCCCTGTTTCCGTGGTGACCGGCCGGAGGGATGCTGGGGGCCGTGGAGAGGAAATGGGGCTGGGGTTGCTATTTGCTGGGGGGGAGTCTAGGGAAAATGGCCCGGTTGCCATTTTACTGGCTCCTCGCCCGCATTTAAAGCCAGGCTAGAGTGGACTCAGCGGTGAGACCTTGTTTCTGATCTTCCTAGGGCTGAGGAGCGAGGCCGGGGCCGAGCGTTGCATCGCGCGGGGCAGCAGCGGTGCAGCGAAGGACCCTAAAGAGGCTACACTAGTAGCCAGGGTGTCCCCACTTGCTGACATCACCGGCAGCTGGGCCAAGCGGGGCACCTCACAGTGTGATGCTGCAGAAGCCACACAAGAAGCTCACAAGAGCCAGCCTTAGGGAAATGGCACCCTCAAGGAACTCGGATTGTTGTGCCCCTGGCCCTTACTCTCTCCCCACACCCCCATCTACCCCCCAGTCCCCCCGGCCCCTGCTCCCTCCCTGGGCCCCCTGCGCATCCCCTGCCTCTCTCTATGTCCCCAAGCTCCCTCAGGAGCCCCCTGAGGCAAATGACACTACACAATGTACTGTGGTGAATGCACCACATGCTCTTGAATGTGGGGGTGTTTTTCCCCATTATTCCTGGGCCCCCTTTTAATAAAAGTCGGTTTTGTTGTACGCAGACTCAGTGCTTGCGAGCAGGGAAGTTTTGCCTCTCAGAGGCGCGGTGTTTAGTTTCCCCACTTTAATGGCTGGCGGCTGGAGCCAGCCAGAGTCCTCACCCCGTCCCGCACTCCCACCCCAATTTTGTGACTGCGTATTCATGGCCAGCCATACAATCTCCATACCCTGATGTGGCCCTGGGGCCTGAAATTTTGCCCACCCCTGATTTAGGGGTTCCTGTTAACAACACAAAATAGAGCTCCTGGGTGGGGCTAGGCATGTCCCCTACCCAGCTCCTAGGCAGAGGCGCTGCCAGGCAACTCTCCATGCTGCCTCTGCAGTTCCCAGTGGCTATGGTGCCCAACCAATGGGAGCTGTGGGGGTGGCGCTTGGAGGGGGCAGCGCATAGAACCCTCTGGCTGTCCCTGCGTTTAGGAGCCAGAGTGGGGACGTGCTGCTGCTTCCGATAGCCGTGTGGAGTCACAGCATGTGGGGAAGGCAGCAAGCTCCTGACCCCGCTCCCCAGCAGGAGCACTGGAAAAGTCTGTGCAGCCCCACCCTGAGTCAAGCCCCTACAGTCCATGAAGGTTATTCCCTGGAGGCGTGGCCCTGCTACCTGGGGAGGAGAGGGGTTGAACACACCCCTGCCCTGCTGCAGGACCAAACACAGAGACATGAAGATGTCTAGTAGAGCGCCTCAAGGGCCCAGCACTGGCTGTAATTCACACCCTGAACCCCTGTAACCCTGAGGTCGGGGTGAAGGACTCTGCCTGTAAGACCTCGGTCCCACCTTTGGGAGAAGAGACAGATGAAGTTCCTTAAGGTCAGACTGCAAAAGAGTGAGGAGGTTTCAGCCGACAAGCAGAGACTGGAGAACAGGCCGGTGTAGCTTGTTCCTAGGTGCCATGGGGCTGCGGGTCGGGAGTGTGGGGCACCGTCAGGGTCTAAGGGGGTGCTGTGGGTCACGAGTAAAGGGCACCATCAGGCTTCGGGGGCTACGGGTCGGGAATGGGGGCACGATAACCGACCCCCTCCCCCCACACAGGGTGGCCAGAGCAGGGAGCCAACCCATCCCCACCCCCTGCACAGGGTGGAGCCACCCCCCCCCCCCAGCACAAGGCAGACGGCGGAGCCAAACCCCCCCTCCCCACAGGGCGCAGGGCTCTGTCCCAGGCTGTGAGCTGAGTGGGGCCAGCATCTGAGACCCTGACATGCCATTAATAATGGTCTCGCATGGCCCCCCCCCGAGTCTGTGCCAGAGCCCCGCCACAAAGGCCCCCCCCCTTCCCCTATCGCCCCAACTGCCCCTGATCCCCTTCCCCATCTCCCCCCATGTCATGTTACTGTGATTATCTGGGATCATATACCTCAGTGGTGCAACCAAGGTCCTGTAGTTTGTGTAAATGGGGTCATCTAAGGTGTCCACGACCGGGTTATGGTCGGCTGATTCTGATTAAGTTCATGTGTGATTATCAGTACATGGCTATCATTCCTGCAGTTAAAGTTATGAATGTTGGCTATATAGTGTCTGTATCTCAGACGTTTGCTCTGCTTCTGGGTGACATCCCAGACAAGTTGCTGTTAGCTCTGCCTGACCTGTTTGATGGTGTCACAGGGGGTGGGGGAGTCCCGTTCCCACACCCCCCACTTCCTGGGATTCACAGTGATTCTTAGCCAGCCAGTAGATCAGAAGGTTTATTTGAGATGACAGGAACACAATCCAACTCCAAGCTTGTCAGTACAAACAGGCCCCCTTAGTCAGGCCCTTCTGGGGGACAAGGAGATAAGACCCCGAATCTGGGCTCCTCACCTCTCTTCCCCAGCCAGCTTCTTCTTCTCTCAAAATCCCTCCACCCGTCTGCCTTCCTTTGTTCACTTCCCGGGCCCTAGGTGTCAACTTCCCTCCCCCTTCTCATCTCAGGTTACAGCTCCAGGTACCCTGATCAGAGCAGTTTCCCCTCAGAGTCATGTCCACCCTCGTCCCTGCTTGTCACAGATTGCCCATTAAGGGAAGGCGACACATCCTGTGTCTTAGCAAGGGGGGCGGGAATTGCCCAAGTGACTCAAACTCCATTTTGCTGTAAGTTTCCACAGCGAAGGACAAAGAACATTCCTGTACCTGGGACGGATATAAAAGGGTGGTATCCCCACCTCCATCTTGTCTTCAGTCTCCAGTCTGGTGCCTGCTTCTGGATGGGACTTTGCTACAAAGGATTGATGACCCATCCCTGCAGGGGCTGTATGCCAGAGATTTTGATTTGAACCTGCAGTTTATTCTACCACTGATGCAAGCCAAGTGATTTGCCATTACCACATGTATTTGATTTCCTTTAACTGTTTCTAACCTTCACCTAGATCTTTTTCCTTGTATAATAAACCTTTAGATTTTAGACTCTAAAGGATTGACAACAGTGTGATTTGTGGGTAAGATCTGATTTGTAGATTGACCTGGGTCTGGGGCCTGATTCTTGAATTGGAGAGAACCATTTTCTTTATTTGGGGTGTTGGTTTTCATAACCATTTGTCCCTAGGACAGGTGGCTGCTGGTGGTGATACTGGGAAACTGGAGTGTCTAAGGGAATTGCTTGTGTGACTTGTGGCTAGCCAGTGGGGCGAAACTAAAGTCTTTTCTATCTGGCTGGTTTGGTGCCTTAGAGGGGGAGAAACCCCAGCTTTGGACTGTAAATGTCCTGTTTGAAGCAATTTCTCCTGACTTGGCACTCTCAGATGCATCCCACCAGGAACAGCACCGTCATAGGGGCAGGAGTGAGGGGCACTGTCAGGGTGCCAGGGGGCTGCGGGTCAGGAGTGAGGGGCACCATCAGGGTCCAGGGAGGCTGCGGGTTGGGAGTGAGGGGCACCAGCAGAGTGCAGGGGCCTGTGGGTCAGGAATGAGGGAGTTGGTGTAGCCTCCATTGTAGAGAAGGAACTGAGGAGACGGGCCATGCATGTGTTCTATTAAGGTACACTCAGAGCGGGGAAAGGGGGCAAGCTCTCCACATGCGTGGCTGGTACGAGTACTGCTGCAAAAATCTCCAATTGAAGGCACAGGGACGCACAAACACCTAATGTGGAGCACCCACAGGGACTCTCGAAGAAGAAGAAGAAGAAGAAAAAGTAACAGTCACATTAACACCACCCTATACCGGAAACCTACCAACCGCTACGCCTACCTTCATGCCACCAGCTTCCATCCCGGACATACCACACGATCCATTGTCTACAGCCAAGCACTGAGGTACAACTCCATTTGCTTCAAACCCTGAGACACAGACCAACACCTACAAGATCTTCACCAAGGTTTCTCAGAACTACAATACCCGCATGAGAAAATAAGGACACATCAACAGAGCCAGACGTGTACCCAGAAGCCTGCTGCTGCAAAACAAGCCCAAGAAAGAAAACAACAGAACACCACTGGCCATCACCTACAGTCCTCAATTAAAACCTCTCCAACGCATCATCAGTGATTGACAACCCATCCTGGACAAAAATCCCTCACTTTCACAGGCCTTGGGAGGCAGGCCAGTCCTCGCCCACAGACAAGCCCAAGCAGATTCTCACCAGCAACAGCACACCGCGCCATAACAACTCTAACTCAGGAACCAATCCATGCAACAAACCTCGATGCCAACTCTGCCCACATATCTACAGCAGCAACACCATCACAGGACCTAACCAGATCAGCCACACCCTCACTGGTTCATACACCTGCACATATACCAATGTAATATACGCCACCATGTGCCAGCAATGTCCCTCTGCTATGTACATTGGCCAAACTGGACAGTCCCTACGAAAAAGGATAAATGGATACAAATCAGATATTAGGAATGGCAATATACAAAAACCTGTAGGAGAACACTTCAATCTCCCTGGACATACAATGGCAGACCTAAAGACAGCCATCCTGCAGCAAAAAAACTTCAAGACCAGACTTCAAAGAGAAACTGCTGAGCTCCAGTTCATCTGCAAATTGGACACCATCAAGTCTGGACTTAACAAAGACTGTGAATGGCTCGCCAATTACAAAAGCACTTTCTCCTCTCTGGGTGTTCACACCTCCAGATCAGCTACTGGAAGTGGGCTTCACCCCCCCGACTGAATTTACCTTGCTCTCTTGCCTGCATATTTATACCGGCCTCTGGAGATTTCCACAACATTTGTCTGATGAAGTGGGTCTTAGCCCACGAAAGCTCATGATCCCTAAGATCTGTTAGTCTATAAGGTGTTACAAGACTCTTTGTCGGTTTTATCAAATTAGGGTTAAACAGAGACTGGGAATGGCTGGGTCATTTCACAAATTGAATCTATTTCCCGCATGTTAAGTATCCTCACACCTTCTTGTTAGCTATCTGGTATGGACCATCTTGATTATCACTACAAAAGGTTTTTTTTCTCCTGCTGATAATAGCCCATCTAAATTAAATAGCCTCTGAGAATTGATTTGGCAACTTCCACCTTTTCATGGTCTGTGTGTGCTCTGACAAAGCTCCAAGTTTGTACTTGTGGGTCCTGCGCTTCCTGGCAGATTTAGGGGCCTCAGAAACTCATCTAGGCCCCAGAGTGACCTCCCTTTCTCAGTAGAATTGGCAAGAGTCACCACCTAGTGAGTTACCTTCATCACAGGCCAGTATGGAAGATGGAAAAGGGGGGAGCCCGGGCCCGCCCTCTACTCCGGGCTCCAGCCCAGGGACCCTAATAGTATCAGCTACGATGGCTGACCTTTTATCCACAAAACACAATACAATTCCCTGGGCTACTTCCCCACAGCAGTCCCCACTTCATCAAACTCCACTTCACCCTTACCTCAGGGCCTCCTTCCTTCAGTATGATATGTTGTCCAACACTCAGTCTCACCAACAGCATAACTTCCTTCCACAGCTCCTGACACCCACACCCACCTGACTAACCGGGAGGTTTTTATCTGGTTTCAGCCAGTCCCTGATTGGCTTCAGGTGTCCCAATTAGGCTAGCTGTTTCTACTCCTTTCTAGAAGGTTCTTAATTGCCCCCAGGTGTCTTGATTGGCCTGGAGTAGCCTTTGTTTGGCTATCCAGGGAACAAGGACCTGCACATCCTGAGACTAATATACCTGCCTTCCAGCACTCTCCTATATCCTTCTGGTCTGACTCCGTCACACAAGTTACACATCACTCCTGACGTATTGAGGTGTATCCCCTCTATGTAGGAAGGTGCCGCCTCTCACCTTGTACAGGTTGGTTCGAGCAAAACAACTCTATCCATCATGTTACCCTTTTGCCCCGTCTTTAGGATGGGTCGGCCTGTTCCTTGTTATCTGTATGCAATGTGCCAGTGTCTTAGTACCTCTTAGCTGTGCACTTTTGCAACATCAGCCCTTTCCTTGCCAACTTCTGTGAGCAGGGCCTGCCTGTAGCTCACAGCTTAACTTTGCTTTATGTTAGCAAAGTCTTGATCATTACTTTAGCTCAGGCCTTAGGCCTCATATCAGGCCTCTGATACAAGGGTTTATGTTTCAGGGCCTCAGCCTACTACACCAGGGTGTTCCCAAGCAGACCTCTCCACCACTCAGCTGCCAGTTCCCACCACCTCACTGTCACTCCATGCCCCTGGTAAGCTGGGAGCGGCCATGGGGGAGGTGGGAAGCTGGTGGGGGTATGAGGAGCACCTGTAGCAGCTGGGCACAGGAAGGGCTAGGAGAATGGAGATCCCGAGGGCCTACCCCAAAGCTGAGCCTAGTATACAAGGAAGGGGCTGTGCACATCCATCTGCATCCTGCGGTGCGCAGAGGGGTGAGAACTCCTCCATTCGTCTCACTACCTGTCCTCATTCTTCTTCGTCCATCTCAGTGCTCAGGTGCCTGCACCATGACATGCACTGAGTCCTCGCCCCGGCTTCAGCATCACACACCTGGGGTATGCACCGGACACACTTGTTCCCGGCTCTCAGCAGACCCGACGTGTCATACCTAGTGCTGGCCTGCAACAGTACAGCGAGCATGTCCCAGCTGAGCCGTGATCCCTCCTGCCTGCTGCTGTGGCCCTGGCCTCTCTGACGCCATTTTCATTGTGACCCCTGGTGCCTCCCATAGCATTCCCGCCCCACCCCACCATCTGGACGTCCTATCCCCGACCCAGCTCTGTTGACCAACCAGGGCAGGGCTTGAGAAGATGAGTGGGTGGCCTGGGTGGTGCACTTAGGGGGCAGTGAACTTCCTCAAGAGTGAAAACGTTCCCCATTGACATTTCCCAAGGAGCCCGCAGGGTTCTGAAGGAGATTAAATATGAGGTGGCTGACGCTGAGCTGCTGATAAAACTATATCATCCGTTATTAAACACAGTCACTGCTCCAGAGGGCTGAGGGTATCAGATGTTGTACCTCCATTCAACAGAGTTTCTAATTGTGGTTTGGAGTATTACAGACAAATAAATCTTGTATCTTCACCCAGGAAATTGATGAAATGATATTAAACACACACAACACCCCTCACACCGAGAAGATTATGATGTAGTAGGCTCTATCCAACACAGATTCTGCAAAGCAAAATTGTCTCACTGATCCCTTTGAATTCTTTCAATGTGGTGTCAGTACAGTAGATGAGAAAGGAGAATGAGTTGACCTAATTTTTTTGATCCTTCCAAAAGGCCTTTGACAAGGTCCCACACAAGTGGCCACTAAAGAAGCTAAGAAGGCATGAGATAAGAGACAGATAATTGTCATGGATCAAAAACTGGCTGAGAGAAAAAACAAAGAGGAGGAAGAAATAGTCAGTTTTCATCATGGACAAAGGTTAACAGCAGGAAACTCAAGGTTCAGTACAAGGTCCCATGTTATTTAATACAAACAACATAAACTGGGATGAGCTGTGAGGGAGCGACATTTGCAGTTGACTCGTAGTTCTTTAGGTGATTCAGGATTAGAAAAGACTGTGAGAGATTCTGAGCAAGGCTGTGGACATGACTAAATCCAATCTCCAAAAATACAAAGAAATGCACCTTCAGGGGAGACATGCAAACTACACGTATATCTTGTTGGGCCCTACATTAATGGACTCCACTCACGCAAGGGACCTGAGTGTGCATCACTGTAGATACATCAATGAAAAGCTCTGCTCAATGTGCAGCTGTTATCAGAACAGCTAACAAGATGCCAGGATGCATAAGGAACTGGATGGAGGATCATATGGAAAATGTTACAAAGCCTTATATAAATCAGCAGTGCAGCCTCATCTGGATACTCCGTGCAGGACAAGTTACCCCATCTCAACAAGGATCATTCAGAACTAGAGGGCGTTCAGACAGAAGTGATGAGAATGACTAAGGGCCTCAAGAACCTTCATATAAAGACAGATTGTAAAGCCTCGGATTGTCACCTTCAAGAGGAGATAAATAACAGGAAACCTGATATAAATATATCAGAATGATTAGTCTAGAGAAGGGAGATCAGGAGCATCTGCTCTAATGGTCTCGTAGCACAAGAACAAGGGGAAGGTCAATGAAATTCAAAACTGAGAAAAGGAAATACTTGGCCACTCAACATGGGATTAAACTACCACATGAAGTTATTGATGCCAAAAACTGAGGCAGGATTTAAGCCAATCTCTAAGTATTAGAGACCAGGATGAGACTAACAAAGGGGGCAGATTTTAGAGTGCCCACCTAGTGGTTTCTTACATTTTCCTCTGAAGTGTCTCTTATTGGTGACTGTCAGCGACAGGACAAAGGACTGAGCATTCAGGACAGGACCTCGAACCCAGTTGACTTAGACTCATAGAAGATCAGGGTTGTAAGGGACCTCAGGAGATCACCTTGTCCAACCCCCTGCTCAAAGCAGGACCAATCCCTATTTTTGCCACATATCCCTAAATGGCCCCCTCTAGGGTTGAATTTACAGCCCTGTATTTAGCAGGCCAATGCTCCAACCACTGAGGTATCCCTCCCTCCTGATATTCACACTCTTATGGAGAAATATTTACACTACATAATTACTCTGGAACTTGTTGTACTCAGCGCCCGCTGTTGTGTTACTGATATCATGTATTATTGGGTCCAGGGATTCTTGCTTAATCCCATCTTTGGGAGTTTGAGCCTCTTCACAGACACCATTTGCAATCTCCTCCTGTTCCTCAGACTCTTGCTTGCTGTTGTTTTCTCTCTCTGAAGGAGGACAAAGTGTGGATTGTTTACACCAGCAGTTCTCAACCAGGGGTACACATATCCCTTGGGGTGTGCTGAGGTCTTTCATGGGGGGTTCATGACCGCATCTAAATATTTGCCTACTTTTACAATAGGCTACATACAAAGGTCTAGCTAACTCAGTGCAGACTAACTTAACTAGGAAAATGCATTAAATTTGTGTAAAGTTCCCTTCAAAGGTTCTTATCACCTGTCAGACACAGATCCACTACAAAAGGTTTTTTTCTCCTGCTGATAAAGGCCCATCCATATTAAACAGCCTCTTAGAATTGGTATGCTAACGTACAACCTTTCCCCCACCCCGCTTTCTGTGTGTATAAATACATCTTACTTCTGTTCCATTCTATGCATCCGATGAAGTGGGCTATAGCCCACGAAAGCCTATGCTTAAATAAACTAGTTAGTCTCTAAGGAGCCACAAGTCTTCATCGTCTTATTTACGGATAAAGACTAACATAGCTGCTAATCTTAAACCTGTCAGTAGAGACTAAAATTTCCTACAATGACTTGTTTACACTGCTCTGTATAATGTAAATCGAGGGATAGCCAACGACACTTAAATGTAAGTACAATATTTCTATTCCAATTGATCTATTTTCAAATTATATGGTAAAAATGAGAAAGTAAGCCATTTTTCAGTAACACTCTGCTGCGACACTTTGTATTTTTATGTCTGGTTTGGTAAGGAAGTGGCTTTAAGTGAGGTGAAACTTGGGGGTATACCTGACAAATCAGACTCCTGAAAGGGGTACAGTAGTCTGGAAAGGTTGAGAACCACTGATCTACACCATAATTCTCTGGCTCTGAACAATTCCAGACCCTGGCTGACAACCCTTCCCGGCTGTCAAATGGCAAGAGCATCCCTGACTAAATTACTCCACCTGCAACACATCTCCACCCACAAAATCTTTGACACTGAGAGTCAGTTTTACCTCAAATTCTTCATGGCTTCTATAGAACTAGTTTGTTGATGATGGTGAGCATTCTTAAAACTACAATACCCACCTGGTGAAGAGAAGAAACAGGTTGACAGAGCCAGACATGTACCCAGAAGTCACCTACTACAGGACAGGCCCAACAAAGAAAGTAACAGAACACCACTAGCTGTCACCTTCAGCCCCCAGCTAAAACCTCTCCAACGCATCATCAAAGATTTACAACCCATCCTGAAGGACGATTCCTCGCTCTCACAGATCTTGGGAGACAGGGCAATACTTGCTTACAGATAGCCCCCAACCTGAAACAAATATGCACTAGCAACTAGACACCACATAACAAAAACACAAGAAACCCCGTTGCCAACTCTGTCCATATATCTATTCAAGAGACACCATCAAGGACCTAACCAAATCAGCCACATCGTTAGGGGCTCATTCACCTGCACATGTACGAATGTGATATATGCCATCATGTGCTAGCAATGCCCCTCTGCCATGTACATTGGCCAAACCAAACAGTCTCTATGGAAAAGAATAAATGGACACAAATCAGACATCAAGAAGTACAACATTCAACAAGCAGTCGGAGAACACTTCAATCTCCCTGGACACTCAATAACAGACTTAAAAGTTGCAATTCTTCAATAAGAAAACTTTAAAAACAGACTCCAACGAGAAACTGCAGAACTGGAATTAATTTGCAAACTGGACACCCTCAAATTAGGCCTGAATAAAGGCTGGGAGTGGATGAGTTATTAAAAAAACTAATTTCCCCCTACTGTTACTCAAACCTTCTTGTCAACTGTTTGAAATGGGCCACCCTCATTACCACTACAAAAGTGATTTTTCCTCCTTTGGTATTCGACTGTTGAGAGTAGCCCACTTCCACTTTAACTAAATTGTTTCATAAGCACTGACCCCCCGCTTGGTAAGGCAACACCCATCTTTTCACATACTGTGTGTATATACTTGCCTACTGTATTTTCCACTCCATGCACCTGATGAAGTGGGTTTTAAAAACCCATGAAAGCTTATGCCCAGATAAATGTATTAGTCTCTAAGGTGCCACAAGGACTCCTCATTGTTTCTGCTGATAGAGACTAACACGGCTACCACTCTGAAACCTGTCCCCAGGTAAGCATTTCTCTTCCCTTTTATGAAAACCTTCCTTGAAACTGATATTCAATTGTTAAAATTACTCAATGAAGATTACACTTTTTTAATTCTAGTAATCAACTTTTTGCACAAAAATCATCATTTTCTAAAGTGCAATAAGTACTACATTTATTGGAATGAATGGTGACACAGTATTTTAGTCGTGTACATTGCTTGTTACATATAGTATTTAAAAGCCTTTAAAATATAAAGATTTAATCTTTCAAAGGTTTCCAAAAATTTTTGATAGGCTTATTGGCAATATCTCTAATGTACTGCAGTTGTTTGCATCCTGGTGCTGAGGGAATTTAGATATTGTAGATTTTAGGTCTGGGGTCCAGCAAGGGCACTCAGTGTGTCTCATATATTGCATGTCTAAAGGCAGTTGTGGTGTGAGTTGCTGGACATTTGCACGTTTAGTTTTGCATTATTTGTATATTTTGTACATGGTGGCGGGTGTGTTTTAGCAAAAGCAGAGGGGATGGACTGTTCCTCTCGACAGGTGTGTGTGGGGTTAGGGTCTGGTTGTGGGTGGATCTGGGACAGTGGGAAGTGGGGCTGCCTCTGGTTTAAAGCTGCTATTACTCAAGGGGGAAAGATGAGTGCAGTTAAGACTTTGTGAGAGCGTTTCTACACGGCGAGTCACTTGTACACAAGCCGGGGTGCGCATCTACAGTGCACTTCCCTGCCAGGTACTAACTGGCTCTGTGGGCCCTGCTACCCAGCACTAAGAGTTCCATAGACATGCCCAGTAGCAATTCCCCCTCTGCGTGATTGAGAGACAGGGCTTGAACATGGGGAATCTCCTACATCTGTCAGTGCAATAACCACTGAGCTATGGGATATTCTGGGCTTATTCTCTCTGATTGAAGCTGTTCCACTGTGTATAAATAATTTTCAGTGGAGCAGGGGGGCTGGACCCTGGATCTCCCATGGGGGTGCCCTAACCACTGGGCTATAGACTCATTGTCCCTTGCTCTCACTGGCCTTATAACACCTTAAGTGCTCCCCTCACCCACCGACCCCCCAACAAAATACCCCACAGCCCAGTGGTTAGGGCACTTACATGAGCAATAGGAGTTCAACTACCTTCTTATCAGCAAGAGGGGGCAATTGAATGCCAGCTGGGTGCACTAACCACTAGGACACAAGTTATCAGGTGTGCACCATCAGTACCAGCCTCTCCTTCTCTTCCTCCATCTGAATTTCGAATGGCCCCACTCCCAAAGGCGGGCTCACAAGCTGCCAGCTGGCCCCTGAGGCAAGACACGTTCGCCTCTGCCTGCGCCCCGCCATTTATGAACTGCATTGGGGGCAAGGTGGGAGACAGGCCTCTGGATCCCTCCCATAAGACAGATGCGCAAAGGCAGAAACTTTGACGTGTAGGGAGCTTTTATCCTGAAAACTGAATGTGCGTAAATTCAGGCATCTACAGAGTCAGGGGGCAGCCGAGGTGTGTGTGTGTGTGTATCACAGTGGAGTATGTGTGCGCGCACGTGCATGTGTGTCACAGTGGACCTTGAAACTTGATTGAGGTTCTGAAGTCGCAAAGTTTAGACACGTATGTACCCTTGTGGAGACAGGTCTCTTGGCCTCAGTCCCCATCTGTTAGAGGGGATAATGGCACTATCCTGCCTCCCAGGGGTGTGGAGGGCAAATACAGAACACATGTGGTGAGATGTTCAGGTGGGCCATACAAATTCCTCTGATAGTTAGAAAAGTTTGCTTACAACCAGGGCTAGGGCACTAACTCCTTCTGCTGATGTGATTATAACACACACTGCTCAGGCCCGTAGCATCCCTACAACAACTGTTCAACACGTGTTAGCCTTTTATAAACAGAACCTTCATAGAGGTGTTACGCTGATTCTGGATAGACCAAACTAGACCCCAGCTCCATCTCCTGTAGTTGTGATGTCTCCATGGGGCTACCATGAGCAAAAACCAATGGCCACTTTTCATGGCTGTTGCTATTTTCTATGCTGTTTTTGGAGGGCGGTGACCATGTGTGTATTTTCCAGCTCTGTCATTCTTGGTCTGGGTAAGCCACAGCCCAAACGCTGGCATGAGCCCCGAAATCTGTAACTAGGCTCTTGAATGATGGTGCACAGCCTATAAGAGGAGACATTTCCTGGAACAGCGTGAGCCCTATGATCCTGCCTGATGGACCACTGCCTGCTGGGGATGAAAGGAAAACATCGCGGGGGGGGGGGGTCACTTCTGTGTAGCCCAGATACTGTCTCTCAAGTTTGAGCCTTTTCAGAGAATTGTTCTGAGGTGACCCCAGTCTCAGAGGAAAGGAGCCTCAGCTCTGATCCCCGAGGAGAAGTTGGGTGACAGTTTTGAAGACCTTCATTCTTCCCTACCCCACATGGAGACGGAAAGAGGGGCTAACTGGAGCGTACCAGGCGTAGTCACCCAGATACACTAACATGCCATGCTTTGAAACGCAGGCAATAACTGAAGTGGATTGCAGGATCCCCTTCTCTTACTTGTATTTCCCACCAGCAGTTTCACTCCAGTCGAGAAGCGTTCACCTCGTTTTAGTCCAGATTCAGATGCTTCTTTTGGAGACGTCAGATCTTTGGCTCTAAAGATAAAATTTACTCTTGTCATTCACGCGGCTCTTCTCCTTTAACATAATAAATCCCCTGGGGAAGAGGGCCCTTTACAAGACCGTTCATATGATTAAAATGGGGTTGGAGAGGGCATGAAAATGGCAGAGATCATTTAAAAAGTGGTTTATTTTTCATTACCTCCCCTGAATGACCCACATATCTCATATCAAGAAATACTTAAAGAAATGAAACACAGTACTGAAAACCTCACCTGTTCAAAAGTCAGGAATCAGGCCCCAGAAGTTATTGATATTGTCTTAAAAATCATAGGATTTGTAAAAATAATAAATGTTGGGTTCTTTTTAATTTGCCTTCTGGTATCTAAGCCGTTAGAGTGTGTTTAGTCATGTTTTCAAGCTTTTCCACACAACCATGTGGGCTAGAAACTTTTTTAAAAATGAAAGCAGAGATTCCAGCAGCAAAAGTTTTAAGAAATGCACACAAAAAACTGTGAAACTCATGATAATCACATGAGAGTTGGCAACATGGGAAACACTCCCCTGAGCTACAAGGGACAGAAATACATTATCCAGGGTAGTCCCACAGTTTCAAGTTGAGAATATCATGTAGGAAGCTCTTTCCATTCTGTGAAACTCATAAACCCACCTTTGCCTGAGGTGTGTTATATCCGCCTAGAAGGGAAAGAGAAAGACAGCAAAGTTCAGACTTGATTATGCAGGGAGGTTCTGGTGGGTTGTAGCAGGGTGGCTACCTGCTCCAACCCTGAAGGGGTTAAAACAGCCCTGCAGAGGGTTGTAGCTGGGAAGGGGATGGATAACAGCTGGGCTGATAGGGAAGCAGCCACAGCTGTAGCCAGGGTAATCAGGGCCCAGCTAGCGCTTATAAGAAGCTCAAAAGGGTACTGGGATTAGGTGAAGGCAGCAGGTCCAACCACCACCACCCCACCTTGCCTGTGATGACTGGCTATGACACGGCAGTCTGCCCCGAGGAGCGGGGGCTGTGTGATGACTGGCAGTAGCCCAGAAGGCTGAGGCAAGGTGGGATTAGGGGGTGGGGGTTCCCCAGGGAGGGGAGACCTACAGAGAGTGGGGTTTACTGCCAGGGGGGCAGCACTCCAGCTAAGGGGGCCCCAGGGTCTGGGAAGGACCCTGGGCTGGTGACAGGCGGGACATCAACCTGTCGGGGGCGCTCCAAAGGCCAGAAGAGCTGATTCCCCGGATGACTGGCAGGAGACACTGCAGGGGTGAGTCCTCGCCCTGCCACATGGGTGTTTCAGAGTCATGGTGTTTCAACAAGAAATTAAATGAAAAAGCAGAAAATCAATACAGAAACATTGCATATAAAGTTGCAAACACATCCTGAGCTGGGAGAACTTTATGAGAGACTCACCTGAATCCTGTCTCCCCTGCACATTGTCTATCCCTGCCCAATTGCACTCTCAGAATTTACTCCCTGGAGTATGCTAAAATGCTGAGAGATAAATGTTGGCTTTACCAATGAATCAAGCACCTGAGGCAGGCATGGATGGTTGGCACCTTGGGACCAAACGTGTACCCCACAGTAGTGGGAATATTTACACTCTAATGTTATTTTCTACCTTGTACACAGCCTCCTCTGTTGTGTCACTAACATTCTGAATCACTAGGTCCAGGGATGAGTGGTCGAGTCCATGTCTGGGAGTAGGCGCCTCTTCACAGACCCCAGTGACATGACTTGCCGTCCCCTCCTGTTTCTCAGCCACTTGCTCTCTGATCTTCTCACTCTCTGTGGGTGAGATTATTTACACCATATCCCCTGCTGTGAAGAATTCCTGTCCTTGGTTGCTCATTCTGTCCCAGCTGACAAGCAGCAGGAGCTTCCCTGACTAGGTTCCATCACCTGCACCTGATCACATGGCGACCGCCATGAGCCAGCGTGGGTACGGCCTAAGCCGAGCAATGTGAGGTTTCTGGTTCAGTTACATAGTATGTTGCTCCCAGATGCTGATCAATCCTGATAACTCCACAAATACCAAAATCCACGTGTGAGAGACCCAATAAAAGATATTACCTCCCCACGTTGTCGCTCTGATATCCTATCACTGGCACAATCACAACCATGCTGCATACAAAATCCATATGCACACATGCCAGACCCAGTTTGTTACCTTTATGTTCCCTTAAGTCTGTCTCCATAGCAATTTTCCTTCCAGGAGACAAACTTTCAAATTCAGGTTCAGGTGGCTGTGTCTGAGGAGGGAGATCTTCAAACGTGAACACAGTAATTACTTTAATCATTAATCCGAAGAACTTGTTAGGTGGTAACATGGGGACATGAGATTTATCAGAGATGGTCTGACCAAATCACAGAAAAATTCTAAATCTCTTTAGAGAGAAAATGTGGATGAGATAAGGGAGCGAGGGAGGTTTGGTTGGACATTAAGAAAAACTTCCTAATGTTCAAGGTGGTTAAGCACTGGAATAAATTGCCCAGGGCGGTTGTGGAATCTCCATCATTGGAGATTTTTAAGAGCAGGTTGGACAGATACCTGTCAGGGATGGTGCTTAGTTCTGCTACGAGGGCAAGGGACTGGAACTGATGGCCTCTTGAGGTCCCTTCCAGTTCTAGGATTCTAGGACTTTTTTATTGACCCAACTTCTCTTGGTGACAGACTAAAGCTTTTGGACTTACACAGAGCCCTTCTTCAGGTCTGTCACAGTCTACACTACAAAATTAAATTGACTTAACTTAAGTTGGCATATAGCTGTCACAGTAATTGTATTGCTTGTACATGTCTACACTTTGTTCCTTGTGTTGGTAGTGCACATCCTCACCAGGAGAACGTGTGTCGATTGTATTGTCGGTATGGGGCAATGCGGGATGGCTTCTGAAAGCCAGTAACAGTTGACATGAGCAACACAATGTCTACACTCAGAATGCATTGACCTAACTACATCAACCTTGATTCTATGGTTATCATGGAGGCAGAGTTATTAAGTCAGCCTAGCAGGACAGTTACAGAAGAGAAGCGAAATTTAAGTGAACACACATCCACAAATAGGTTGACTTACATCAACTTATCCTAAGAGTACAGACTGTCACAGCTATTATGTTCACCGCTTTTTTTTTACAAGACTATGATAAATTTTGTTCAAAATATGTCCTGTGAGGTATGATTTAAAAACTTATAATCTGCTGAACATTATTGTCCTGGTAAAATATGTGTGGCAACACTGTATGTAAAGTTATAAGATTCTATTTTCTGAAGATGTCTAGGGGCACGTAAGATGTCAATCTGGCCCTCACTCCAGGTTGGAGAACTGAGGAGACACAGCTATACAATAGAGCATTAGTTCTAAAAGTGGAGGTCGCGAACCCTCAGGGGGTCGTGACCTAGTTATGTGGGGGTTGCAAGCCCTGGCAGCCGGTCCCGACCCCAGCTGCTGCTGCGGGGCTGCCAGCATCCAGCCCCAAGCCTGGCCCCTGCCCCAGGGGGGTTGCCGGCACCCCCCGATCCCGACCCCTGCCCCGGGGGACTGCTGCCTCTGACCCCAACCCCTAAGGGGGATCACGCTCAGAGGCCTGGGGTCCAAAGGGGGTCACCAATACAAAAAGTTTGAGAACCACTGCAATAGGGTAATGTCACAGTAGTATAGACGAGGCAACAGTGAACTAGAAGGTGGAACAAATACTTTATCATAAGTAGTTAACACATATTTCCAGGGACCATTGAGGGAAAGTGGCCTGTGAACACTTCTCCAGTCATGGGGAGAAAGGAGAGGAAAAGAGAAACACAAGCTCAAATCATTTTCTTTCCTTTCCATGACTCTCGCACCTTGCTGCTGAAATTAAATTACTGCAGTAAAAAGCAAGATGACTCCAGATTCCAGAGGGACAGGAGGAAAATCGGGTGCCTGCATGTGCTACTGTCCCACACTGTCGAGCTCTCTTTACACTGTTGTGTATATGGAGCCACTGCACAGTGAATTTCATACACTCACCTTCGCCTGTGACTCTCTATATCCACCTAGAAGGGAAGAGGAAAAACAACATTCAGATGCCATTCTGCAATTTGGTTTATACCTGATACTCTGGAGATTGTTTTACAGTCTGATCTGCAGAAATTGTCTGAGGTCCCCGCCTGACTCCTCTAACAGCAAACAGTTTCAGATATTTATTGGTGTGGGCCGAGGAATGGTCCCGCTACTGTGGGGAACTCACCTGGCTTCTGCACGACTCCGGTGAAATGGGCCAGCGGAAGGATCTGAGTCCTCGCTCCCACTTCCTTTACCCAGAGGCCTCCCTGCTCGTGAGGACTCCCCTGCCACTCTCCTGTGGGGCAGAGTCCTTGTAACCCCCACAAGGCTGGGCCCAGGATTCCTGGGGGGCTCGACCCCAAACCCTGCTGTGGTCACCTAGGTCAGGGGCTAGGGTGTCCCCACTCCGGAGTACTCTCCCTGCACTGGGCACTTCCCTGGCGCACTGATCATTACATACAACTTAAAGCAAACGCAAATTCTTTCATCAACAATTAATTTTAAAATGAAGAAGGAAAAACGGGAAGGGTGAAAGGAAACACGTCACCCTGCTCTGTGGCAGGAAACATCACAACCAGTGTCTCTGCAATGTCAGGGTAGTTCACAGTTGGTTCCTTGTAGGTCCCAGGCCCCTTCTCAGGCCCCGGCTGTGCTGCAGGGATGCGGCGGGTTGGACACTTGCTCTGGTGGGGGCCACACGCCTCCGGGCTTTGGGTGGTGGGATCCTTCTCCCCAGCATCACTCCCGCTGGGTTAAGATCCCCCCCTCCTCCCAGTCTGGCCTGCAGGGACCCTGGGGTGGGGGTGTCTTTCTGCACGGGGTCCTTTGCCCAGGGTCCCCCCTTGGCTGGCCCCAGTTGCTTACCACACCTGGCTCTGTGACTGCAGTTCTTCCCCCAGGACAGGATCTGCTCTGTGGGCTGCTTCCGTGATTCTGCTCCCAGCTCTGACCTGCTTCCTGGGCTCCTTTTCTAGCCCCTCTTGCTGGCCCAGCCCTGCTCCCCAGCTCAGCTCGGGCCCCCTCTGTCTCACCCAGACGATTCCATCTCCCATGGAGGATGGGACCTTTCTGACTCCCTGACTCCATCACGATGAGCCTGCCCACCTCATCAATCAGGCTGACCTGGAGCGTTGGCCTCTCCCCATGGCCCCTGGGGACTGTCAATCTCAGGGGCCTGATTTCCCATCCACCCGCCCGCTTTTGGTCCTGGGAGCCAACAACCAAAACACCCCACAGTGTGTTAGCAAGGGGACAACACTCCCCTTACATTCCCGCTTGCTAAAATTCTGCCACAACCACAATGTTGACACCAGTACCTCCGGGCCCATTATTAACATCACACTGGGAAGGTTTCTGGAGATGTTATAGACACACCTGGCCAGGCTCGACAGCATTGCTGGAGCATGGACCAGCTCCTGAGTGCAACCAGCCCAATCGTGGCTGCCTCCCATGGGGTGTGATGCTGTAGGATTGAAATATGACCATGTGCCTCGTTGCTGCTACCACTGTTACACAATTGCAATCAATCTTCTATGAAGGATGTCATGTGAGGTATCAATGGAAAAGTCACAGTCTATCAAACATGGTTATGCTGTTTATGAATGTACCATTTTTGTATCTGAAGTTACAAGTATTGAGCCTGTGCTGGCATCTTACAAATATACTGTATTCCTGGGCAAGCTCACATCAACTCTAGCCAGCCATCGTGAATGGACTATTCAAGCTTGCTGGCCCATTAAAGGCAATGAACTCTTACAATGGGCCACAGAAGAAACTCATTCCATCCATACGACTCTTCTTACAGATGCTTTGGCCTCCAAGTGGCCAATGCCTTGCCTGTGTGAGTCAGCCAGCCAAGTAAGGGCGTGTGCTCATGTGATCCTGGATTCCATCTTGTGCCTCTTCTTTTCCATAAGCTGCTGTGGGCTTTGTGTAGGGCAGTAAACTTCCCTCCACATGGGAGAAGGTATAAAAGACTCTGGAAACACCTCCCTGTTTCCTCTTTCCAGCTCTGACTCTCTGGACTGTGGATTTACAACTGAAATGAGCCATTGACCATGGCCTGAGGAGCTTCCAATCTTTTGGAAGTTACCAGAGACTTTAGAAGCCAGAAGTTTATTCCAGCACTGCTACAAAGCTGCTAACCAGAACTTTGCACCGATTGTATGTATATGGGCTATTAACGCTCTTTAACTCTATTTCTCTTCTGTTATAAAATCAACCTTTCGATTTTAGACATTAAAGGATCAGTTCAGTAACAGAGTGATATTCAGGTAAGATCTGAGTTATATGTTGACCTGGCGACGACCCTGATCTCTTGAGCTCAGAAGAAGCCTTTGTTTGATTCAATTAGTTTTCAATAACCAGTCATCAAAGTCTAGAGTGAGGTGTTCCAGACCTTGTTTCAACACCCATATGAGGCTGCATTTCTGAGTTCTCAATAGCCAGTGTGGTGAGACAGAAGTTTACTTTTGTTTCTGGTTTGGTAGATATAATGGTCGAATAGCCACCAGTCTGGGGTGAGTCTGCCCTATTTCTCAGTAGTCTTTTAGACTATTTCTCAGTAGTTTGTCCTGAATCTGTTATCCTTGACTGTGACCCACTAAGGCACCGTGACAGAATACTCTCTGCATCCTCTCCCCTTGCTGTCATTTAGTCTTTAGTGGACAGACTGTCTGGACAGATCACCAAACAGCTCAGCAGCCCTCCGTGGGGACAGAGGACTTTCCATTGTTCCCAATGGGAGCTGCTTAGTGTGAGCTCTTTTGAAAATCTGGTCCCATGGTGTATAAAGAACACGCCGTGGACTGCACTTCCACCTGGGTGTCTCCGCCTAAAGGCACAGGTCTATTTACAAGGGCTATAAATGCATCTGTTCACCTGCAGGCTATTCCAGAGCAGAAACACACTCTGCCGAAGATCGTCCCTCCCCACCCCTTTGCTTTGTTGTTCTTTTAATGGGAAATTGTCATTGGGACTGAATACGTGTTGCTGTTTGTGTGGCAGAAACAGACCTGAGGGCTTGCCTAGGTACTCCAGCTTCCTGAGAGATGGTAGCTTGGTAAACTGGAGAATTCTCCTATCGACTTAGCTCTGGTCTACCACACGGGTTAGGCTAGTACAGCTCCATCTATACTGTATACAGTAGCTATACTGAAGTACATTCCCAGTGTACACCAGACCTCAGTGTCAGCTGCTGCTCACTAAATACCTGCGGCTTCCTCTTTCATAGCAGCTTTCCAAAGAGGAGTTTACCTTGAAAAGGGTCACTACTTTGTCAATTAGTCTCTTCAGACTCTCATGCTCCTTCTCTTGTGCACTCTGAGGAAGGTGCTTCCAGTCCTTGCTCTCAAGCAGGTGCAGTTTCTGACAGATGGATGCTCTGCTGTTGTTTGCCTCAGGAACAAAAGAGAAAAAACAGGTGTTAATGGTTGGCATCCAGTGGCTCTTGGACCTACAGACATTCACAGACCTGACTAAAACTGGTTGGGGTACTGCTTTTAGGCTAAATGGAAGGAGCAATAAAGTACCTTTATGTACTGAGAGAGCTGGAAAAATAGAAACCACCTGATATCAGTGTGTGCTCTCTCCGTATACTGAACCAGCCTGCACAGTTCAGCGGGCCATTCCAGTGCTACTCGGAAAGGAAGACCACAGGCATGTCTCAGTCAGCAGTGGGAGTATCTGCTATCCCTTCAGACACACGCAAGGTTAAGGCAAAGTCCTCTGACATTGATAGGCGGAGATTATATATACCAGACCCTCGCTAGAAGGCGGCTTTGGGATCCATGCCCCGTTCTAGCGGGGACTGCATTCTTTCAGTATATATAAAATATAATAAAGAAGACAAACAACTAATGTATTTCATGACATCTGCTTGTTACCTACCCAGGTATCTTGCTCCAACTGTCTCAGGCAAAATATCCTTAGTCATCACCTCTGTCAAACCTTCTTCTCTGCTATGAGGTCAGGATGCATGGTGCTAATTATACACATATCCAGAGTCCGTTCCCTCTTAGGAGTGTTTTAGCAACACTATCAAGGTCATGTATCGACAATGAGCTGTGAGCATACATGGCCTGACATTGCTGACTGGTTCAGACCTCAGGTCCTATACCAGGCCCCACTGGATTTTTCGCTCCTACACCATCATCTAAACCAGGCCAGCAAAACTCAGAAAGCAGCGAGGGCCATATTACTGCAAAAAAACCCAGCTGCGGGCCGAAAAGCCCTGCCCCCATCCGCTTCCCCCACCCCAATGCTTGGCTTGCCCCACCCCTACTTACCTGCCGTGGGCCGCACAGTGAGCCCGTGCGGGCCGCATGTGGCCCCCGGGCCGCATGTTGTGCAGGCCGGATCTAAACTAATGCACCTTGTGGCAAGCCCTGATTAGAAGCTAAGAGTATGGTTACACCTGAAGATGTAGACCGCTTTGAATTACACTAGGGTTACCATACGTCCGGATTCTCCCACATGTGGGGAGAATACTCCCGGATACAGGGCAGATGGGCCAGACTGAGCCCTCGCATTGGGGCCTCCAGCAGCCAGAGCCCCTCCCTACTCTACCCTTACCCAGCTTCCCCGTTCCCCTGCAGCCTCAGATCCCCGGCCTCCGGCAACTCTAGAGCTCCTTCCTCCCCTCCTCCTCCCACTCTCCTGCTCCCCCCTCCCCTGAAGCTCCGCGTGGTGGGGGCCAGGCTGTGTTCTGCAGGGGAGCACAGCAGCATGTCTGCGGTAGCATCTGCGGTAGCGCACCTGGTGGTTGGAGAAGGAGCAGGGGGTCTCTGAAGGGGGCAGTCAAGGGACGGGGCAGTTGGACACCCTCAAAATTCAGGAGTGCTCAAGATCAATTTAGGCAGCTGTTACTTCATTTCTCCCAAATCAAATATAGTGATCCACTGGAACTTGCTGTAGAAAAAGCCAGTCTTACAATAGCATCCAGATATCCTCCAATCACACAAGCTGATTGTTCCACTTTACTGGAGTTTCACTTTACAAGCCTCCTCCTACATCATGAACCCCTCATCCCCAGCCCCACCCCACAACCCTCACCCCACACACCAATCCTCTGCCATAGCCCTTAGCCCCCTCCCACACCCCAAACCTCTCATTCTCAGCCCCACCCCTGCACCCAGCCCCACCCCTGCACCCTCTCCCTACCCCAGACTCTCTTCCAGAGCCTACACCCCAGGCCTCCTGCACCGCAATCCCCTGCCCCAGACCAGGGCCTGCACCCCAAACCTCCTCCCAGAGCCGAGGGCAGGTGGGGGGCAGAGTTTGGGTGGGGACGAGTTCTGGGCACCACCAACATTTCTACAAACCTGCCACCCCTGTTACAGGGGGTTTTCTTTCATCGACCTTGGTGCTTGCAGGGGGGGTTAGGTCAGCCTGGCCATTGCACAGGGCATGGATGCTTTCAAAGCTTAGGTTGATATAATTCTTAGGTGTAGACCAGGCCCCAGAGCAAGTGACTTCCCCCAACTCTGCAGAGAAGCAAAGTGAAAAGGCTGCACCTGGAGCTAAAGGAAGGCCAGGTGTGAACACACAGGGCTAAATGTGGCTGGTGCAGACATACACACTGCTCCTTGTTCTGCTTTGTGTCACTGCAGGACACTGACTGGCTTCCTAAGGAAGCGGGTCCAGAGCGTCAAAGGGATTTAGGTGCCTCATTCCCACTGAAATTAACAGGAGCTGGGAGCTGAAACATCGCTGAGGATCCGGGTGGTAAAGTCTGTTCAGGGAGGTAAACAAAGATGGATTCACTGGAAGTGTAAACCGGGGTGGGCAAACTATGCCCCCAGGGCCGGATCCAGCACCTCAAGGCTTCGGATCCGGCCCGCAGGATTGCCCCCCCAGTGCCATGAGCCCTGAAGCGGCTGGCAGCACGTCCCTGTAGAAGTGAGGGGGCAAAAGGCTCTCGCATTGCCCACCACACCCCCTCTCGCACCCACAGCCCCTCCCCCGGCCCTGCATACAATTTCCCCACCCAGATGTGGCCCTCAGGCCAAAAAGTCTGCCCACCCCTGGTGTAAATGGTGGGAAACAGGCGGTGGTGGAGGCCAAAGGCCCAGCCCCAGACACATTCAGGCTGCAAGTCCTGACCTTGTAGGTCAGTGTGAACCCTGGGGGCCGGGCACAGAGACGGGTCACCCCCTGGAGCAGAGCAGAGACCCTGTCAGTCTGTGCCAGATGAGCAGGTCAGCCCCTCCTCCACCCCGTCTCTGTTCCTGTTCCCCTCCCCGCACCCGCCATCAGAGCCTCAAGTCCCCAAGCGCCCTGCACTGGAGCTAGTTCCCTGTCTGGCAGGGCCAAGGGTGGGCACAGAGCTGTTCACTGCTGCGCCAACAAGGCGCCAGCTGCAGCACTTCCCCTCCCCCGATGTGTGGTAGAGACAAGGCCCCAGGGAGGCCTTTACCAGGAGCCCAGATGAGTTCCTGGCGTGTGTTCCACAAAACACGGTGACTAGCAGGAGCTGAGATCTGAGTGAAGATGAGGGGGTGTCACTTTAACATGACTTAGCAGGACAAGTTAAAGACGAGGCTCCCCACCGGACCTTGAGCTGCTAATGGGGGTGGAGATGACACATGGCCTTGTCTCCACTAGGGTTTTAGCACCTGTTCCCTGACGCAGTGAGAAACACCCCTTGCCCCGTGTGGACGCACCCTACACCACCAGACTGGCTGTGGTGAGTCAGGCTGAGAGCACCAGAAAATGAAAGTCACCAGCTGTGTGGTAGCTGTGGGATTCTCTTTGTGTAGAATAATGAGTTACTGATCAGTTTCCCACTCAGTCGTCCTAATCTCCCCCACAGCCAATCCCACAGAGCCGTAGCCTCCTTGTTAACCGAGCACCAGCTGTATCGATCTCCAGCTCAGTCCTGCAGATGGTTTTACAGGAAGTTCAGTCTACGTTCTTCGCTGGTGACCTTATGAGACCACGGAAGCCCTTTGCCCACTCTGTGTAGTGCCAGTCCTTTGTAAACACGCTTTGGGAGTCATTGTTCCTCTGTCCTCATAGATCCATGCTAGAAAACGTCCAAAACCAAACCAGTGCTGATGGAAGAGATTGCTGGGTCCAGATATCCTCACTGCTGACCTGGATGGCCTCTTACCATGGAGCAGGGATGAGGGCAGGTTCCCCCTTCGCACAATTTAGCATCATATAAAAATAAATTAATTAATGTGGTCAAATTAGGGTTAGAATGAAGAAGTGGTTACTAATGTTTCAGCTTTGCACCTTTCCCCTGATCCACAGCTGTTAAGGAGAGAAGGCTCCATTCGCATGATCTCCCCTGGCCTTTGAGAGAGGCTGGGTTAGGAAAGTAAGACTCCAGGGGACAGTTCAAGAAATGGCTGGTTTTTAACCCTATATTTAGCTAACTTTCCCCCAGAAAATTCAGCCGGCCTGGGAAGCGTTGTTGGGTCAGAACTGGAGTCTCTGTGTAATGATCACACTGTGTGGAGAGGCGGGTCGCTCCGGCTTTTTGTGCATTTTCCAGTACAGGCTAAGTACAGAATCACAACTAGTGACCCCAGAGACACAAGCTGAGCGGGCTGTTGCTGCCCCTGCTGGCTCCAGGACTTTTCACACCGACTCCCAGCCTTCAAGATCCCCCAGCCAACAGAGTTTTCACTTAGCGTATGTTTTACCGTAGTGGCCACAGGCATCAACCAGGGTCCCAGTGCGCTAGGCGCTGTACAAACACAGAACAGACTCTCCCTGGTTTCTTCCTTGGCCTCTATTAAACTGTCTTAGTTGCATTATAGTTTGACCAGCAATGGCTGTGATAATGAAGGCGAAAGTCATGTTATAATGGGGGCTGTGGGAGGCAGGAAGTATGGGTTTAAGATTAGCAGCCATGTTAGTCTGTATCCATAAATAAGACGAGGAAGACTTTGTAGCGCCTTAGAGACTAATCAGTTTATCTCAGCATAAGCTTTCATGAGCTATAGCCCACTTCATCGGATGCATAGGACCCTTAGGGAATCTACTCACAGGTTGAGAGGGGGCAAATGGAGGGGGCTATGCATCTGATGAAGTGTGCTATAGCCCTCAAAAGCTTATGCTGAAATAAACTGGTTAGTCTCTAAGGTGCTACAAAATCTTCCTCGTCTTATTTAGGAATTATGGGGAGAACTAGCCACAAATTTGAATTTCTATTTTATGGGGAATGTTAACACACTGAAATTTGCTTTTGATCCAGTTCAGAATGAAAACAAATATTTTTTTGAAACTGCCAGAGAAAATTAAAAAAAAGGAAAAAAATCATTTTAGAAAATATAACAATTTTGAAATTTCATTTAGATATGTTACTATATTATTTTTACATGATTTCTTGTATTTCACTGGCACTACTGACATATCAGAACAGACGATGTAAAATATTCCCTTTTATAAAATCATTAAGGGCAGCTGCTACTTAGGTAGCAGTAGAAACATTTTTCCTTTCTAGATCAGCAGTTCTCAGTCTGTGGATCGGGACCCCAAAGTGGGCTGTGAACCCATTTGTCAGGATTGCCTCCCCACTCTGAACTCTAGTGTACAGATGTGGGGACCCACATGAAAAAATAAATAACTCCCCCTAAGCTTATTTCACCAGCTTGGGTTAAAATGTTTTTCCCCAGAACACAACTTCTTCTGTGTCTGGACCTGGTATGCTGCCACCATCAAGTGAGAATGTCTCAAAAAACTATTGGACATAGGCCACTTGAAGCCCCTCTTTCCCTTTCCACAAAACCCCCAAACTTATTCCCTCCCAGGGAAGCTTGAGAGAAAAGCCTCGCCTGATGCTGCGAGACGTGCCCGATCCAAAGCCAGGATCTTACACAATGGAAAACAAGCAGTCAGCTTCTTAAAAGAAAGATTTTAATAAAAGAAAAAAAGAAAGGAATAAATCCCTTATAACCATCAATAGAACAGCATCTACCATAATCAACAAAAGGATTCAGAAACCAAACCTCTCCCCCAAGGCAACTTTCTCCCATTGTTGAGATCTCTGCTGAATCTTACAATATCCATAAGCACCCAGCCAACCCTCACCACTGAGAACCCTCCAAGTGATAAAAAGAAGGTAACTTACTGTCTGCAGTACTTGATAGAATCTTATAGTTACAGTGAAAGACATAGCTGTGTTCATCACATAGCGGAGGTGAACAGAGAGAGACCCAGAGAGAAACTGAAACTCAAAATCCTTTGTCTCCTGAGGAATTTCTCATTGGTCAGTTGTCCACCTCTCAGGTTACCTTTAGCTTAACCCCTTACAGGTAAACACTAATTCTAGGCTACTTTATACTTATGACACCATTTTAACAGCGGGAGTCACCAGGCTGGCTTAGACTTTCCTGAGGCCTTCAGCGCTAGGTGATGGGGCCCAGGTTACAGGCCCCCCTACCTGGGGCTGAAGCCCTGGGGCTTTGACCCCCGCACCCAGAGCAGTGGGGCCCAGGCAGGCTTTGTACTTTGATACCCCCTCCTGGGGACATGTAGTAATTTTTGTTGTCAGAAGGGGTCCTGGTGTAATGTAGCTGGAGAACCCCTGTTCTAGCACTCAGCACACAGAGAGGAGGCAGGCCCAGCTCCCGGGAGACTGCAGGCCAGTCTGGATGAGCCTCCAGTGGGCTCCAGGATGGGGGATTTGCCCAGGGAGATCTTCAACCCCAACCAACACCAAGCCCCCCATCCCCACACCACCTAGTGCAAATCCTTGTCCACGCAGCTCAGCCGCTATTCATCTCTGAATATAACGGCAGAGTTGAGGGGGAGTTTGACCTTTGGATGCTGGAGGAATAGGGGTAGGTGAGGGCACAAGGCTCTGCCCAGAGTGAGCTGTTGATGCCAGCTCATGCCCTGAGATGGATCAGGGAACCAGTGCCCTTTGGGTGAAGGTGCTTGGTTCAGAGGCAGCTTTAGACCCAGCCACCGATGAGCAGAGGGGAAGGTGCTGGAGTTTGCACACGTTGCTTCCGTGCTCGCTACCGCTAGGAGAGATGAACCCAGGGCACCCGGCACCCAAATTTCCAAGGGAGGAGCCCCCAGCACCCAAGGCCCCACCATGGCAGGGGTGGGCAAACTACGGCCTGCAATTACGCCGGAGCTTAGAGTCTCACCCAGCAAGTGCTGCAGGCTCCATGAGGCTGGCAGAGGGGATTGGCCCAGTCTGTGGAAGCTGTTATGGGAGGGGTCTCCAGGTTGTCTCTGTCTCTCACCTGCAGTCCTCGCCAGCCTGTGGTGCAGGGTTGGGCAAACTTTTTGGCCCGAAGACCACACTGGGGTTAAAAATTGTGCAGAGGGCCGGGTAGGGAAGACTGCGCCTCCCCTAACAGCCTGGCCCCTGCCCCCTTCTGACCCCCACACACTTCCTTGCCCCTGACTGCCCCCCATAGACCCCGCAACCCATCCAACCCTCCCGCTTACTCCTTGTTCCCTGATCACCCCCTCCGGAGACCCCCCTTGACTCCAACTGCTGCCCCGGAACCCCACCCCTTATCTAAGCCCCCCTGTTCTTTGTTCCTTGACTGCCCCCTCCTGAGATTCCCCCCCCAAACCCCCCCCCCCGCAGAACCCCACCACCTAACCCCCCCCTTGCTTACCTTACTCAGCCAGGTGCTCCTCGACCCGGCTCGGCCAGGGAGTGTGGTGTCCTGTGGCTCCCCACGCTCCACCCAGCCCTGGCCCGGGAGCGTGGGGTGGGCCCGGCCTGGGAGCGCAGGGACCCAGGGCACGCCGGCCTGGCCCGAGCTCACGGGCTGAATGAAAATGGCCGGAGGGCCACAGGTGGGCTGCGGGCCGTAGTTTGCCCACCCCTGCTGTGGTAGGTCCCTGCAGCCCCACTATGGGGGAAGGAACAAGGCAGATCCCCTGCTGTGCTCCTGAGCAGACTGGACAGGGGCAGCAGCAGCTTCACTAACAGGGATAGAGACAGTAACGTCACAGAAAGAACGAGGAGTATTTGTGGCATCTTTGAGCTAACAAATGTATTTGGGCAAAAGCTTTCATGGGCTAGAACCCACTTCATCAGATGCATGGAGTGGAAAATACAGTACGAAGATAGATAGATAGATAGATAGATAGATAGATAGATAGATAGATAGATAGATAGATAGATAGATAGATA
>ML677467.1:70173-85777 GCA_007922305.1 Dermatemys mawii | reverse complement strand
ATAGATAGATAGATAGATAGATAGATAGATAGATAGATAGATAGATACAGAGAACATGAAAAGATGTTTCAACTCTAATGAGTCTAACCAATTAAGATGGGCTATTATCAGCAGGAGAAAAAAAAACTTGTAGTGCTCATCAGCATGGCCCATTTCAACCAGTTGACAAGAAGGTGAGAGTAACAGTAGAGGGGAAAATTAGCACAAGGAAATAGTTTTTAGTTTGTGTCATGACCCAAACACTCCCAGTCTTTATCAAGCCTAAATTAATGGTGTCCAGTCTCAAATTAATTCCAGTTTTGCAGTTTCTTCTTGGAGTCCATTCCGGATTCCCTGGAGCGGAAGGGAGTTTGGACCCGCTAACCTGGAGTGTCTGTAAGGATCTTACTGGGCGCCCGGGTGAGTTTTAGTTAAAAGCTGCTTTTGCTGATAAGTGGAAATTAAGGTTTTCTTGTTGCTAGAGAAATTGCTTTAGCCCATTAAGGGTTATGATTGGTTAGATGTAGGGTACAGTCATGCTTGGAGTAAAACAATTGGTGAAGGTACTAGTAAGACCTCTCATTTGAACTACATAATGAGGGATACAGCTCAAAACCAGAACTGCTAGGATTTTTAACCCTTGCATGACCAGGCTGGGGAGAAGCCAGAGACCCGGATGGGACAACACTGACTGGCCATTAGGAGATGTCTGCCTGCTTTCTTGGGAGTGGTGAGCATTCGATGCTTGGTGAGGGCAGTCAGATGATCAATTGTTGATTGCTAATCAACACATGTTCATGTTTCAGAATATTCACTGTGTCATAAAGGCTCTTTCACTGGAAAAGGTCCTGTTAACCCACAGAGGGTCATCACACCCGCAGGGGGAGGGGAGAGCTGTAAATTGTGAGGGCAAAAGAGGAGGTCTTAAGTGGGGTTCCACAGGGATCTGTTCTGGGTCCAGTGTTGTTTAACATCTTTATTGATGACCTGGATGTAGGTATAGAGAACATACTGATCAGTGTTGCAGACGACACAAAGCTGCAGCGGGGAGGAGAGGAAGGAGGTAGCCCAAAGTCTGGATGATAGACCTAAAATTCAAAGGGATCTTGATTAATTGGAGAACTGGGCAATAGACAACAACATGAAAATCAGTAAAGACAAACGTGATGTGCACCACATAGGGAAGGAAAACCAAACTCACAAATACAGCATGAGGAAAACTGGCTTGGCAGCAGCACTGCCGAGAAGGATCCGGGAGTGGTGGGGTGTGTGTGTGTGTGTGTGTGTCTGTTACTGGAGAGGCCTGAATCATAAAAGATAAAGTAGCCAGGTGTACTGTTTCTTTCAAACTCTGATATTTAAGGTAAATAAATCACAAAAGGCTGAAAAAGGTTTGAACATGTTTATCTCTCTCGATGCAGATATGCCTACAATAATTGTATTTGACAAAACTCAGACAGAACTTGAAACTGTTCCCTGAAAGTAGTTTGACGCCAATATTCGCATCTATTTGACATTTTTCTAAATACTTTCTCAGAGTTTCAGATAAATTACATCTTTCTTGGAGACAAATATCAGGGGGTAGCCATGTTAATCTGTATCTACAAAAATATTGAGGAGTCCGGTGGCACATTAAAGACTAACAGATTTATTTGGGCATAAGCTTTCATGGGCCTACAAAAGCTTATGCCCAAATAAATTGGTTAGTCTTTGAGGTGCCACGGGACTCATCCTTATCTTTCTTGGAAGTTATTTTTAGGCTATACAGTGGTTTGATTTTATTTTTCATTTAATATACTAAAAATATAAACAATATAGGCCCTAGATACATTTCACAGCATTGTATGTGTTCATTGAACAGGGGCACTTGTGGTGTGAAAAATGTTTCTCTTGAGTCTGGACTGTGTCTATATCTTGACTAAGAAATTTGGACATTGACAAAAAAATAAATAGCTACCCTGCATTAAGGGCTGCTATGAAGAGGACGGTGATTAATTCTTCTCCAGGTGCACTGATAGGGGAGGAATTCAGGTTAGACATTAGGAACAACTTTTCTAGCTCTAAGGACAGTTAACTGTGGACCAGGTTGTCACAGACTCACAGGCCAGTGCTCTCTCGGCTCCCTATGGCCCCTGGGAGGAACCGCCCTTCAGAGTATTGACCTTCTGTAAGGTCACACTCTGCTCGGGGTTTATGCTGTGGGCTTCTTCCCCCACCACCCAGTGCTGCACATCTGAGCCTTCAGCCGGCCTCTTGCTAGCCTGCAGTGATTCTCAGCCAGCGCCACACAGACGTGGTTATCATACGTCTGCAGCACAGCAGAGCGCGAGTCGTTCTCAGGGGCGGCCATCTGGATCTGTCCCAGTCCAGCTGGGCTCAGGCTGCTCTTTGTTCCCAGCCCAGAAGTGACTCCTCCTTTGTGCGGCCCACCCGATATCACCTCCATGGCCTCTCCTCCATCTTTGTCTTCTTTTCTGGGCAAACAGATCTCCAGGCATCTCTTCAGCTCTTTGTTCTCTCCACTGTCCATAACTACCTGGCTCCAAGTTGGGATGGGCCTTCATGTCATCAGTCGCTAAGTTACAAAGTGTCCAGGCCGTGGTCTGGGGTCCCAGCTGCTAGACTGGCTCACACCTGGTCCTCTGCAGCAACAGACACCCCTTCCCACCTTGGTTAGACATGCAGCACATGGGGGAGACTGAGGCACGCATAGTCTACGTACACAACGTTAGACAAAAAAATATCCCACTTCATCACACACATTGCCTGGAGAAGATGTGGAATCTGGACAAATGCTTGTCAGGGATGGTCTAGATTCACTTCGTGCTGCCTGATATCAGGGCCATGATGACCTCGTGAGGTCCCTACTAGCCCAGCTCTGCAAACGGAAGAACTCTAAGGGAGGAACCGGCATGGTGTGAGGGGGCTGCGGGTCGGGAGTGAGGGGCACGGGAGGGCTGCGCTTTGAAGAGCACCTTAACATCCACTCCCTTTTCCCAGTGGGACTCTAATAGAGGGCGCACCAGAGCATCCTAACTTCCGGTCACTGTTCTTGGTGGGACTCTAATGGAGGGCGCACCGGGGCTTATGAACTTCCGCATTGGTAAATAGATTTGTCCCGGTTCCCGGCCCTGGAAGATCCAACCCCCACCCCACCCCTGGCGCCCTCCTGCTGTTCCAGCCCCAGGCTCTGGGTGGGGCGGAAATGACGCCAGAGGGGGCGGAAGTGGAAGCTGCGCCTTTACGGTGATGTGGGGGCCGGGTTCTTGCAGGTGACAGGTTCCCCCTCAGCCCCCGCGCGGGCCGGCCCCTCCCCCACGGCCTTGTCTAGCCCCGCCCCCCGGGGGCAGCGGGAAGGGCCCTGCTGGAGATCCCCCCACCCCGACCACACCGGACAGTTAGCTCCGCCCACAGACACCCCGAGCTCTCTCTGGTGTCTGATTGGTGCTCCCACATGCCTGTCACCCCTCCCCTGTCTCTGATTGGTGCTCGAGCACGCCCCGGCTCCCCCTATTGTATTTGAGCTCTCTGCCCCCAGGCAGTGTTTAAATGTGCGTTCAATGGCCGCTGATTGGTCCGTTCAAAAACCAACTGCGGCTGTGATTGGAGGTCACACCCGGCGCTTCCCGTCCGGTTATCGGCTGCCCCACGTGGGGAGAGTCCAGGCCCCCAGGTCCAGGTCCAGCCCCGCCCCTGTGGAGGGAGGGGTTGTGGGACGCAGGCTCAGCGCAGCAGCGCCCCCTAGTGCTGCGACGGGTGGGAGCTTTGCGCCCCCTGCTGGCCATGGGGCGGGGGGTTAATACACGGGGTGGGGGGGGAGACTGCGGCCTCCCAGCCCCCGGCCCACAGAACATGGGACCGGCTGGCCGGGGTCAGAGCCGAGGTCCCTCCGGCCCCGTGTCCGTTCCCCGGCCGGGCCAGCGCCGGGGCCCCAGGGGAACGAGCCGAACAAGGACCAGCCCATGACCCGGCCCCTGTCGCCCATTCCCAGCGTCTGGTAAACTGAGGCAGGGCCCCTCCCTGCCCGTCCTGGCTAAGAGCTGTTCCTGGGCCCGTCCTCCACAGGTGGATCTAGTGCCCCTGTGAACCGTGCAAGCCCCACGCCCAGCGCTGCCCCAGAGCCGCTCGGGACTGGTCCTGGAGTGGGTGATGGGACTCTCAGGACACCGGGGGTCCAGGCTTGGCTCGCAGGGGAAGGAGCCCAGTCCCCCATCTCTGCTGCCATTGGCCCCTGTGGCTCCGCGTTCAGCCGGCCCTGGCACATGGGGCTGAAGAGAGAGCTCCCATTCGCCCAACATGGCTTGCTTCCCTGGCGGGCACCATGTGGGCACAGAGCCGAGCGGGCAGTGGGTGGGGAGGGAGGCTGGGAGCCAGCAGCACTGATCAGCCATTTTGGCTGTGCCACACAGGGGCCGTTGCGTAGGAACGGGAGATGAGCTGGAAACCCTACACAACATTTCAAGTGCCAGCGATAACCTTTGTTTCCCCTCCTGTGTTGTGCTTAGTACTGAGGGGAAAGACGTCCAGGGGAAGAGCCCACCCCGGTGTGCGTACAAGAGCCATGAGACCGTGAGTAGTGCTGATGCCAGGCTGTGGTGATGCCGTCAAGCTGGGAGTGGAGCAGCCGTCACCACCAGTCAGAGAAGTGTCTGGTGCGGTGAGAACTCTGCTGATGGCCCATGTGCCTCCAGGTGGGGCGCCCAGATAGCTGGGGCTGGGTGTGTAAGACAAGGTTCCTGATGAGCTGTGGCTACGAGGGAGACAAGGTCTCCAATTTCAGGGGCTGCTCATTTCTCTGTCCACAAGCCGTGTGTTGTCTGCAATAGATCCATGGGGGTGACTCCAGCTGGTGAGTGTCTTGCCTTCCTCCCGTATTCCTCTCTCTCTCTCTCTCTCTCTCTGTCTCTTCTCTAGTGTGTTGGCCAACACTCTGTCTGTCGCTCTCTCACTGTCCTTGCCTTTCCTTGTGCTGTCTCCCTTCGTAGGACACGGGCAGGTGTGCTCGGTGTGCGTCCCCACAGGCTGGGTCTCGGAGCCCTGGAGAACTAGGAGGGGATGGAAATAATTCAGGGCAGTCAGTGCAAGAGGGGAGCGGTGAGAGGGAGGCCAGGATGAGGCCAAGATTTCACGCACCAGTAGAGCTTTGTGTAGTGATGGCTCATGCTTGGTTTTTGCAGCTGATCTTGCCAAGGAATCGTCCGGGAGCCCTGGCCGGAGGAGAAGGTGGAAGAGGTGGACCTGAGCAGCTTGGACGTCCTTCTAAGCAGACACGAGCAGTCCTCAGCTTTCTGCCTCCTGCATAACGACACTTGACAACTTTTAGCGGCACGACTGAAGCCAAAGAGAAATGCGTGGTAGAGGCTGAGTGCAGACGGCTGCTTCCCTTCAGGTGAGGTTCCGTTTCTTATCAAAGTGTTTTCCTCTCTGTTCTGGGTGTGGGAGGAGAATTTCCCTATTTTGGGAGTAGCTGTGGGATTACGACCGGGGGAAGGCACAATAGTCTTCTCTGCACAGTGACTCTGCTGCATGCAGGCGCAACGGGCTGCTGAAGATACGAACGGAAGAAGAGCAATACTGGGTCAGACCAAAGGTCCATCTAGCCCACTGTCCTGTATTCAGACAGTGGCTAATACCAGGCGTTTCAGAGGGAATTAATAGCACAGGGAATCAAGAGGTGAACCACCCTGTGTTGCCGATTTTCTGCTTCTAGGGAACAGAGGTTAAGGGCACCATCCCTGCCCATCCTGACTAATTGCCCTTGATGGACCTATTCTCCATGAATTTACCTAGTTCTTTTTTAAACCCTCTTATAGTTTTAAAGACGAGGAAGACTTTGTAGCACCTTAGAGACTAACCAGTTTATTTCAGCATATGCTTTCGTGGGCTATAGCCCACTTCATCGGATGCCCACATTGTCTTCCATGTGCTAGTTCCTGAGTAGCTGTGGTTACGAGGGAGATGGGGTCTCCAATTTCAGGGGCTGCTCAT
Organism: Dermatemys mawii; assembly: GCA_007922305.1. Taxonomy (NCBI): domain Eukaryota; kingdom Metazoa; phylum Chordata; order Testudines; family Dermatemydidae; genus Dermatemys; species Dermatemys mawii. Next base: position 79,810 of record ML677467.1, on the reverse strand, counting down.
TTCTCTGGTCAGGAGCGGTGTGTGCTCTCCAGCCTGAGGAGGAATCAGGAAGGTCACTCCATGTGCCGAGTTGATTTCCTTCCTCCTGTGTTCCTTTCTCTCTGTCTTCTCTCATGTGTTGGCCAACAAAGATGCACAGGCTCCCTCTTCTCACCTCTCCTGGTTCTGTCTCTCTTCACAGGAAAGGGGCAGCGCTGCTGTTTGTGCATCCTCACAGGCTTGAACTCAGGAGCCTTCAAGATGTCAGGCAATGGGCATCCTATTTCTGACGGGAGGGGGAATGTTTACGGCCAATTGACCCATCAGTGTTCAGTGCGTGTCCTGTACTGCCGTGAGGGTCATGGACAACTGATGGGAGAGGGAGGCAGGTATTGGAAGATCTCGGGCACTTACAGCTTTTTTGGCATTGATGGTTCTTCCATGGGATATTTGCTGTTCATGCAGAGACCTCTCCAGGCAGGTGGAGCAGCCCCTGAGCCCAGCTAACGGAGGATCCTCTGGAGGAAGTGGACGTGAGCAATCCACATGTTCCACTCAGCAGTGGAGCTGAGGAGCTCTGGTGATGTTGGAGGAGCAGGTGTGTGTGTGTTTGTGAAATTATGTCTCTCTCCAGTATCTGCGTAGTGAGGAGCCTCTCTGGGAGCAGAGAGATGCTTCTCATTTCCATGAGCTGGGTCCTGGGGAAGGCAGAGCTCTGCCTGTGGTTGGCAATTGTCTGGGATCGTCCCTTTCTTCCCCATAACTAGTTGTACATCGGTCACCCTCCTTCACATGTAGAGATGCTGTGTAGTTCCTAGTTTGTCCTTTCACGTCGCTGTGTTTGAGTCATTGGACGTCACATTGAGTATGGAACTGGGGAGTAGTCATCCCTTTCTTCAGAGGACCACAGTATCCTGGGGAGGGTCTGGGTGGTGTTGGCTGAGGGTGTGGAGAGACCTGGAGGGCTGTAATTCCTTATGAGTGATGAGTGTTTTAGGCCCTGGAGAGGCTGGAGAGGAATGGAGAAGGGGAGTCCAATAAGTAGCAGTCAACGAAGTGTGTGTCTGTCTGTCTTCCATGTGCCAGTGCTGGTCTAGCTTACAAGTGTTCTCTCTCTCTCTCTCTCTCTCTCTCTCTCTCCAGTTCCTAATGAGATTGGTCAGATGAGAGAATGGACAATCTGTGGCAGAGACCAAAGAAGGAGCCACCATGAGCCCATCCCTAGGGACGGAAGCCAGACAGTGATCTGCAGAGTGAGAGCAAATAGAGATCTGCGGAAGCTACGTATTGTGGGAGAGCTGCAATGACTCTTGTTAGTGGAGAGATTTTCTTGGTATGGGGTGGGCCCCGGAGGAAAGGCCTCTGCATCTCACTGGGGCACGATATGTTTGGGGGAATCCTTAGTGTGTCTCAAGGAGTTGTCGGGTGCTGTGGAGTCTCCCTGAAGTGCGGTAACTTCGTGGAGAGCCATTTGATTATAACGAGCGATGCTCAGTCCTCACGTCTCTTCCTTCTCCATCACTGGGTGAGCTTCCCTGGTCATGCCAGTCTCGCTCTCCTCTCTGAAGCAGGCCGCATTCAGTAGAGGACGAGAGCAGGGGTCACGTAGCCCTCGGCCTGTCTCCCCACTCACCAGGTTGCACCACCCAGGGCATGTGCAGGGTCCAGGGCTCCACACAGCGCACCAGACTGACCTGCTTGAGCCCGGGCTCCTGGGTCCTAACCCCCCTCACAGTCGGTGCTCCCTGAGGGCTCTGCCGGCCCTGGAGCCGGACCCCCACGCGAGCGGCTCTTAAGGTCTGTCATAGCCATACAGCTAAGGCTAGCCTAGAATTCCTTCTTCCCTGTGAGGGGTTCAGAAGCTCAAATAACCTGGTTGGCACCTGACCAAAAGGACCAATCGGGCAAGAAGATACTTTCAAATCTGGAGGGGGGAGACTTTGTTTGTGCTCTTTGTGTGTTCTCGTGGAAAGCAGAGAAGCACCATATCAGAAAAATCCTTCTCCTCTAAACCATCCTGCACAAGTCTCTGATGTTAGAAAAGAGTTAGGAGATAAGGAAGGAGCATTACGATACATTTTGTTTTCAACTTGTGAATTTTCCCGTTACTAGAGGAAGGTTTGTTCCTGTTGTTTGTTTTACTTGAAAACTAAGCCTAGAGGGGTTCCTCTGTGATTCTGAATCTTTTGTTACTCTGTACAGTTATCTTCCATCCTGATTTTACAGAGGTGATTCTTTTACCTTTTCTTTAAAATAAAATTCTTCTTGTAAGAACCTGACTGATTTTTCATTGTTCTAAAGACCCGAGGGTGTGGGTCTGTGTTACCTGTACCAGTGGGTGAGGATACTATTCTCAAGCCTTCCCCAGGAAAGGGGGTGTAGGGCTTGGGGAACAGGGAGCAGAGGGGGTTGGATAGGTCCGGGGTTCTGGGCGGGCCTGTCAGAGTGTGGGGGTGTGCAGAGGAGTCGGGGCAGTCAGGCAGTGGGGAGTGTTGGATGGGTCAGGGATTTTGGGGGGGCAGTCAAGGGGCAGAAAGTGACACCCCCAGATGGAGTGTCCTCTTTATTGAAAGTTCAGCTGTTGTAACCCTAAGTTCACCTCCCCCCTGAGGAAGGGGCTGGTGCTGCCCCTGCTCCCCCAGGGCAGATGCACTCTGCGCATTACCCCGACTGGCCACCGGGTATCACTGCATCAGCATCGGGGGGGGCGGGGGATGGTTTCGACATTACCGCACATGACCACCAGGTGTCGCTGCCGACGCTTGAGGAACATGCTCTGTGCGTTGCCGTGATTGGCCACCAGGTGTCACTCTTGCTCCAGGGACGCTGCAGAACACCCCAGGTGGCCTCTACAGATGTGGGGTGAAGGCTGAGGACAGAAGGCTGCTCCCGTCAGGTGGGGCTCAGTTTGTGGAGAGTTTTCCTTCTTGTTCAGGGTGCGGAAGGAGAATTTCCCTATCCTGGGAGCAACTGATCTTCCGGGCCAGGGAGGAGCCGGTTCCCCTGAGCAGTGGCCTGGAGCCAGGAAGGTGAGAACAGGGGCTGAGTTTGTCCATCTTCCTCTGTGTCTTTCTCTGTCCCACACCTTGGCCAACATGCTCCCGACCGCTTCCCTGGCAGCGAATATGGGCACTGGGGCATCTCACAGGCGGGGGCTGGGGAGTCTGCCACTCACTGGGGCATTGGACGGGGGAAGAGAATCATGATAGGTACACAGCCCCTCCTCTGCACCACGACACTGCCCCTCATTCCTGACCCGCTGCCTCCTCCACACCGTGATGGTGCCTAAACTCCTGACCCTCAGCCCCCTCCCCACAGCTTGCCGGTGCCCCTCACCCACAACCCACAGCCTCTCTCTCCCTCCCTTATGTTTTTCTCTCCCTCTTTTGTGTCTTGGCCAACACTCACTTGCTGTCTGTCTTTTGCTCTTGTTTTGCCGTCTCCCTTCATAGGACACGGGCAGATGTGCCAGGTTTACCGCCCCACAGGCTCTGTCTCTGGAGCTATGAACAAGTAGGAGGGGATGAAAATCATGGGTGCCTGTGGGTGTTCACTGTCCCTGTTCGAGTGGGGCTGATGGAGCTGGGATGGGAGAGGGAGGCAGGGATAAGGGCAAGATTTCAAGCACCAATAGAGCTCTGTGGTGTGAGGGCTCATGCTTGACTTTTGCAGCTGCTCTTCCAGAGGAATCCTCCAGGAGCCCAACCTGGAGGAGCGACTCTTAAAAGTGGACCTGATCAGCCTGAACATCCTTGTAAGCTTCCTGCATAACTGGCTGTAATTTTCTTCGCAGGCCGCATGCTTCCCTCTTGGGTGCGAGGCTCTGTGGGATTAAGGCCGGGGAAGGGACCAGAATCACAGCTGTGCACAATAACGGGGTAAATCACTGCGAGTTTCACAATAAGCCAAAAATCAAACTAATCCCATTTCCCCTGGCTCGCCACCTAGTGTCGGTGAAATGACACCAAACATTTCCCTCAGTGGGCAACAGTGACACTGGGTGGTCACTCGAGGGGCTGCGGGTCTTAACTTGGCGGGGCCTGTAGGGCTTAACAGTGTCGGGGGGCTGCAGCATCTTAACTTCCGTTCACTGTTCCCGGTGGGACTCTAATGGAGCGCCACCGGAACAGCCTAACTTCTGGTCACTGTTTCCTGTGGGACTCTAATAGAGGGAGCTCAGGAGCAGGCTGACTTCCGGTCACTGTTCCCGGTGGGACCCTAATATAGCGCGCACCGCAGTATCCTAACTTCCTGTCAGTGTGCCCGGTGGGACTCTAATAGAACGCGCACCGGTGAATCCTCACTTCCGGTAATAGTTCCCGGTGGGTCTCTGAGAAAGCGCGCACCGTATCAGCCTAACTTCCTGTCACTGTGCCCGGTGGGACTCTAATATAGCGCGCACCGCAGTATCCTAACTTCCTGTCACTGTGCCCGGTGGGACTCTAATAAGGCGCGCACCGGGGCGTCTGATCTTCCGAACTGGGAAACAGATTTTTCCCTGGACCCCTGTACGAGCGGTGACGTGGGTGGGTTCGTGCGTTGCTATTGGTGGAACGTTCCCCTCTCAGCCAATCCCTGCAGGCGGGAGGCTCCCGCTGATTCCTGCGCTGCGGGGTGGAGACCGCGCCCGTGAGTAGCGGGGGGGTGGGGGTGCAGGGAGCGGGGAGCTGGGTGTCAGGGAGGGGCTGGGCCGGGGGGGCAGGTTGTGGGGTACTGGGCGTGGGGGGGTAGTTCTGGTCTCTGCGTTCAGAGGTGGGGGGATAATCCCCCTCCCGCGCTCCCCCCCAGCACTGAGCGCCCCAGACCTCGCACAGTCACGTTCCTGTAGCAATGGGGGGTCCTGCCCCCCTCGTGCCAGGTGCTGCCCGGGGGCTGCTGGACACTGGGTGTAGGGGGGGGGCAAGTGCTGCAGACCCGAACTGTGACCCCCTCATTTAACGCCCACCTCTCCCAGCCCGGGGGTGGCACCGTTAGACCCGCACCCCTGGGTGCTGCCCCCCCGACAAGCCCGTCACAGCCCCGTGGGGCTCCCAGACTGCGGGGAAATCCCGGGTCCAGGCGCTGCCCAGGCTGTTTCCTGCCCGGTGTCCAGGGCGGGGATTTCAGACCCGATTCCTGTGGGCAGAGCTCGGGAGAGGGGCAGTGAGAGGGAGGAAATTATCTTACTCCCCCCATAGACCGGGGTTGATGATGAGAAAAGGCTTCTCCGGTCTCTGCCCTTTAATGGTTCCCGGCCGGTTCTTCCCGCCAGGTTTCACCCCAGAGCCTGAACTCCTAAGCGTGGCCTTGGCTCTGTCAGCCCCAGTCCAGCACCCCGGGGTCCGTGGTGGGACGTGTCCTGGAGACACGTCTAATGGGAGGTGTCGGCTTAGGGAGGGGACGTGTCTGGTCTGTGGCCGCGCGGGGAGAGGTTAGAGCCCCAGGATCTTTACATTAATCAGGTCTCAGTTTGGGGACGAGCTCCCGTTTTCCCAGCATGGACTTGACTCTCGCATGGCCCCAGTCTGGGCCCAGAGTTCACCGTGTGGGGGCAGCTCAGACCCCGGGGGCTCAGCAGCCTGTACTGAGCGGGGTGAGGCTGCGGGGTGGGTTTGGGATTTGTTGGAAGGGGTCTCAGGTGCACTGGTGCCCTCACGTCCCCTCAGTAACAGGCTGGTTTCATGTAAACAGGGCTAGGGCCGGTGGAGCCTGGCTCTGCGGTGTTGAGTCCGGGGCCAGGAATGAAAACAGACGTGTGCGGGGGGGGGGGGGGGCGGTATCGGGTTATCCCTGCAGCGTGAGACAGGAGGCCCTGCTCTTGGGGTCACGCCCAGTACTGGGGTAACTCCAGTGGTGCAGAGCTTTGGCCTGGGGAGTGCAGGACCGTGGGCCTGGGCAGAGGAGGACACTGATGATCAGAGAGGATCTGGGCCAAGCTCACGTTCCCACTGGCTGGTTTGGCTTTTTAATGCGTCACATCCAGCACCAACTCCCATCGGTGCCTGGCTGGGCCTTCGTTGAAAGAAAAATCCTTTGTGCTGATTCATAGCAGGTGACCTGACAAGGGGGAAATGGGGTTTGGGTCCATTTCTGTGGCTTCCTCAGGGATAGCAAAGACCCAAAAGGTTTTTTTCCCCTCCTTGTTTTATTCAGTCTCATCCGCCCTGTTTTTCTGGAGGTCTCCTTGGAGTACCGAAGACTTGCAGTGGCAATTCTCAGTCCTCAAATGAAGGGCCGTGAGGTATTGAGTCTTTCCCAAAGACAGCTTCTCTTTCTACTGCTCGAAAGGTGCTTGGTTTAAATAGGCCTTTGCTACACACAAATGTGTTCTGGTTTAATTAAACCGGTTTAGTTAAAGAGTGCAAACCCCTTTGTGGACCCTCTTACTTTGGCATAACTGTGGCGTTTTTTCAGTTTAGGTTAAATTGATTTCCCAGCAACTTAACCTGGAGTGAAAAAAGCTTCTCTTACATCAGAATACAAGTGTCCACGTGGGGCTTTGTACAGTTTAACTGAATCGCTTACGTGTAGTTATACTGGTGCAACTCTCCATGTGGACAAGGCGTAATGACTTATGGTAAACAGAAAAAAGCCATTCTTAAACTGGAAAAGGAGTGTCCACAGAGCGTCTTGAACTGACTTATCTAAACCGGTTTAACTCGCACCTTAATTTAAACTGGTGTGAATCTGTGTGTAGAGAAGGCCAGGGTGTTAACAGTGAAGTTAAACAGTTGGAATAAACTTTTTAGGGCTGGTCTACAAAAAACCACGAAAGTGTTTGTACTACATTTACACAATTTTAAACCATCTTAGCTAAGGGCTTGTCTACACTGGCAATTCACAGCTCAGTAATTTGCTGGCTCAGGGGTGTGAAAAATCAGTGTAGACAGGCTCTGAGCGTTGGGAGCCATTCCCCTCGTTGACCTGGTTTACCGGGAGCGCTGGGAGAATCTCTCTCCCCAGTGCTCGCGGGTGACCACACTGTCAGGTCAAAGCACTGCGCTGGGAGCGCTCCCACAGCAGCACTCTGAACTGTCTAGTGTAGACTTCGCCTAAATCACCACCTGGGCTATGTCTACACTGCTCACCTGACAGCTGTAAGGCCCTCAGTGAAGCCCCTGTTTGTCGGCAGCAGAGAGCTCTCCCGCTGACAAAATAAAACCACCCCCAGTAGGCGGTGAGAGTTATGTCAACAGTGCTGGCCAGACTGGCGCTTTCCATTGGTAACACTTGTGTTGGTCAGGGGTGGTTTTTTCACACCTGTGTGTGTCAGAAATTTTACTGACGGAAGTGCAGTGTGGACATAGTTATACTCAACCCTTAAATTGCCATCTAGTATTTCCTGGAATCCCCCATGGTTCCTCCCTTTATCCCCCGTTCAACAGCATCAGGCTGGAGTCAAGGTCTGAAGATATTTCCCTGTGCTCCGCTTTGGACTGCTCCTGCTGACTGTAAGCCATGTTGTACTGGTACAGACTGTTCCCCTACATTTACACCAATGAGCTATAGTGTTGTGAAGCACGGCTGTGCCGCTAGAACTGCACTCGCACTGTGGGGGTGTATTTAACTATTTTGGTAAAAACAGGCAAACGAGAAAACATAAGTAGTTAAAAGCAGAACAAAAACTGGGGAGTGGTGGCATCAGCGTCGGGTCGCCAACCCTCCGGGATTGTCCTGGAGTCTCCAGGAATTAAAGATTAATCTTTAATTAAACATTATGTTGTGTGATGAAACATCCAGGAACAGTCATTTGTGTTTGCAGATGGCTTTGCCCAGAGATAAGGTGTAGCGGGAGAAGAGAAGGGGACCAAGGACAGAGTCCTGGGGGGACAGAACCCCACAGAGGGCTGGAGGGGGATGAGGAAGATCCTCTGAGGGACATGGTGAAGGACGATTAGAGAGGTGAGAGGGGACAGAGTTAAGGAAGTCAAGGAGAACAAGATTTCAAGAAGAGTTGGTGAATGGTGTCAGGTGGCTGGCAAAGGAAGGAGAGTGAGGATGGAGCGCTGAGTCGGGGTGTTCGCTGGGAGGGGTCATTACAGACTTTGGCAGGAGCGATTTCCCTGGAGTGGAATGGGGGGTGCTGTCACACAGCTGTAACCCCCTTCAGGTCCCGGTCTCTCCTTGGAGTGAGACACTTCACCACCTCCTGGGACAGAACTTCAGAGCCTTCACCCCCACACACACACTTCCTGCCATGAGCTCCCCACGGTGTCTCCACTGGAACCAGACTCCTGGGGAGACCTGCGCCCCCAAAGGGAACAAAGTGCCCCAGATTCCTGACTCTGGGGTGACTCTCAGCCAGCGCTGTACAAACGGGGTTTGCTGGGTGTCTGGAACACAGCGTAGAAAATCTTTAGTTCACATGGAGAGTGGAAAGTTACAGCACAGGCCTGGGTCAGTCCAGAACCCAGAGCTCTCTTTAGTCCCAGTCCAGACGCTTCTCCTCCTTCCAGACACCCACACTTAACCCCGTGGGCCCCCACCCGTCTCGTCCCTTGTTCTTGGCAAACACGGTCACCTGGTCGTCTCCTTTGTTTTCCCGCTGGTCGCAGCCGGGCTTCCTGCAGAGAATGGGTTTCCTTAGTTGCTAGGTTCCAAATGTCAGGGCACTCCCCATAGACCTGGGACCCAAACCCGAGACAGCCCAGCGTCAGTCACGCCCAGATCTCTGCAGAGTAAACAACCTTTTCCCCACCTCTTTACCCATGCAGCTCATTGGGGAAACTGAGGCAGACACAGTACAACTCATGGGAAGAGGTGGCTGATGGGTGATGCGGAGACAGACCAGCTGATGGTGGGAGCGGGGGAGTCCGCAGCGGTGAGCTCAGAGTGCAGGGGTTGGGGGACACCAGTCCAGTGCCTGGTCCTTTTGGGGAGTGGGGGAGCTCACCCAGGTGAATGCAGAGGGGAGAGTGAGGGGCGGGGCAGAGGGGCGGGTGGGTTAGCAGCTTGGAAGCTGAAGTTACTGGGGCCGGGCACAAGAAGAGCTGGGGTGAGGAGGGCAGAGGGAGGGGCTGGAAGCAGCAGGCGAGTGGGAGGGGAGGTCACTGCAGGACTGGGGCAGAGGGAGGGAGCCAGGCCTCTGAGAGGCAGGAACGGGATCAGTCTCTGATCCATAGTGTCCCTGTTGCTCCCGTCACTGCAGTGTCCAAGGGCTGGAGCTGTGAAGGTGCCTAAATCCCAGGATCAGTCCTCCCAGGCTTCACAGACTCGTCCCCCCCCCCCCCGCCCTGGCTGCAGCCAAGCCCTGTAGCTTCCTGGACTCAGTTGGCACCTTTGTGCAGTAGGATTTCCCTCGGGATCTGTGCTCCGCGCCCTGCAGCTTCCCGGACACCTGAGCCCCAGACCGAGGGACGACAGGAGTCTCCACCTCCCTCGTCTGGGTGTGCTCAGGCCCCTCGTGGATCGGACTCGCACGTCAGCTCACACAGGAGTGTGGAAGAAACCCAGGGGTCTGGGCATCGCCTGGCATGTGGGAGACTCCTGGTCCCAGGCCCCTTCTGCCTGCGGAGGAGACTGAATTTGAGCAGGAATCTGCCACCTCACAGGGTGTCCTAGTCCCAGAGCTGTGGGGCACTGTGCTGTGGAGCGCCTAGTCCCTGAGCCGTGGGGCACTGTGCTGTGGAGCACCTAGTCCCTGAGCCGTGGGGCACTGTGCTGTGGGGCGCCTAGTCCC